>CM053627.1:152505690-152524856 GCA_028646595.1 Phalanger gymnotis | reverse complement strand
TTTACTGGTGAAAAAACTGAGGTTTAGAGGCTCCTCAAGGTAAAACAGTTAATGAATATCTGAGGCAGAATTTAAAAGCAAATCTTGGGGAAGCTAGGTGGTGCAATGAGTAGAACACCAGCCCTGGAGTCAGGAGGACCTTAGTTCAAATCCGACCTTAGACACTTGATACACTTACTAGCTCTGTGACCTTGGGTAAGTCACTTAACCCCAATTGCCCTGCCTTCCCCCCTCCAAAAAAAAAAAAAGCTAATCTTTGTGATGCCATGTCTAAGACTCTATCCGCTATGACAACAGTGGCGCCTTGGGTTCCTTTCTAAGCAAAAAAAATGAGGCCCACAAATACCAGACCCAGAAATCATTCTCTTTGCTTGGGACCTGCAAGGCAATAGCAATGGGTATTATTATTTTTTTAACCAAATGATAAGTGGCTTTTATACCATCATCATGGAGGCTAACAGTTACCTATGGTTGGCTTTGCCATGTGTGTGCCTTCTCTCCAACTCAACGCTAGTCTACATCCTTTTAAATAGTAATCCATGAGATGTGAACTTATCATGATCAGATTTCAGATGAGTAAAGCACATAGGATGCTGCTTAATAGATAACAGGACATTTTTTCCATTTGTTGCCATTTGAAGTATGTTTCTTGAAAAGTTCTGCTGTACTTAGTCAAACATTAAAGATGTGCTAAGATTTTATTAAGTGAAAAAATTTATAAGGAAATATTTTTTCTTGTCTCTCTTTGATCTCTCTTTCCCTCTCTGTTTGTCTCTGTCTTTCCATCTCTCTGTCTCTTTTTATCTCTCTCTCACACACACAGACACACACATCCAACATGCATAACTGAACTAAAACACCAATACATTAAGAAAAGACAGATTATCTCTCACAACAAATTTGGTTATGATTTCAACTTCATTTTTCCAAATGCTTATCTTCTATAACTATATATAGAACATTTGTTAGCAACTTTAGTTGAAAGGTTTTATTATTTTTTTTCTTGTCTTTCTCCTTAGATGAAGAATTATTGACAATGTCTCAAACTGCTCTTTGGTTCTTCTTGTCCTGACAAACTTCTTTTCCTTAGGTAAAATAGAAACAAGCAAAAGATAATTCCTTTTCCTTACAACATCTTCAATTTTCCTCATTTAGGTTCCTCTGGGTAAAAGCCTTCCCTCGGGCTTCCCATTTTTCTTTCCCAAAGGTTACTCATCTTCCTTCATTGTGTCTCCATGTGGTTTTTGCTCACTTTTTATAAACCTGCCAATTTACTCTCACTTTGTCTGTTAGCATTTAATTATCTGACTACTTCACAATTAAAATCTGTCCCAGCAGCTGAGGACTTGCTATCCAGCACTTTCTTAAGTCTTTCCTTATGTATTTATTATATAAGCCTAACCTCTGGGGATTTCCTGATAGTTTTTTTTTTCTTTCTCAATGCTAATTGGTGCCAGTGACAGATTCTTAGATGCCAAGATATATTCTCAGCTGATCTGGAGCTAATTCACTAATGAATTGTTTCTAAAAGTAGCATAAAAGAACTGGGGGAGAGAGAGAAAGTATGAGAGAGAGAAAGTATGAGAGAGAGAGAGAGAGAGAGAGAGAGAGAGAGATTAAATCCAACTGGTCAGATAACCATCACATTTGGGCTTGCCAGCTGATTAATACACAGTGAAAAAAAAATAAATCCCAAGAGGTTAAATTCTAGGTGAGCCTTGTCTCTTGGCAATTTCTACCTTCACATTTGAAGGCCTAATGACTTTGCTCTTTTCCCCCTTTCCTGCTTTATGTCCTCAGCATCTTTAAGATTTCATTGGGGTAATTCTCATCTATCCAAAACCTTGATAACATTCTCTTTGGAGCCCATCTGTGGACTATTGAATCAGATGGAGGGTCACAATTGAGCGACGTGTTAACTTCAATTTGCATAATGCATTCTGTCTTCTCTGGATTGAGTCTGCTGTCTTTGCTTGCCTTCATCTCCTCTGCTCCAATACCAATTTCATTTCCATAAATGATTACTTGGGCATGTCATAGGCAATGGTGCTCTACGTTTCAGCATCTTCAAGCTTCTTTTACTAGATGTTTAGGCAGCCTAAGATTAATCAGTAGCTTGAATTACTTCCACAATTCAGATCAGGCTTGCAATCCAAACTAACCCAATACCATGCAATCCGAGCCAAAGCGATGCAATGCAATCCAACTTAACAAATACTTATTAATTGCTTACTATATGCATGACACTTTGCTAGTTACTGGGAATATTAAGACAAAAATGAAAAAACATCCTTAACCTTGAGGAGGTTACTTTCTATCAGGATACACAACATGAAAATAAATAAGGAGAGAAAATGATTATGATGTAAATATGTTAATTTCTATATTTTTCTGATTCAACATTTCATCATATGTATTTACACTATTATTTTAGGATTGCAGGAACACTGCAGTTTTGCAGATCAGGAAAGCCTGCTTTCTGTGGACAGGTGAACATGAGCTCAGCCATGAAGGGGACTGAAGATTTCAAGAGGCAAAGGTAAGGAAGGGGGGAACTCCAGGCATTGGAAACAACCCAAAGGCCCAGAAAAGAGAAATAGAATGTGAAAGGAAAAACTAGTAGGAGGAAGTGCAAGAAACAGCTATAAGGCCTCCACACTCTCAATCACCACCTAGTAATATGTCCAGGTGTGTAATTTCACTACCTCCTTTTCAGATATCACTTCCTGTTTCTGAAAAGCTAGAACAGGTATAAATTAACCAGATGTCTGATTGTCCACTAGGTGGGCCAGGGAATATATGGGATCAGGAGAGGCAGTGTAAAGTTGGGAAAACAAAACAAAAAAACCTCTGCTCTTCTCTATTCTTTTTTTCTCTCTTTCCTTCTCTCTTTTTTCTTTTTTCATATGTAGTTTGATAGTATTTTATTTTTTCCCAATCACATGTCAAGAAAATTTTTTAGCAATCCTTTTTACAAGATTTTGAGTTCCAAAATTTTCTCAGTCTCTTCCTCCCCTCTTCTAAAAATGGTAGGCAATTAGACATAGGTTGTATATGTACTATCATGTAAACCATACTTCCATATTAGTCACAGTTGTGAAAGAAGAAACAGGTCTAAACGAAAAAAAAAACATGAAAAAGAATAAAGCAAGTGAAAAAAAATATGCTTTGATCTGCATTCAGAGTCCATCAGTTCTTTATCTGGATATGGATAGCATTTTCCTTCCCGAGTCCTTTGTACTTGTCTTGGATCACTGTGTTGCTGAGAAGAGCTGAGTCATTCATAGTTGGTCATCATGCAATGTTTTCCTGGTTCCGCACATTTCACTTTCCATCAGTTCATACATGTCTTTCCAGGTTTTTTTTTAATCTGTCTGTTCACCATTTCTTATTGCACAATAGTATTCCATTACATTCATATACCACAGTTTGTTCAGCCATTCCCCAGTGATGGACATCCCCTCAATTTCCAATATTTTGCCACCAGAAAAAGGGCTGCTATAAATACTTCTGTGCATGTAGGCCCTTTTCCATTTTTTATGATCTCTCTGGAATATAGTAGTGGTATTGTTGGATCAAAGGGTATGCACAGTTTGGTTGACCTTTGGGCATAGTTCCAAATTGCTCTGCAGAATCGTTGGATTAGTTCACTACTCCACCAACAATCCATTAGTGTCCCATTTTTTCCACATTCTCTCCAACATTTATGATTTTCCTTTTTTGTCATATTATCCTATCTGACAGGTGTGAAGTGTTTTAATTTGCATTTCTCTAATCAAAAGTGATTTAGAGCAATTCTTCATATGCCTATAGGTAACTTTGATTTCTTCATCTCAAAATTACCTGTTCATATCCTTTGACCATTTATCAATTGGGGATTGACTTGGATTCTTATAAATTTGACTCAGTTCTCCATATATTTGAGAAATGAGGCCTTTATCAGAGACACTTGTTGTAAAGATTGTTTCCCAGCATTCTGCTTTTCTTCGAATCTTGACTTGCATTGGTTTTGTTTGTCCAAAATGTAAAATAGATAATTTTGATTATAGTCAAATTTTTTTTACTATAATCAAAATTATCTATTTTACATTTTGTAATGCTCTTTATCTCTTCTTTGGTCATGAATTCTTCCCTTCCCCATAGATCTGACAGGTAGACTATTCCTTGCTTTTCTAATTTGCTTATTGTATCACCATTTATGTCTAAATCGTGCACCATTTTGATCTTCTCTTGGTATACATTGTGAGTTGTTGGTCTATACTTAGTTTGTGTCCTATTGTTTTCTAGTTTTCCCAGAATTTTTTTCTTAGGTAGTGAGATCTTATCCCAAAGTCTGGGGTCTTTGGGTTTATCAAATACTAGGTTGCTATGGTCATTGACTACTGTGTCTTGTATAACTAATCTATTCAACTGATCCACAGCTCTATTTCTTAGCTAGTACCAGATAGCTCTGATGATTACTGCTTTATAATACAGGTTGAAATCTGGTACTACTATGCTACCTTCCTTTGTTTCCAGCTCTTTCCTTTATTCTATGTGTGTCTCTCGGTTTCAACTGTATTTCTTGTAAACAGCATATTGTAGAATTCTGGTTTTTGATCCCACTCTGTTACCCACTTCTGTTTTATGGGAGAATTCATCCCATTCATATTCGCAGTTATGATCACTGTGTATTTCCCTCCATCCTATTTTTCCTCCTATTTGTCTTCTCTCTCCTTTTACCCTTTCTCTCCTTACCAGTGTTTTGCCTCTGCCTAGTACCTCTCCCAATCTGCCCTCCCTTCTGTCAGTTCCCCCTTCCCCCTACTTAATTTCCTCCCTTCCTACTTCCTAGTCAGGTGAAATAGATTTCTATTTTCAACTGATTGTATACATTATTCCCTCTTTGAGACAGTACTGATGAGATCAAATGTTCAAGCAACACCCATCACCCATCCTTCTGTCTTCTCCTCCACTGTAATAGGTCTTTCATGCCTCTTCATGTGAAATAATTTACCTCATTCTACTTCTCCCTTCTGTATCCAGTGTAGTTCTCTTTTTCATCCCTTAATTATTTTTTAAGGCATTCCATCAAATTCACCTCATACCCATATCCTCTATGTATATTTTTTCTAGCTGTATTATTAGTGGTACAAGTTTTAAGAATTATAACTACCATCTTCCTATATAGGGATGTAAACAGTTTAGCTCTATTGAATCCCTTAAGTTTGCTTTCCAGTTTTTACTTGTTTGTGTTTCTCTTGGGTCTTGATGTTGGAGATCAAATTTTTGGTTTAATTCTGGTCTCCTCCTTATGAAGGCTTGAAATCCTTCTATTTCATTGAATGACCACTTCCCCCCCCCCCTTTGATGTATTGGTCTTAATTTAGCTGGGCAGGTGATTCTTGGTTGTAGTCCTAGTTCCTTTGCCTTCCAGAATATCATGTTCCATGACCTCTGATCCTTTAATGTCACAGCTGCTAAGTCTTGTGTAATCCTGATTGTGGCTCCCTGATATTTGAATTGTTTCTTTCTGGCTGTTTGCAGTACTTTTTCCTTGACCTGATAGTTCTGTTATTGGGTTATAATGTTCCTTGGGGTTTTTATTTTGGGATGTCTTTCCTGAGGTGATGTCCCATATAATCATTAGATTCTACTTGTCCAATTAAAGCAATTGTTTTCCTTACTTATCTTTTGTATTTCCTTTTCCATTTGGCCAATTGTACTTTTTGAGGAGTTGTATCTTCAGTGGATATTTATATCTCCTTTTCCATTTGACAATTCTACATTTTAAGCAGTTGTTTTCTTTTCCCAAGCTATTGACTCATTTATCATAATTCACTTGCATCACTCTCATTTCTTTTCTTAATTTTTCTTCTACCTTTCTTATGTGATTTCTAAGT
The DNA here is from genome assembly GCA_028646595.1 of Phalanger gymnotis. NCBI lineage: Eukaryota > Metazoa > Chordata > Mammalia > Diprotodontia > Phalangeridae > Phalanger > Phalanger gymnotis. Next base: position 152,518,974 of record CM053627.1, on the reverse strand, counting down.
TTCTTTTTGAGCTTTTCCATGGGTTCTTTCTGGGCTTGAGACCACTTCCTGTTTTTCTTTGGAGTTTTGCCCATAGGTGTTTTGACATTGCTGTCTTCTTCTGAGTTTGTCTTGATCTTTGCTGTCACCATAATAACTTTTTATGGTCAGATTCCTTTTTGTTGTTTTTTGCTCATCTTCCACCCCCTCCCCCCCTTTTCCCTTTCCTTTAAATTAAGCTCTGCTCTTGGGATGGAAAGGGCATGGTCTCAGGCTTCTTGTACCAGGGGCTGCAGGCCCTGACTGTTTACCTTATGTTGTCCTTGGGTACCCTTGCATCTGGTGCTTTGCTGAAGGGTTGGGGTGAGGGGTGGCTGCTGCCACTGGAGGCCTTAGGGGTCCGGCAGCTTACCTGACGCTAAGCTGGGGTCCTAGTCGTGGTGTCTGGCATGTGCTGAGGACAGTGGGGTGTTTTTGCATTTCCCTGGGATAGATTGAAGCACATGGTGGTCTGGCTGCTGTTGGCTTCCTGTTTGTCCAGGGCTAAGCAGAAACACATAGAAATCTGGCCGCTGGAGGTTGCCTGTTTGCCTGGGGCTATGCTGAAGCTGAGAACCTAGTGGCTCTCAGTGCTGGAGTCTGCCCATTGCCCTGACTATGCTGAGGTGTGTGGAGGGTCCTGGTATTGGTGTTTGTCTGCTCCACCACACTGGGACTCAGGATCTATCACTGGTCTGCTGAGGTAGGGCTTGCTGCTGACTTGCTGAGATGCTTCCTGCTCTGGATTGTGTTCTGCTTTTACCTGAATGAAATGGACCTTTCTTGCCTATCTTACAAATTTGTTGGGCTCAATGATTGTTTCACCTTGACTTTTTGCTGGTTCTGCTATTGTAGGATTTGTTGGGGGTGCAATTTTATGATTGTTTGGTGGTGAATATGGGAGAGTTATGGAAATTTCCTGCTTACTCCACCATTTTGACTCCTTAATGTCTCTTCTCCATTCTTAACTTCTTACTACTAAAGGTTATTGTTTTGACAGACTGATTTTCTCTTTTAGGAAAGGAAAAGAAACCTTGAATAGCTGAAAGGACACTAGTTTTAGAGTCAAACCTGGGTTTCAGTCTTAGTTCTAACATTTGTTAGATGTGTGATAGAAGGCAAGTCATTTATTTAACTTTTCTGAGTCTCTGAGTCTTCATTTGTAAAAAGAGGAAAATATTTGCACAATGTGTCTCACAAATTCTTTATGAGGAAGGCATTTTATGAACCAAACATAGGTTCATAGTACTTTGAGTTGGACATGACTAAATGTGACCTGCTGCTGCTCTATGTTGCGTGCAAATTGTTGTGCATCATGAATTACTATTTGTACTACCATCACATCCAGCTATGGCAATTCACAAAGCAATCTACAATATTTCTCAGTGTGTAGGTATATCCTGTTATGCAATCGGAACTTTTTTTGACATTGTCCAATTCTGTTAAACATTTGAAAAAATTACATGTGGCAGAATTCCATTATTAAGAATTCTAAGGGATCTCTAGAATATTCTGAATTTGCAAATTTTTCTTCCCATAACTGTAGCACTCAAGGAATTTTTTTTTCCATATTCAGGAATTGGAAATGGAAGAGTTTTTTTCTAACCTGTACTCGAAAGGAATAACAACTATAATTTACCATGCCAGTGGTTCTCTGGCTTCTGGTTAAATATTTCCAGTGGGGAAGAACCTTTTACCTTGTAAGGCATCCATAACCATTGCTGAAGGATCTGATCTTGCTCTGTTGTTTCAATTATATCTGACTCTTTGTCACCCATTTGGGATTTTCTTGGCAGAGATGCTGAAATAATTTGCCATTTCTGTCTCCAGCTCATTTTACAGACCAGGAAACTGAGGCAAACGGGGTTAAATGACTTGCCCAGGTACACACAGCTAGTAAGTATCTAAGGCCAGATTTGAACTTAGAAAGATGAGTCTTCCTGACTCTAGCACAAGCACTGAATGGACATTACCTCAAATGAACTGAAACAATTTGACCTTAGCTTAAAAAGACTAAGTTTCCCACTGCATCAGGGGCCAGCACCAGTCATCTTGAGCGCTGTCTTGCCACTGGACTTTGCTACCTCTGGAAGAGAGAGTAAGGCTGATGACTTCGCACAGCCCCACCCTACCAATTCACTTGCATGTCAAGACATCACCCTCCTGATGTCCTTGGTCCTCTTTGAGAATTAAGGACAAGCAACAACAGCAAGAAACCCAGTCAGTCCTCTATCCACTGTGCCATCTAGCTGCCAATAGTCATGACCACTGCTGGATAGGTCTCATTATTTCCCAAGATTGAGACTAAATTTTCTTCCTTGTAATTTCAACTCTTTCTTCCTCATTGCAACCCTCTGGGGCTACAAAGAATTTTTCTGCATGCTACTACTTCAAATATCTGAAGGCATTTCTCTAAATCCTCTCCTCTCCAGGTTAAACATCCATAGCACCTTTAATTCATCCTCATATAACTTGAAGATTGCCACCCTGGTTGCCTTTTTCTTATGTTCTCTAGCTTATAAAGACTTTCACAGACTATGCCACCCAGAACTGAATACAATACTCCATATGCAGTCTGACAAGGAAAAGTGCAGAGAGACTATCACCTTACTTCTGGAAGCCATTTCTTTTAATGTATCCCAAAATTAAATTAGCTTTAAAAAACCCTACCATGTATTGTATTGGGGTTCCACTAAAATATTCAGATCTTTTATTTTAAAGACAAATTTTTCCTTAATCATGTCTCCTTCATATTATTCTTATGAAGTTGCTGCTTTTAATTTTTTTTCACCCAAATAGAGATACTATATGCTACACCAGACCAACAGGGGACAGGTCCAGCAGGACTTCTATGATAATATTGCCAGATGCTCTCAACAGCATTTTAGCCTCAGGGGCATGGTTTGCCCCTCAACCCATGAGCCCTGACCGTGTATGTTTCCTATATGTGTGACTACACAAATATATAGTCTTCTCACATGTGCTACTCAAATGTGTACCTCTCCACATATATTCTGTAGGTATGTCCAGCTTTCATACTGATGGTGGGAAAATGTGTTCTAGGTTTATGGGGGAAATACTCTACTATTATTTTCTTATTACGATATTTCACTAAATGTCTTTACTTTCAAATAATTGTGACCCCTGGTTGACTAGTAATAGTAAAAACATTGGTATTTGCTAGTGAGCTACCATTTTGAGTGAAAACAGACTTAGAGAGTACCTTGAATCTGGTTTAGCTTAGGGGGAGACTCATATGTCAGGTTTTTGGGGGGTTATTTTTTTTGGAAGGTGAGGAGTAGGAAATGGATGGGCAGAGGATACTCTCTGGTGCTACACACAGTAATATTCCTTGTGAAAGATTGATCATGACTTCATCAACATGCCTTGATCTAGTGCTTCTGGAAGATGTAAATAGATTTACACAGTATTTGCCGAAATGGGAATTTGCCTAAATACTAATACTTTGGAATAAATGGATTCAAATCTCCTATTATTATTATTATTTCTGTATTCAGGTCCATAGGTTAGAAAATATAACTTCAGTTCAAAAATGGAATGGAGAGCTCAGATACTGATAAAGGACTATCCATAAGATGGATGGTTATCTACTTAAATTCTTCAGATGTATATATAACATTATAAAAGAGATGAGTTCCTTCCTTTTCCATTGAACCATCAGCAGCAACAAATCTACTGGTGAGAGGTGTTAATTTGGTTTCTTCTGTTATTGCAGAAAGGTGTTAACAATATTGTTTTCCTGTCCTTATCATCTTAAAAATACAAGGAAGACTATGGCTTTATTGTAAACTTTATAGTTAAACTGAATGGCATAAAATGGGGCTGTTTCATTTTTTCCTATAGCAAGGTGATGCCTCTCAACAGCGATTCTACAGGTAGTTCAGAAATCACTCTCTCAAGGTGCTTATTTTGAGATAGTTATACCTGTAACCAATTCACATTGTGTGCTTTACCTTTTTTTCTGGGCTACCAGCCCTTTTATCGAAAATCTTTTTGTGCATCTTTGTCTGAATAGCCCATTCAGTACTCTCAGAGCAGTAGATTTTTCTTTTTCTAATTGAAATGCTCATCTCAAGCTCCACCTTCTACATTAAGCCTTTCCTAATCATTTCAGTTGTAGGGCCTTCTCTCTAAAAATGACATTGTATTTATTTAGTTTATTTTTGTGTGTGGGTGAAGCATGATGTGCTGCAGCTAGGTAACAGAGTGGATAGAGGGCTAGACCTGAAGACAGGATTACTCATCTTCCTGAGTTCAAATCTGGCCTCAGGCTCTTACTAGCTCTGTGACCCTGGGCAAGTCACTTAACCCTGTTTGCCTCAGTTTCCTCATCTGTATAATCAGCTAGAGAAGAAAATGGCAAACCACTCCAGTATCTTTGCCAAGAAAACCCCAAAGGGGGTCACAGAGAGTCAGACATGATGAAATGACCAATTAGCAATAACAATAATGCATATGATGTATCCCCTCCTCCTCCAATAGAATATAAGCTCTGTGTGAATCACTTTTTGTCTTTGCATCCCTACTGCTCAGTACAGTGCTCTCCCATATAGTAGGCATTCAAAAAATGCTTGCTGATTGATCAGTGCTTAAGGTTGTCCATCATTTAGTTCATACAGCAAATGCCATAAATAAGATTTGCAGACATGTCTGTGGGAAAAATGATATTCTATAAATAAAAGTAAACATTTATAGAGCACCTTAAGGTTTATAAAACACTTTCCTCATGATGACCCAATCATATAGGACATAAAAATATTTCTATGCCCATTTTACAGATGAGCAAGCCAAAGCCCAGCGAGAAGGAACAACTTGCTGGTGGTTCACACACTGTGAAAACAGATGTTTTCATAACTCCAAGGTAGTTATCTTTCCACTATAGCTCCCTGCCATGTCTGATCAGCATAAAAAGGAGTCAATTATCAATGTGATTGATTATTTGAGTTTTCTCTGTTTACCTTTCTATTCTTAGGTCATTAAAGTCCAGTAATTTTTACTGAATATGAACACATTTTAATCTTACCATAGACCAAAAAAGGTCAACACGTGAACAAAAGAAAATAAAACAAAGTTATTTGATGGACTCTAAGCCCAAAATTGGAAGATTTTTGGGTTATCAGTTCCTTTGGATTTAGTATAGCATGAGTTAAATTTATTATTGTAATAACTAGTAACTAATAATCTTTCTTTTATCCAAGAATTGGTCTTCCAAGTTTATACATTATTCTATCTTTTTGCGTCTTTTCCTTTTATTTCTCACTCTGGCGTTGGTAGGTAAAATGGTGACTTGATATTTAAATACCTCTTTCTGTAAAGTGCTCTGGAAAACAATTTTGGTAAGATTAGATTTTAGACATTTATGGGTTATTCATGGATTTCAGTTGTCTGTGCTTTCTAAGATGCTGAAATGTATGTTATTTATTTATTTATAGATGTAAAGATCACATTCATTCAACAGTGTTTTCATTCATATATATGTGTGTGTGTATGTACATACATGAATAAATTTGCACCTACATGTGTGTGCATGTATACATACAAAGTTAGAGACAGTGTGTCTGTATACACTATGTGTATAAACACAGAGAGGGTTGGCTTTAGTTTTAGTAAGACCTGGGTTCGAAAAGTAACGGCCAGGGAAGGGAAATTTGGTTTAGAAAGTTGGAGACTGAGAATAGGATCATGGGGTGATCAATTGTCACATCCTTCCCAGTAGCAAGTCTAATATGATTTGATTACTATTATTATTCCTTTGCAGGAAGGAGGAAGGGCAGACATGATAGTACTCATAGTACTGGTAGTACATGGTAGTATAGATGGCAAGATACCCATGGTGCCTAGACCATGGTGCATTGGTGGATGGTGTAATAGGATACAGAACAGGTTGGGTCCAGACAGATATAGAAGGTTTAGGTAAAGCTATTGGCTCACTCAGTTAGGACTGCCATAACCCAGAATGAATTCAAAAGTCCTAATTCTATAAAAGACTAGGTTTTAGATATGCTATTGTTCTTAATATTTGAAAGCAATTACTGTCCACATGATGATTTCCTTACACAGACAAAATCGCACAGGCAATTTTGTTAAAATATCTATATTTCTCTAATTATCTCATAATATACATGTATATATACATAAATTTGTGTATATATGTAAGAATGTACATATATGTACACATGTGTGTAAATGTATGTATACATACACATACTACATACATATGTTTTTCCTTGAGGAAAGTATTTAGCTTCTACTCCTTAATTTTTTAATCTGCCAAATAAGTACATTCATTCTACCTCTAGTGCTCTATGAAAAGAATGTTTCTAGGCATATAAAAACATATATGCGCTCTGCATTTGCATAGAGAGGCTTTGTATCCATGAATATATGTATTATATATTTACACACACGTTTATTATATATGTAATATCTATTTATACATGTATGCATGTGGCATATCTCCCCCAGTATATTTATGTATGTGTATACACGTTAAGATAGGTATGTATATATATATATTTTTTTCTCTTGAATTATCTGATTATGCTTATTAGTTTCAGTCATTTTTGAAAAGTCCAGAGCACTGGTATCAAACTTAGAATTAGATCCCTGAAAATTTATTGACTTAGAAAACCTCAAATTAGCATTATCTGAGTTGTATTATAATTTTACTTATTTTGTTAAGTATGTCCTAATTTCATTTTAACTTCATTCTAGATGCACTGGGGAGTGTTGTGGGCCACATGGGGCCCAAGGGCTACATGTTTAACACCTCTATCTCAAATGTACTTAAAAGACTAGTTCCACAAAAACCTGTCCTGTGGGAAAGTAAATTCATCTATTGTTCTTTTATAGGATCGCTCTTCTTAAGGAAAATAATCACATTATGAATGAACGTGGTGCCCTCTGGGGAACAGGCTCATTTGAACTAAGAGAGAAAATCCAGCAGCACTTTTCCAAAAGTAGATTTTGACAGTCTCATATTGCACATGGTGTTTCTCTCTCTCTCTCTCGTAAATATATGTGTGTATGTATGCACACATACACAATATACATGTATGTGTGTGCATGTGCACATGCATATATGTGCATACATACACATACATACACATGTATACACATATGTGTGTATGCATAAACATACACACACACACACACACACACTCTTTTCCTCAACTCCCACCACCCTTGAAACTACTATGACCTTTCTCAAGGCATTTTTCTTCTGCCATGAATACTCTGGTAAATAAAAACAACAGTTACTTATGCAGGAGAAATCAGCTCTCAGGAGGGAAGTGAATAAATATCACAGGTTGTCCTATCCTCTCTTGATGGGTGAATGAGATTTTGCTAGTTGCATATTCTCAGCTCCACCAGGGATTGCAAATTGAGGGAGGTGGAAGTCTAATGCAGTTTGATTTGCAAAGCGTGGAGAATCCCTTGTCGCATTCAAATCTTTTCAGGTTCTCCCCAGAGCCAAGGAAGCCTCATAACTATCAAGTACAATGGACACTAAGAACTGTTGGCATCAATGGGCACCCAAATGTAAGAGATCATACTTGCTATTAGACTCTTTCTCTCTGTCTCTCTGTCTCTGTCTCTGTCTCTCTGTCTCTGTCTCTCTGTCTCTCTCTCTGTCTCTCTCTCTCTCTCTGTCTCTCTGATAAGCCAGAGGTGATGTTCTTGCAGTCTCCACATCAGCCTCAGAAATTGTGATTCAGCCATTTCCTTGTAATTGCAAGCTTAAATCACATTGACCTTAATGTCTTTTTTCAAAGAAATTAAACTGCCTGCCTTGAAGATCTCCATATAAAAGACCAGCAAATGAAGGTACTTAGTTTAAAAAAAAAAAAATGTGTGTGTGTGTGTGTGTGTGTGTATGCTTGCGCATGTGTATGCATGTGCAGGTGTGTGTTATAGGGAGAGGAATGTGTGCATATTTATTATATATAAAAAAGAATAAATATTTGGAGTAAAATTTGACACATTATTGGAGTTTTTCTAAAATCCTGAATAGGCTCAGAATTCATTTCCCTCCAAGGTATTATAGCTATCATAGAATCATAGATTTGCAGGTAGAAAGGACCCTAAAGGTCATCAAATTCAACTTCTTCCTTTTATGGATGAGGAAACTGATACCCAAAGATGTTAAGTTGAGATGTTAAGTGATTAGTCCAGGGCAAATTGGACAGATTGGCAAGATTCAGCCAAATCTTCTTAAATAGCTGTTTTCATATCCCATCCTCCACTACCATTATATTATGTTTTGACCTAGCATGCTATATGTAAAAAGTTGCATTTGACATGACTGTTATTGGCATTGATCCTTACAGTATTACACAATATGTAGTACATAGACAAAATATACAATATATGCAGAGGTTCTCTGAATGTGGTATACAAACCAAGAGAATGGATGAATGAGATCTTCTTTTGCTAAGTAGATGAAAGAATTAATTCTTATACCAATCAAATGACTTCAAAGTGAAGAGAATGGAATGAAAGAAGCAGGGGTACCAAGGTCAACAAATTGTGGGGACAGACCTTCAGTTCATCTCAATGTGGCAAGGAATAGTAGTTAGGGGACCAGAATTGGAGTTGGGAAGATCTAGGTTTAAATCTCACAAGTAGACACTTACTGGCTGGGTTGTTGTTCTTGTACAGTTGTTACAGCCACGTCTTACTCTTTGCGACCCCATTTGGGGTTTCTTGGCAAAGATATTGGAGTGGTTTGCCATTTTTTTCTCCAACTTATTTTTACAGATGAGGAAACTGAGGCAAACAAGGTTAAGTGATCTGCCTGGGGTCACAGAGATAGTAAGTGTCTGAAGTCACGTTTGAATTCATGAAGATGAGTCTTCCTGACTCTAGGCAGGGCACACTATCTATTGCGCCACCTAACTGCCTGCTCTTGTTAAGTAATCCTGCGCAAATCCCTTAAACTGTCTGTGCCAAAGGACTTTTTAATCTACCCAATGAGGATATTAGACTTGATGAACTCTAAGCACACATCTGGTTCTAAACCTATGGTCCTATAAGCATCTGTTATGTAGGTACCCTGCTAATGATACAAAGACAAGAAGGAAAACGATACCTTCTTTCATAGGGCTTATTTTCTAGATTCATTTTACATTCATCGTATATTCATCATATATACATTACTTTATGGTATACACACATACACATAAACATACAAATGTACACCCACACCCACGTACACACACACACACACATATATTCACTTAAAGTAGAAATGGGATGTAGGGTAAATGTATGGTCAAATTGTTGTGATATAGCTTCCATTAAAATACTTTTGAATAAGAGGTTATTAGAATAACCTGGAAGGGCATAAACAATACTTTTGTCAAATTAATATTTTTATTCAGCATCCATTATGTACCCTTACTACTATATGCACTATGTTAAGCCCTGGAGGTACAAAGAAAGGTAAAAATAAATCTCTGCTATCAAGGAGCTCACAGTTTATTAGGATAGACAAGACATTAATAACTATTTACAAATACGATCTATAGACAAGAAATTGGAAATGATTGACGGAGGTAAGGCACTAGCTTTAAAGGGGATCAAGAAAAAGCTTCTTACATAAGTGGGATTTTAGTCAGGATTTGAAGGAAATCAGGGAAGTCAGAATGTGAAAATGAAGAGGGAGAAAATTCCAGGCATGATTTGGAGGTCTTTGAGATCATGACTCAGTGTCAAACAAATGAATTTCACTTCCCCATGTCTTGCATTTCCTTATATCTGTGATATTTGAAGCAGGCACGCTGAAGGAAGTAAAAAGCAGTACAATAAGATAAATGTGCTGCATCTGAAGCGAGGAGGAGGGAAGAGCTTAAAAAAGGATGGAACATTCCTGCTCTGTTCTGAAGGAAATGAAAATCATTTTCTCTTTGTATGTCTGTGAGAACAGATTTTCATAGTTTTCTGTATGAGCATCAAGACGCAGAGCTGCATGCTCCAGCCAAAAACATGGCTTAGGGCATAAAATCTGAGATGAAAACTCAGGAATTTACATAACTCACCTGACATAATCTTGGCGCTAGATAAAATGTCCAGCTGAGTGAAGGCAGCAGGTTTAGCAGTTCTTCAAGAAGGGTTTGACAATCGAAGTGAAGTCTACAATTCACTAATTCTTACAGCACTAGTGCTAGCACAAAGTTAAAAAGTTAACCCAAATTTTAATCCTATACGTTCCTAAAGTTTGTGGGTAGAAGTTACTAAGAGCATGATGTTGTCGTCAGAATGGACCAGGGCAAGAGTGGGCATGGGGTAGGGAGAAGAAGGAGGCCTAATATTTTATAGCTTATATATTGAGAGAAGCAACATGGCATAGTGTTTAGATAGAGTTAACCATGAAGACATGGGTTCAAGCCCTGCCTCTGATGTGGCCTAGCTGTGTGATTCTGGCCAAATGACTTAACCTCTCATGCCTTAGGAAACTTTTTAAGACTATAAGTTGAAGGGAGCTAGCTATAAACTGGCATCTGGTAGAAGGAGTTTTCTCATCTAAGACATAGCTTTATCTATGTAATCACAGGTCTAGCTTTACCTATGTAATCACAGGTCCGATCTTTTTCCCTTTATAAACTATATACTATATATGCATATATAGTACATAGTTTGTATGTAAACTACTTCTATATAGTATACACACACTATTTTTTCGTGGTATTAAGGATGAAGCAGTGCATGTGTAAGTATGTATATCTGCATGTGCTGTGTGTGTGTGTGTGTGTGATAAAGGATCATATATGTAGGAGATACTTCAGAAGTTACAGATAAGCAAAATGAAATTCAGAGAGACTTGGCTAAGGTCACACACCAGAAGTAGAATTTGAACTCAGGTTCTCGAACTTCAGAGCCAATGCTTTTTCCACTATGCTGTGCTGCCTCCATGTAGACTTTTGAATTTTATTTTTAAAATCAAGATAAAGAGTTACATCCTATGCCAACATCTCACTCAGATACAGAGGTGACAATTCCAAATGAAAAAAGTTTCATAGGATTATAGATTTAGATCTTCAAGGCACCTTAGAGGCAATTAAGTCCAGCTCCTTTGTTTTATAGATTAGGAACTGAGGGCCAAATTAAGTTAACTGAGTTGCCTAGGGTCAAACTGCCCCCAATCCCTCTGATGTGGGATTTGAATTCAAGTCTTTCTGACTCCAAGGCCAATGTTCTATCTACAGTAGTGGTTTTTAAACTTTTTGGTTTCTGGACCTCTTTACACTCCTAAAAATTACGAAGCATCCCCAAAGTACTTTGGTTTATGTGAGTTATATCTATCATTATTTTCTAGCTAGAAATTTTAAAAGTTCTAGCATTATTATAAAGATAGACTTGACCTCAGGGACCCCTGGAAAGGTGTCCAGGATACTAAGGGTCCCTAGACCACATTTTGAGAACCATCATATTAATAACTCCATGTTGTTTCTCCAATAATATATATCCAATCAGTTGCCAAATCTTTCCATTTTGGCTTCCACAATGTGTCTCAAATCCCTTCTCTCACTTGCATAGCCACCATCTTAGTTCAGGCCCTTATCAGCTCTTGCCCCAGTTATTTCAAATGCCTAATTTGTTTCTTTGCTTCAAGTTTCTCAAAAACTCTAGTTCATCCTCCATGTCGCTGCCAAAGTGATTTTCCTTAAATGTAGATCTGATCATATTACTCCCTACTGAATAAACTTCAATGGCTCCTATTGCATTTTGGACAAAATATAAACTCCATTTAGTTTTTAAAGTCCTTTATAACCTGGCCTTGACCTATCTTTCCAGCCTCAGTGGATGGTATTTCCCTTCCTACCCTCTGTTATCCAGCCAAGTTGTCATTCTTTCTGTTAGTCATATATTATCTCTCATTTCTGTGCCTTTACACTGGCCTTCTCCCATACCTGGAATGTACTTTTGACCTTTGCTTCAGAGTTCCTCTTTTCCCTAGAGATTCAACCCAAGCTCCAACTTTTACATGACCCTTCTAGCTGTTAGGATCTTACCTCCCCAAACTACTTTTTAGCTAATAATTTTGTATTTATTTTCATTTGTGGTTTTCAAAATTTTTTAAATTTTATGTATTGTATATAACATAAACATGATATATACTATATATAATTCCTATTGTTATATATATATATTTTCTTTTTTATACATAGAGAGTAATTTTCTCATGTATTCAAGTGTAAACCTCTGGGGAGAGATTGTTTCAGTCTTTATATTTGTGTTCCTCAGCGTATAACTCTGTGCTTGACACATAGTAAGCACTTAAGAAATCTTAATGACTGAATAATTAGGTAATATGATTAGTTTTTTTTTGAGTTTTCTTCTAACATTTGGCTGGTAACTCTATAACTAAAGGATTAGAATTTTCAAATAGGTACGGAAAGGAAAATGTGATACTTTGGAGATTGGTAAAGTTTTGTAAATTGTCACCTTAAGTGGAGAGAGTGGAGATTTAGATAGTCAGAGGGCAAAGTGGTTGGAGTATAGATGGGAGAGGAGCTCCAAAAAGAAAAAAAATAGTAAAAGCAAATTTCACATACTTTGCTATTTTGTCTAGGCTTTACAGATTTTTTAGAGAGCTTTAACATCTATAATAACATTTGGACATTACAGAAACTTTGCACAATAGTTAGGGAAGCTATCACTATATCCATTACTATATCCATACTATATACCATATCTATATGAGAAATGAAGGAACGGGGATGAAAGTGAAATGACTTGCTCATGTAGGTAATCGACGATAGAACTGGAAATGTAACCTGCTTTCTTCTCCAATATAGAAAAACCCTATTTCTAGTCTGCCTTTACTACTAACTGGACACAGCATATAGAATATAGAAGAACCCTATCTTTAGTCTGTCTTTACTACTAACTGAACATGGCATATGACAAAGAAGCTACTGCATTAAGAGAGAGATAGTGATTAGAAGAAAAAGAGGAGCTCCTTCCACATACTTTGCTTTTCTCAAGTTGTGTCTAGAGTAAACATGAGATATTAGGACAGATATTGATAAACTGGAGAACCCAGAATAGGATGACCAGGATGGTGAGACAACTGGACAAGAGACCTGAAAATCAGGATAAAGAGACTGGCCATGTTTAGTTTTAAGAAGAAAAGACTTAATGAGGATATGACTGATATATCTTAGTATTTTAAGAATCAATATTTAGAAAGGGGATTTGACTTATCCTATTGATTGCAGAAGACAGAAGTATGAGCAATGC
>CM053627.1:152487941-152505190 GCA_028646595.1 Phalanger gymnotis | reverse complement strand
ATAGCACAATTTTCAAAATGCTGCTCTCAGTCATATGTGGCCCACAATACTTTTGAGTATGGCCCAAATTAAAATATAATTGAGAAATATTTAACAAAATTTAAAAAATACAATAAACATAGATTATATTAATTTGAGGTTCTGAGTCAACATGTGGCTCACAGGGATCCTTATGTATGGTTTAGTGGCACCCATTTCTACTCTAGAGGCAGTTAGGTGGCTTAGTAGATAGTGTGCCTGGCCTGGAGTTCAAATCTAGTCTCAGATACTAACTTTGTGACCTTGGGCATGACACTTAAACCCTGTTTGCCACAGTTTCCTCATCTTTAAAATGAGCTGGAGAAGAATGTGGCAAAACACTCTAGTATCTCTGCTAAGAAAACCCCAAATAGGATCATGAAGAGTTAGACAGGATTGAACAATGACTGAATTTCTGTTTGAGTTTGATTCTACTGGTATAGAGGAACAATTAGGTTTGATACTGTATTTCACAGCATAATTGTTGAACCCTGTTTTTTCAGTCCAAAAATTGGTTTATAACCTTTCATTGTATAATCTTCGCATGGCATAAGTCTGTTCACCATACCACTTAAAAAGTAAACAGAGCAGCAATGTATTCACCAGGGGCATATGGACATGTATTTATCTCTCGAGCAGTGCGAGCCGCAAGCCTAGAATTCTCAGTGCAGGCGCATTGTCAGTGTATTTCTGAAAGATGACTTGTGTGGTTTGTCTAGAGCAATGCAGTACTAATGGTATTGTCACTCAACCCAATGAAGAACCAGAATGTAAGGGAAGCAGGTAGGTGGGTGAAGCTGCCATGAGCAAGTCACCTGATATGGCACTTGCATCTTCCTGCACTAGCTAAACTTCAGTTTTTCTGCCAGCAATACATCAACATACAAAGCATTTCTTTCTGATTACGGATAAATGTAAAAACTATTCGGCAGGCTTCAAGCTGAAAGTGATTGTGTTTGCTGAACAGCCCGGAAACAGAGCTGTGGAGAGACAGATTTCAGTGAGTGAAAAGTTGGTGGGAGACTGGCAGAAACTAAAACTCAAGTAATACCAGCACAATTTTTTTTAAAAAAAAAAGTTTCACATAATGGTCGCACCCACTTTGGGGCATAAAATCTGTGACCATGATGTGGTGAAATGCGGTAGTAAGGAAGGACTTCCTAACAATTTGAGCTGTTTCTAAGAAGAATGGGACATATTCAGAGGAAGAATATAAGTTTCTGGAAAACAGAGGTCATCTCACTTTCATGTTTTTCTCCCCAGCACCCAGACTACCAACCAGATCTTAATAAATCATTTATTGATGGTTGTTCGGTCTTTTCAGTCTTGTTTGAATCTTTGTGACCTCATTTGAGGTCTTCTTGGCAAAGATACCAGAGTGGTTTGCCATTTCCTTCTCCAGTTCATTTTACAGATGAAGAACTGAGACAAGCAAGGTTAAGTGACTTGCCCAGGGTCACACAACTAGCAAAGATCTGAGGCTAGATTCGAGCTCATGAAAGTGAGTTTTTCCTGATTTCAGGTCTGGCATGCTAGCTGTCCTAGTTCTCCTGTGTTTGGAAGACTCCTAGTAGAGAGGGGAAATCATGTGTGGCAAATATTGATAATATGCTTCATGGTCAGGCATGGATCAGGCTAGATGGCCCCTGAGATCTCTTTCACTGGTTACATTCTTTGATACAATAGACTCTCTGAACATCATTTTTATTACCTATAAAACGAGAGGAGTGAGATTATGTATCCTAATGCTAGATAATCTCCGAAATCCCTTCTAGTTCTTAACTTAATTCTTTAATTCGATTCCTGACATTGAGCCCGATATTTCTTTCACAAGGTGATACTAAGTGGCTAAGCAGAGGGCATGAGAAGGGGGACTAAGGAGAGAATGACATAGTATACTGCTAAGGAAGAATACTATGGTATAATGCTAAGAGTGCTGGATTTGGGGTTAGAAAACCAGGATTTAGCTACCAACTCATTTACTTTAGGAGTTTATTATGTTGGGCAAGTCACAAAATCATCCTTCTAGGTTCCAGCTTCCTCATATGTTAAACAAAACGAAACAAAACTTTATTTCTGTTTGGTTTTGTATGCTAAGGTCTCTTATAGAAAGAACGGTCTCTCATATAGCCCTAGTCTCTCTGCTATCATTTTACTGAATACCACTCCACCCTCATCGTTGCTAACTTCTCCCCTGGGGTGTCCTGGAACTGGCTCTAACCAGCTTGCAGAATCAATTGTTAAATTTTCATGTTGAGCATTCAAAGCCCAGAAATTGGCAGTTGCTAAAAATCAGGGCTTCATTTATTGTCTTGTTGATTTTTTAGACTTAAGAAAGTCTTAATAATGCACATTAAACTCACACATTTTTTTTCCTTCTGGAGAGCCCAGTTATTAAACATTTGTGACCTCATTTGAGGTTTTCTTGGCAAAGATACTACAAAGATTCTACTCTACTGCTACATAGATATACCCATATGTATCTATAAATACAGTACAATATTATACATGTATACATATGTATATATACGCATTTACAATGTAATATATATGATATACCCCAAGCATGTAAAGACTTCCCCTGGTGGAGTGGGTAGATGAAAACAATTTGTTCCAA
Source organism: Phalanger gymnotis (assembly GCA_028646595.1). Classification (NCBI taxonomy): domain Eukaryota; kingdom Metazoa; phylum Chordata; class Mammalia; order Diprotodontia; family Phalangeridae; genus Phalanger; species Phalanger gymnotis. Next base: position 152,502,555 of record CM053627.1, on the reverse strand, counting down.
TGGCCATGAAGGTGACCAAAGCAGGTATTGTAGAGAGCTTAGAATTTGGTCAGACATTGAAAACTCTTCTGTATCCTGGACCATTGCCATTTTTTTTTTTTGACTTTTGTCTTGCCACTGGGCTTCAATGACTCTAGGAAGAGAGAGTGAGGCTGACAACTTTACTCAACTTTGCCTCACTTAAGTCCAATTCCTGCATAGCTAGGTGGTACAGTGAATAAAGCACCAGCCCTGGAGTCAGGAGGACCTGAGTTCAAATCCAGTCTCAGAAAGTAACACTTACTAGCTGTGTTACCTTGGGCAAGTCACTTAACCCAATTCCCTTGCCTCAGAACCTCTAAAACAAAAAAAAGACATCACCTTATAATATCATTGGTCTTTGGAAACAAAGAATGAACAAAAACAAAAACTATATAAATATTACTTGGGCCCAGCATGAGTAAAATAGAAGGCTCAGGGAGTGAAGTTATCACCAGACTGATGACCTAATGACTAGAGGCAATTAGTAATAATAATGATGATGATGATGATAACGATATTAATAACAATAACTGGTATTTCTATAGCACTTCATGGTTTTTGAAGGGCTTTATTTCCCTTTGCTCCTTTCAGTCTCACAATACTCCAATTTCCCCTTCATGATTCCTCCATACTTCTGTTATTCCTTTTATTATGTCTGTCAGTTTATCACTATCAACAGATATGGGTAAGTGTCCACCTTGTCCGCGTTTTTGTAGGGTTTCTAGTTTTCACTGTTTCTCAGACACACAAAAAAAGATACTTCCTCTTGAGGTACTACTTATAGAAGAAACATCTTTTGTATTTGTAATTCTTTTACCTCTCTGAGCCTTATCTGTATAAACAGAAATAACACTGTACAAATCAAGTGGTTTCTAACCATATGGTTTACGATCATCCTGATTTATAATCAAATACTCTGCAAATCTTCCAGGGCTATTTAAGCATTGGTTACTGCTACTACTTTAGTTAGGTCTGGGCCTGTGACCTCACTGATGGGGAGGGAACTCCCCACTATGGAAATCCTTTCCACCAATGCAGATAGAGGAATCCTCTGTAACTTAGTCTTAGAGGGTTATCTGTGGGCATTCAAAGAATGTAGCTTTCTTAAAATTGCACAGTCACTATATGTTGAATAAAGACAAATCTGGAGCTCTAATGATTCTGTTTGTGGCACTTTATATATTTTTTTTATTAAGAATCTGGTTATTTAACAAGTATACAATTTATGTCTGTGCAGACTGCAGATGGTTACATCCGTGTTCACACATTTCTGTCACTTTTATTGGTGTGCAATGTAAAGTGAAAAGAGCAGTGTATCCACATTAGGTCTGGGTTTCAAATCTGCCTTTATACTTTGGGACTATTAAGACCTTAGGTGGGTCATTAACCTTGAAGCTCATTTTCCTCATCTGTAAACTGGGGATAAGTATACTTACAAGATTATTGACGTTATTGAGAGGAAGGCATTATCTTATACTTAAGAATGTGGATTTTTATTATCATCTGCTGTATTTGCTTTCCTGCATCTCATATAAATTTGTTTTTGTGGGCAAGATGTGTATCTCTTGCTTTCTTCGCGATTTTCCTTATCACCTTCTATTGAGTTTAATAAGTCCCATGAAGTATGCACTGGACTTCTATTCTGTTCATTTTGAATTAAAACTTGTACGCTGGGGTTCTGACCTAGAAGTCATGACACACTTGAGCTGCGAGACTGTGGGAGATTTCCTGTAATGACATTGACAGGATATCCACTATGGAGCTGGCTCTGGCATCCTTCCTGACCAAAGCTTCAGTTCCTTTCAAGCAATATTCTACTATCCTTGCATACACAAATGCTCACAATTCACAGTCCATCTGGGGCTCCTCTATTGTCCTGTGAAGGGCCCCAGATGGATTCTGAAGCCATCCCTGTGGGCGACACAGCACTGTCACTGTGTGCTACCTCTGCCTTTCCCCATGGCATCTGATGCTGTGGCCATGATGAGGTTAATTTATGTGGCTTGGTACAGTTTATCATCTGTCACTTGTACAGCTCTTGCTGTGCCATCTGGCGTCTCTGAGACTGCTTCTGGAGGCAGCATGCATAACAAGGCATCTGCATTTGTGAATTCTTTCAAGCATTCACAGGTAATAGCTAAGAGATATTTTGAGAAACTGGTGCCCATTTCAGTTGCAGATCACCACTAACATGGATAATCTGACACAGGCAGCAAACAAAGCCTAGGGTGTTCTGTAAGGCAGCCCATCTGAATGACTGCAATCACGAATATCGATGAAGCCTATATGTTTCCAAACCTTGGATCTCTCTAACAGAGTGAGACCATCAAACAAGGCTTCTGAGCAAATCATTTACGCAAAGGCAAGGACTACTATCAAGCATGATAGATGATAAGACAAAACAGCTCATGCCAGCAGAAAGGCTTACTTAAATAGAAAATCCTGAAGTGGAATGCTTAAATGCACCTATTAGGCTGATTTCATATTCATAATTTTCAACAATGTATTAGATGTCATACAGAACAGAGGGGGGGAAAAACAAGCAGTCAAAAACATGAATTGACATGAGGGGGGAATAAGTCTGGCAAGGTATGATTGGGGTAATAATATAGAGCTCAGAAGCATCCAGTTCAAACAGCAGCATTCTTTGGTTGACAATATTGAGTACTGATTCTGAAGCACTATCAGTAGGGCAAAACAGAGGCAAAAAAAAAATTGATAAGATGATTTTTGCCCTAAAAGAGCTGAGAGTCTAGTTTGGAAGACACAGTTTTTGCAACATAAGCAACAAAAGAGGCAAATTGGTGTAGTAGAAAGGAACATTGGACTAGGAAGTGGGAGATCTGGCTTCTATTCTCAGCTCTGCCCTTAATTAGCTATGTTGGGCACATCATTCCAATTCCCTGGTCCTATACTTCCTCAACTCTAAAATTAGGAGGTTTGACTAAATGTTCTCTAAGGTCTGCCAATTATAATATTCTTCTATCCCCAGCTGAAAACTGCATAGTCATGGAACAGTGGAAAGGACATTATACTGGGAGTCAGGAGACCTGGGCTCAAGTCCTACATGTACCACTAATGAGCTATGTGACCTTGGGCAAGTCACTTAGACAAATATCTCTGTTCCTTTTTCCTAATCTATAAAAAGAGGGGGTTGGACTAGGTTATCTTTACTGTCCCTTCTAGCTTTAACATGCTCTGATTTTTTGCTTTAAGCCAAAGAGCCTGCTAATTATCAAGGAGCGATTTGTATTAGATGCTGTAAGTGATGATGGGGTAGGTGTCAGGTAGAAGTGTGAAATGGTAGAGCTAGTGGTAACCATGGGAACATTTCTGGATGAGGTTAAATTTTAGCCAGAATTCATATGAATGAGAGATATAGCTTAGCCAAAGAAACTGGGGAGGCAGTTAAATGAGTGAAGACCTAGAGATGGAAATGCAAAAATTACAGTCAGGGCACAGTGAGCAGATTAATTTAACTACAAAAAAAAAAGGTCCATGGGGAGAGATGTGTTGGACTGATCAAAGGATGTTGGTTGGTAAGGGGCCTTGAATGTTGGGTTTAGTTCAACAACCTAAAAAAGGATTACACAAATCTACAACATCCCTGAAAAGAGGATATTTTGATATTTTACTTATAAATCTACCACAGTCTATTTTATTTTATATTCATTTTAAGATATGTAGTTTCACCTCTTCCCCCTAAAATAATTACAAATAATTTATGGGAGGGATCATTTTTTATTCATCTTTGTTTTCCCCTTAGGACTTAGCACAGAATTTTATATGTATAATAAGCATTCAATAACAGGGCAGCTAGATGGTGCAGTGGATAGAGTGTCAGGCCTGGAGTTAGGCAGACTCATCTTTCTGAGTTCAAATGTGGCCTCAAGACACTTACTGTGTGCCCCTGGGCAAGTCACTTAACTCTATGTCAGTTTCTCCTCTGTAAAATGAGCTGGAGAAGGAAATAGCAAACCCTTCCAGTATCTTTGCCAAGAAAACCCTAAACAGGGTCACAAAAAAGAGTTGGACACTACTGAAACAACTGAACAACAACAAAACTCAGTAACACTGTTGACTAAATGAATGATTCCAAACATTGAAGAGTTCTTGTTATATTAGGTTATCTGCTCATTTATTGATCTTACAGCAGCAGGGTACATGGACAACCTGGTTCAGAATTCATATATGTGGAAATCGAAGCTCAGAGAAATTGAAGGACTTCCTCATGATCACACAGCTGTTGTCAGAGCCAGGATTTGAATACAGGTTTACTGATGCAAATTCCAGCATTTGCTTTCATATTGTATTGCTGTATAGTCCCTACTTCAGTTCCTCATAGAGCAAAGCACACGAGATATGTCTCCCCTCTCTCTTCAGCGGCGATCAAAGCTTTACCGTTTTGGTGAAGAGAACAGCCAAAATGAGAATGTGCACCATCTTCTAGTCAGATGCTGCAGTCATCTGAGGGCAGAAATCTTGCCATGAAGCAGCTTTTTGACCAGCTCTAGATCTTCTTTTCCTCTCTCATTTTCAGCAGGCTTAACTCCAGATAACTGACACCTATACTTTCTCTAAATTCATCTTTCCCTAATTTTTGTTTTCAGAAAGTATTCTAAAATCCTCTTTCTCTTTCCTGCTATAGCAAAGCTTCCCCTAGTCTAACCTTACCACTATCACCCCCTTCATACAAAATCTTCTTGTTCTGGGATGTGCTAGTAAATGTTTAACAACTGACTCAAATTGTCCCTTTCCCTAAAGTATCAGGCCTATTAAAGAAAGGAAGCCCCTATCACTCTCTGACTAAATAGGTTGCATGTTATCTCCCAAAAGGAGATTTTAACAGGGGGAGAACTACTTCTACTAAGTGGTCCCATGGGATAAGGGCAGCTTTGGGGAATATCTCTATAAAGTCAGAAGCGAACTAATTAGGAATCAGTTAAGTCCTTATGATTCCTTATTGCTGTTCAATTTTGTCATATTATATTCAGGCCACAATTTTGGCCTGTTGAAGTCTTCTTGGATCCTAATTCTGTCATTTGACATCATAGTTATCCCTCCCAGCTTTATTGCAGTCTGAAAATCTGGTAAACTTTACTTCTATGCCTTCATCAAAATCATTGGGTCGGGGGGTGAGGGGAGGGATGGTGAACAGAATTGGGTTAAGTACAGAGCCCTGTGACTTTCTAAGCAAAACTTCCAGACTAACATTAATTCATTAAGCAACACCCTGTTATTATGGTAGTGCAACTAGCTAAGAATTTACCTAGTTGTATTCATATCTAATCCATATAGCTCTATTTTGTCCACAAAAATACAAGAGAATTCATCAACCAAATGCCTTGCTAAAATCATTTGTAGAGATGATTCCCCCACCAAAGCATGGGGCGTGTCACTATGTGGCTTGAAGGGAGGCAGAATAGGTATTTCTAGCCTCTTTTCCCTCTACTTCTCCAAGAGATACTTTAATTCCTACCAGGAGGGGAAGAGAGAGAGTCTCATATCTCAACCAAAGGAAAAATCTCTTAAGTCTTTAATATAGAGAGCTGAGGAGAGAGACATGATGGAGACTGCCAGCTACTCCCATGTTGGCTTCTTTCCAGAATCTTATTTTCCCTTCAGCTGCCTGAGAGGATTGGCATCATCTTTCTTCTCTCTTGAAGTTGGAAGCTGGAAGTGCTTGAAGAGACTGCAAAACCTAAAAATACTGAAGGGACTCAAAGAGCTTGTCATTCTCATCTTTTTTCTCTCTCACCAACTCAGCCTGGCCCACTCATGAAGGCACAGGGCATTGATCTCCATCACTAGGAGAAAGTTCCATGCTAAAGGTTTTGAGACTTGGTTAACACTGTGTAGTCAGCCCTCCCTTGAATCTATCAGTCTAGTAACCTTCTCATAAAAGGAAAATATAGTTTGCTTGTTCAGTTCTTAAAAAAAAAAATTCTGGCTCTCAGTGATCACCATTTGCTTTAAGAAAAGTGTTCAGAAATAGTTTGTTTAATAGCCTTAGAATTTTGCTTTAGTTTAATGTACTTGTGTCATTTCATCTGTATTTGACTCTTTGACTCAGAACCCCTGTCTTGGGGATAGACTCCCAAACATTTTATACTGTCTGCAGTTATTTTAAATGGAATATTTCTTTATATCATTCCTCCTGGACTTTATTGGTACTATATAGAAGTGGTGATGATTTATTTTTATATCCTACAACTTTGCTGAAGTTGTTAATTATTTCAATTAGCTTTTTGGTTGATTCTCTAGGGTTCTTTAAATATACCGTCTATAAAAAAATGGTAGTTTTATTTCCTTATTGTCTTTTCTAATTCCATCATTTCTTTTGTTTATCTTATTGGTATAGCTAGCATATCTAAGACAATACTGAATGATAATGGTTATGCCTATTATCATAGGCACCCTTGCTTCCCCCCTCATCTTACTAGAAAGATATCTAGCTTATCCCCATTGCTGATGATGCCTAATGATAATTTTAGAGAGATACTATTTATCATTTTAAGCAAAGCTTGAATTATTCTGATGTTTTCCATTGTTTTTATTAGGAATGTGTTGTATTTTGCCAAAAGCCTTTTCTGCATCTTCTGAGATAAAATGATATTTTGTTGTTTTCTTATTGATATGGTCAATTTTGCTGACAATTTTCCTAATGTTGAACCCAGCTCTGCATTACCGGTATAAATTCCACTCTCTTATAATGTATGATCTTTGTGATATATTGCTGTAATCTCTTTGCTAGTATTTTATTTTAAATTTTTTATGAATATTCATTTAGGAAATTGGTCTATAGTTTTCTTTCTCTGTTTTTTCTCTTACTGGTTTAGGTATCAGCACCAAATTTGTGTCCAAAAAGAGATTTGTTAGTACTCTTTCTTTGCCATTTTCACATAGTTGACATAGTATTGGAATTAATTGTCCTTTAAATGTTTGGGAGAATTCCCTTGTGAATCCATCTGATTTTTTCTTAGGGAGCTTATTGATGGCTTATTCAAGATCTTGTTCTAACCTATTCTAACCCTATTCTAAGACAGAGTTATTTAAGTATTCTATTTCCTCTTCTGTTAATCTGGGCAATTTATATTTTTGTAGATATTCATCCATTTCACTTATATTGTTAGATTTATTGGCATGTAATTGGGCAAAATAGCTCTTAATGTTTGTTAAATTTCGTTTTTATTGGTGGTGAAATGACCTTTTTCATTTTTGATACTGGTAATTCAGCTTTCTTCTTTCCTTGTCTTTCTTCTTTTTAAAAAAATAACCAATGATTTATCTAGTTTTTGGTTTTATCATAAGAAGAGCTCCTAGTTTTATCTATTAGCTCAGTGGTTTTCTTACTTTTAATGTTATAATTTCTCCTTTGATTTTCAAGATTTCATATTTGGTATTAAATTGGGGATTTTTAATTTGTTCTTTTTAGTTGCATGCCTAATTCATTGATCTGATCTTTCACTATTTTGTTGATGTAAGCATTAAAATGTAAATCTTGCCCTAAGTACTACTTTGCCTGTGTCCCATAAATTGTCATCACTCTCTTCAATGAAATAATTGATTATTTCTATGATTTATTCTTTGACCCACTTATTCTTATTAGATTATTTATTTTCCAATTAATTTTTAATTTATGTGTTTATGGCCCTTTACTGAATGTAATTATTGTCGAATTATGGTCTGAAAAGAATGCATTTAATATTTTTGCTTTATTTTGCATATGATTGTGAGGTTTTTATGCCTTTTGTCTAGGTACCATGTACTATTGAGAAAAAGGTATATTCTTTTCTATCCCCATTCAGTTTTCTCTAGAGGTCTATCATATGTAACTCTCCTAAAATTCTATTCACCTCCTTAACTTATTTCTTGTTTATTTTATGGTTAGATTAATCTAGTCTGAGAGGGGAAAAATGAGGTGCCCCACTGGCATAGTTTTGCCTTCTATTTCCTCCTGTAACACTTCTTTCCGTTAAGAATTTGGATTCTATATCACTTGGTTCATATATGTTTAGTATTGTTATTGCTGCATTGTCTACAGGACCTTTTTAGCAAAAGGTAGTTTCCCTGCTTATCTCTTTTAATTAGGTCTATTTTTTTGAGTTTGTTTTATCTGATTGCTGTCTTTTTTTTTTCTTGCTTCAACTGAAGCATAATAGATTCTGCTCTAGCCTCTTACCTTTATTCTCTGTGTGTATATATATATATCTCAAGTATATTTCTTGTAAACAATATATTGTTAGATCTTGGTTTTTGAACTATTCTGCTACCTGCCTCCATTTCATCGGTTAGTTTATCCCACTTACATTCAGAGTTACAATTATGTATGATTATCCCTCCATATTATTTACCCCTTTTGTTCTCTCTCTCTCTCTCTCTCTCTCTCTCTCTCTCTCTCTCTCTCTCTCTCTGTCTCTCTGTCTCTCTCTCTTTCTCACTCTCACTCTCTCTCCTCTGTCTCTCCTCAAAAGTCTATTTTGCTTCTGACCACTACTAGGGGGTAGCAACTGACCCACCATTCTATCAACTTCTCCCCTTCTCTATCCCCTGTCTCTCATACTTCCTGGTATAGTAAGACAGATTTCTACATCCAATTGAATGTGCATGTAATTCTTTCTTTGAGCAATTCTGATGACAGTAAGTTTCAAGCATTGCCTGACACCCCATCTTCTTCTCCACTGTCAAAGCTCTTCCTTTTGTACCTCTTTTATGTGAGATAAATTTACACATTCTTCCTCTCACTTCCCCTTCTCCCAGTGCATCCCTATTTTCTGCCCCTTAATTTTATTTCCTTGAAAACATCCCATCGTAATCATCTCACATCTATGTCCTCTGTCTATGTATACTCCTAACTGCACTAATAATGATAAAGTCTTTAGGAGTTACAATTATCATCCTCTTACGTAGGAATATAAACATTTAACCTTATTGATTTCTCCTTCATGTTTACCTTTTTATAGTTCTCTTGAGTCTTGGATTTGAAAGTTAAATTTTTGCTCTGGTCTTTTTATCAAGAATGCTTGACAAGCCCTCTATTTCATTAGACATCCATTTTTTCCCCCTGAAGAATTATATTCAGTTTTGCTGGATAAGTTACTTTTCATTGTAATCCTTGCTTTTTTGCCTTCCTGAATATCATATTCTAAGCCCTTTGCTCCTTTAATGTAGAACACACTAAATCTTGTGTGATTCTGACTTTGACTTCACAATATTGAAATTGTTTCTTTCTGGCTGTTTGCTATATTTTCTCCTTGACCAGAGAGCTCTGCAGTTTGGCTATAATATTCCTGGGAGTTTTCACTTTTCAATCTTTTTTCAGGAGGTGACCAGTGGATTCTTTTTAATTTCTGTTTTACCCTCTGGTTCTAGGATATGAAGAGTTTCCTTGGTAATTTCTTGAAATATGATGCCTAGGTTCTTTTTCTTCAATCATGGCTTTCAGGTAGTCCAATAATTCTTAAATTATCTCTCCTCAATCTATTTTATAGGTCTGTTGCTGTTTTCCCAATGAAAGATTTCACATTTTCTTCTATTTTTTTTCATTATTTTGAATTATTATTGTTTCTTGGTGTCTCATGGAGTCATTAGCTTCCACTTTCTAGATTCTAGTTTTTAAGGAATTATTATTTTTTTGTGAGCTTTTGTGTCTCTTTTTCCATTTAGCCTATCTTGATTTTTAAGGCATTCTTCTCATCAGTTGACATTTACTCCTTCTTTCATAAATTTGGTCAGTTCTCGTGGGGTTTCTTATTAAAGTATTATTTTCTTCGGTATTATTTTCTTCAATGTTTTTTATGCCTCTTTTATCAATCTGTTGACTCTCTTTTCATAATTTCCTTGCATCACTCTCATTTCTTTTCCAAATTTTTCCTCAACCTTTCTTATTTGATTTTTAAAATCCCTTTGACCTCTTCCAGGAATTCTTTTTATGTTTGTGACCAGGTCACATTTTTCTTTGAAACTCCATATAGATGTTTTATTTCATTATCTTTTTCTGAGTTTGTGTTATGATATTTCCTGTCACCATAGCAAGTTTCTGTGGTCAGGTTCTTTTTGGTTTCTGTTTGTTCATTTTGTAACCCATTTCTTGACTTTTACCTTTATATCAAAGTTGAGTTTTGCTCCCAGGATGGAGGAGGTGCTATCCCACATTTCAGGCCTTTCTAGTTGCTGTTTTTGATGCTAGCTCTGGGTTTGTAGGTTTTTGGTACTTCTAAGGTGGTGTGCTTTAAGGAGAGGCATAGTCACTGCTTTCCTGGACTATGCTCTAGTCTTTTCACAGGAAGGGAAAAAAATCCTGAAAAAATTGAGAATGGAAGATCAAGTGATGATGGTGATTGAGTGAATCACACTGACTGCTCCGCTTTTAGAAGAATGAGATTTCCAGATGTTTGTATATCTGTAGTTCTTCATCACTATTTGTAATGGCAAGCAAAATGGGATTTTTTTTTGCTGTATTTATGTTTGTGTTATTCAGTTTTCCATCCTTGGTCTTACATGCCTCTGCACTGAGCCAATCAGACATGTGCAAGCGGGCTCTAACCAATCAGATATGTACATGTGGGCTCTAGCCAATCATACATGTACATGTGGGCTCTAGCCAATCAAATGATAAGTAGAACTGTATATATATATATAGAGAGAGAGAGAGAGAGTCAGTGTTGAGAAAGCAGACATTAAGACAGCCAGCATTGAAGGGGCGAGCCAACATTGAGAAGAAGGGAATGTGGAGAGGACACCTCTGAGAACAGAGAAGAGACCTCTAATGGCAGAGACTTGGCTAAAGGAACCTCTGAACTTTGAAAGAAAATAGAGCTGTAGAGCAGAAACCTGCCCATGGGAAGGAGACTTAGCTTAAGCCCCTTTTAAGAGCCATTAAAGTGAACTGAGCTGTTATCACAGAACCTCTGGACTTTGAAAGTGAATTGAGATAATGGTGCTAGTGTTATGTGTCAGTATTGTTGTTGCCCTGTTGAGCTTTGTTTTTCCAGAGGGAGTGTATCAACAATCCAGCTAGCAGCTTCTGTGGGGGTGAAAGATCCACCGACAACCAGCACCCAGAAAGCTGCCAACACAGGTCCTTTTTGATCTGCTTTACTTAAGGAAAGCAACGTTGAGTGTTTAACAATCTTTCTTTAATCCAGCATACAATATCATTTGCTTAGTTCAGGGGAAAAAAAAACCAGCACCCTAAATTACAGACCAAATACAATTCAACATCTGGGTGTACAGCCGGGGAGCTCGTTAGAACAGCTGGCCCAGAGTCACACACCATTCCTGCTGTGGCTCAGAGCTCAAATCACAATACATAGTTACCAGTGCCAACTTCTAGGTTGCAAAGCTGGGGCACAGTTTGAAGCTTGCCTAGAGTCTCAACACTCCTTCCATGAGTGTGCCCTAAAAGTCAAACACCAAGCTGTCCTCAATTATATTCAGTTCAGAGCCCTGAGGGCTCTGACCTGACCCAGGCTGGGCATGGAGAAGTTCCCCACCCCCAATATCACATCAGATATAGATTAATGGCTCCCAATTGTCTCAGTGCTGAGAAATACAAAAACATACCACTTTATCTGCCCCATTCAAACAAAGGCCAGAATCATTAAAGGTCAACAGCAAAAAGTCCCACCTTAATTACTATTACAGGCAGAAGCTGTGGGCAGAAGCCCCTGGAGCCTGCTGTCAGGCAGGAGCAGGAAGAGGTTGGAGTGGAGTGGTCCCCGTGAGCTCAGACATGAGGCAGTAACTGAGAGCTGCTGACGTGTGAATCCAGGTGAGAGCTGGGCAAGGTTAGCACACAGAAGAAGAGTCATGGGACTTAGAAGTTAACCTCAAATTAAGATGAAAAAGGGCTTTACTTGGACACTTGATATTGATTAAGGGGATTGTTCTTACTATGACCTAGGTGTGGATGGTGTGGTATTTTCTGCTACTCCTTAAGAGTGTGTTATGCTATGGAAAACACTAGCCTAGGAGGCCCTGATTGTGTAAACAAGTATTTTGGGGAATGATACTGAATGCAATGATATAAGCTATGTGTTGTACGATGTACTGAGTGTTATGATTATATATCCATATATATAAATATATATGTACATATACACATACACACATATATAATGATATGTTTTGCTTAAGGATGTTGCTATGAATGTTATGCTTTAATTTATTGAACAATGTTTAGTTCTGAATAGAGAGTTCATTATACTATGGTATTAGACCCTTAAAATTATTCACAGCTGCAGTTCTCAGGTGAGCTGCTGTGATTGGCATCACACTATTACAAGTCACACATTTGATGCAGTTTTCCATTGTTATTAGAAAAGATATCCCTAGCTGTAATAGTAATTAAGGTGGGACTTTTTGCTTTTCTTCTCTTAAGTGCCTTTAATGATTCTGGCCTTTGTTTGAATGGGGCAGATAAAGTGAGATCTTTTTGTCTTGGTTATTTCTCAGCACTGAGACAATTGGGAGTCATTGATTTGTATGTGACACAGATACTGGGGATGGGGAACTTTCCCACACCCAGCCTGGGTGAGGTCAGAGCCCTCAGTGCTCTGAACAGGATATAATTGAGGACAGCTTGGTGTTTGACTTTTGGGACACACTTATGGAAGGGGTATTGAGACTCTGGGCAAACTTTAAACTGCCCCCCAGCTTTGCAACCCAGAAGTTGGCACTGGTAACTATGTATTGTGATTTGAATCAGACAAGGTCTGTTAATGTTTGTATTTGCCTTGAAGTTCAGGGGGCTGATCTTTTCCCCCTGAACTGTGAATGATATTTGTATGTTTGATTAAACTGAGATTGTTAACCCCTTGAAGTTACTTTCCTTAGTAAAGCAGATCAAAGAACCTGTGTTGGCAGCTCTCTGGGTGCTGGTTGTTAGTGGATCTTACACCCCCACGGAAGCTGCTAGCAATATTGTTACTACGTTAGCCTATATTTGCTTTAATCAGACTATAGAATACCCCTACAGTAATATGACTTCTTCTTCTCCTTTTATCTTTACTAAAATACTTTTGTCTGTGTGTTAGTTCATTGTTACTGTTCATTGTTCTTCATGGAGGTATACATTTTCTTGATGTGTACTACTGTGCATAGCCACATATATTGTTTCATATATAGTTCATAGCTGGTGGCTTCCTCCAAAGTGTCCAATTTTAGCTTTATTTGGACATTTTTTTCTTCACCTAAAATAATTAATTCCTAAAATAATACCATTCAAGCTTTAAGAAGAGAGAGTTTAAGTTGGATTTTAAGAAGTCTAAGCAATCTGTGTTATCACTACTAGTCCCAGTAGGCACTGTAGACATGAGCTACCTACTGCTGACAAAAACTTTTCTGACTTACAAAGTTAAGAAGAAATTTCAGGAAGGATAGGCCTGGGTAGGGACAGATGGTCAGGCAAATCATAGCAGGAACAAGCAGCACTTAGTGGCCAAAGATATGGATTTGGGGATTAAATCCTGAAGATGCAGTGCTGTCAAATGTAGAAGGAGATATAACGCAAATATACCAACCATTTATTAAATATTAATATGTACAAAACAATATATTAGTGGAAGAGGAGGAAAGAGATGAGGAGGAGGAGGAAGAAAGGTGGAGGGGGGGGATTTGGAGGAGAAGGGGGAGGAAGAAGAAGAAGGGGAGGAGGAGGAAGAAAAGGAAGAGAAAAAGGAAGAAAAGGAGGAGGAGGAGGAAGGAAGAAAGAAAGAAAAAAAAAGGAAGGCAGGCAGGAAGGAAGCAAACCCTTACTTTTAAAGGCCTTATATTCTACTGGGGATGGGGTATGACATGTAAACAGATAAATATTTACATGATTATTTTGAGAAAGGGAAGAACACTAAAAATAGTGAAATTAGGAGAGGCTTTCTGGAAATGACAGGTAATCTGAGCACTGAAGAGAGATAGGAATTTTTTAAAAATGCAAGGAAGGAAGGAGTGCATTCTTTGGTCAAGAGAATCTTTTGTGACTGAATGAAACCTTGAATAGCCCTCTATTCCCTGCTGCTGGGCTTCTCTGCACATCCTATCACAATTAAAATAGTGCTTCCCATGAAGCTTCATTGGGAGAGCCATATGCTCTTGATTTCAGATGGCAGAGGCTCTTTGATATTCTCTCCACTTGCCAAGAGGCAGGTAGGTGGTGCAGTGGGTATGCTCAACCTGGAGTCAAGATGCCTTAGTTCGAATTATCCCTCAGATACTTACTTAGATGTGTGAAAATGGGAAAATCGTTTGACCTCTTTTTGCCTTAGTTTAGGCACCTGTAAAATAGGGATAATACCTCACAGGGTTGTCGTGATGATCAAATGAAGTAATATATTTAAAGTGCTTTGCCAACCTTAAAACACTGCATACACAGAAGACACACACACACACATAACATATATAGACACATATATAAATATATACACATACACACATCTTTCTTTCTTTCTTTCTTTCTTTCTTTCTTTCTTTCTTTCTTTCTTTCTTTCTTTCTTTCTTCCTTCCTTCCTTCCTTCCTTCCTTTCTTTCTTTCTTTCTTTCTTTCTTTCTTTCTTTCTTTCTTTCTTTCTTTCTTTCTTTCTTTCTTTCTTTCTTTCTT
>CM053627.1:152464383-152487441 GCA_028646595.1 Phalanger gymnotis | reverse complement strand
GTGGTTAAGCAGTATGTTTTATATTTTAGAATATAGTACGCAATTAGATGCCACACTACTTGAGCAATTCCTTAGTGAATTAAAGCAAACAAAATTAGATATGTGTGCTGACACATATTAAAAATTTTCTTGTTGTTATTCAGTCGTTTCAGTCATGTCTGACTCTTTGTGACCCATTTGGGGTTTTTGTGGCAAAGATACTGGAGTGGTCTTCAATTTCCTTCTGTACTTCATTTTACAAATGAGGAAACTGAGGCAAACACTGTTAAGTGGCTTAGCCTGGGTCACACAGCTAGTAAGTATCTGAGACCAGATTTGAATTCAGGAAGATGAGTCTTCTTGAGTTCAGGCCTAGCACTTTATCCACTGTACCACCCTGCTGCCCCAAACTAAGAATACCATAAATTAAATAATTATAGAATATATTGATTTTTATACAAAGTACCCTTTTCCATTTATTATGAGCTCAGATTAAACACTTGAAATAATCATTTTTACAGGGCAACGTGTATCATTCATTCAACCAGTTTACATATACTTTCAGGAGACATTGTTCATGTAAGATGACATAGTAACTCAAAATTTGAGGTATATGAAAAATACATCTCTCATAAGCTGTATATAAAATGAGTAACTCTGAACTTCCCCAGAGTAGGACAAATTAAAAAGATAATACAAACAGAAAAAAACAAACATTTTGAATCAATAATGTAGTTATGAGAGACAGAATACTTCATTAAATGAAGTAATACTGAAAACTTTTTTCCCTCTTATGTGTAAAAATAAAAACAAGTTAACAATTGGATTGATTAATATATTGTACTAGGAAGAATGTTCATAGTCAAAACAGTTGTGCTTAAAAAGACCCTAGATTTTTGTAAAAAAAATATATATACACAAGTGTGTAGATATATATATATATAGATAGATCTATCTATATATATATATATCCAAAATGATGTGACAGGTTTATTTAAGTAGGGCAAAATCAGTCTTTAAAGGAAAATAAATGCAGCATTAAGGCATTTGTTTTAAAATGAGTTGTCCTCCTCTGACCTCTAGCATAGAGGTTCTCAAGGTTATTATGGGTCATAGATCATTTGGCAGCTGGTTTCAGCCTATGAATCTCTCAAAATAATGTTTTTAAGTGCATAAAATAAAGTACACAGGATTCCAAAGGAAACCAGTTTTCTAGATATATAGTTATCAAAAGATATTTTTAAAACCATCTCCAAGTTTAAAACTCTAGCTCTACTAGTTGTAACAAAGTCTATGTTTTTGAATTGTCTCCCCCACGTTGCCTCACAAATTTTTGCTTAATTAAACAATTATGCCAATTGACATTTTAGCTACTAAGAGAAGTCTTTGACTCATGTATAGCTCAGCTAGCTATATAGTAGGGAAGCCTAACAGGTGAGTGGTAATTCACATGAGAAAAGACAATAAAGTAAGAATCAATTGCCCCTGGTACTTGTCCCATTTGGGTTAAGTAGATATTTCATGACCTAAAATGGCAACTTGCTCAGTTATGATGATTAAAAATGGAGGATTTAAAGTTTTTGTGCAAAGAATAAAAATTGATGCCATAGACTAACTGCTGCAGACCGAAGGTTTTGATTTTGAAATAGGCAAAGCAAAGCACTGTGTGAAAGATTTATACAGAGAATCATCAAAGGTTCATATAAGTGTTGGGGCTTAATGTGATTATAGGTGTATTCTGATTTTCTGCCGGCTGAAAGTGGGTGTCTTTAATGAATTATCTACATGTATAAAATGCAGTCTCATAAGTCAACTGAATCTATAAGCCAGCTATCATTTGCTTAGGCTCTTTTTTGAGGTCTTCAAAAATTCAGATGAAATGTGTCTTGAATTCATTTTACATTTGTTCTCATTGCTGTCATGAGACAGCCAGTGCTTCCAAACAGGAAGACACAATAGCTGTGCATATCTACAAAAAGTGTATGTCCTTTCGCATGAATAAATAGTATGATTTCTTAAAAAGTGCTAATCTCCCTAGAAGGTGTTGCTTTGGCTAGTAGTCAGGAATTCCTTGAGGACACAGCTATAGTTTTTCTCCTGGTGCTTCTAGTTATCAGCAGAAACCAGCTGGGGAGTTCTTTTCCTGAGTCTCTTCTTTGAGTTGAAAAAGGTTTTATAGAATGTCTAACTAGAACAAGATTGGTTGATTTTAAACAGAGTGGGTGGTAGCATCTTGCAAAGCTCCTTCCAAATTCCTTTTCTCAGCTCTATTGACTCCAACGATGAGAAGCACCTTGATTCCAGAGGTGGGCAGTTGATGTTAATACATTGTGTGTTACCATGGAGATGGTTGCTGTTATTGTTCATCACTCAATATTTCATTACTTTTTTTTTTTCCAAAAAAGAAGACAGTGGATTGGAAGGGGTAACGTATTGTGTGCCCAGTAAATGTGCAAAGGCAGCTTTGCTACAATTTCAACAGTCATCTCTCTTTTTCCTGAATGCTCTTAGAAATTTATATTTGTGTTCTGAACTTGGGAATCTATCACTGGTGTTTTCTTAAGACATGTGAACTGTTTGTTGGAATTGTGTATCTTTAGCCTTTTTGTGAGATTTTGAAATGGAGGCAGCTTTAAAATTATGAAGTTAGACCGGGACATATAAAATATGGGTTTTGGATTTTTTACTCTTCTGACATCTGTGGCATTGAGGATGATACTTCACCTCTGCATCTGTGGTGTACTGTCTGGAAAAAAAGAAAAAAAACACAACAAAAAAAAAAACAAAACAAAGAATTGATAATATTTAATGATAGCAAAAGCGCCTACATATCATCACATATAAAAGTAACTGTCTACATATGGTAAATGTAAATTTGTTAGTATTTATGTCCATTCTTTATGATGAGAAGCTTAAAATGTTTTAGAAGCATCATTCTATTCTTAATAGCATCTCTGGGGTACTGTTCTGTTACAAGGATTATGATTCCTTATTTATATTTCAGTGTTTTAATGGATTCATTGTCTCATCAGTATGATCACCTCCTAAGGTTTATATCACAACCCATACATACCTCTTTAACCCATGTGATTCTTGGCCATGTGTTCCCATAACTCCTTTGTGGATGATTTACCCAATGTACTGATGGCTTTCCTCTACAGTATATCTCTTAATGTTCCATGAGTACCAGTGCAGCATTCAGGCTGTTATCCATTGCTCTATTTACATGCCTGGCACATGTTCCTTTCTGATCAAAGATGGCATGGATGACATCTTTTTTGTCAACTTCTTGTGTTAACAAAATACCAACCCCTAATTACCTCTACCATCTCTCTCTCCATTACTCTTTGGTTCCCCTGAAATTTAGATTCTTTGAAGAGTATGTTGTTTCATGATCCATAAATATATAGCATCACTGGAGTAATATTGAGGTTAAAATGCCTTGCTTTTTTATATTAAGAATCAGCTAGCATTGCTGAAAGAGCTGCACTGTTTCTTAGTTTCTAAATATATACCATTTTTTCTCCTACCTAGTAAACTCTGGAATCAAATTATTTTCCATCTTCCTCTTCAAGACACAGACACAAATATAGACACAGACATGCAAACATACACAGAGACACAGACATATTTATGAGAGAGGGAGAGAGGCTGATGCTGATGCGCCAAGGGTACCTTCAGAGTACACAGTACATCAGTACGTTCTGGCCATGCTAATTGTGGAATAACAATCTAGACCTTCTACCTCTAAGGAAATATTTAATTAGCTCATCTTACACAAGAAAATAGTCAACTCCTTGTCCCAGGAATGTTTTCTGTAAATCATTTTGGGGCATAGTGAGTCTCAGGAGAGAAGCCGTTAATTATGAATCTCTTTCCTAAGAAAGAAATGGATTATAGAGCAAAGCTTTTGTTTATTAATCTGCTGCACATGCTTAATCCTAAGCTGGATCATTCCCATTGTCCAGTATGTTTGTAGCACCTTAAGATCACACTATCTTTCCTAATTAAAAAAAAATTAAGAAAGAATGCAGTTAAAATTGTTAACAGTACATAACTTATTTGTTTTTTAAATAAGGATAGGTACTAAACTTGAGAATTAATTGTCATATTAGGAAAACAACCCTCACATCTTTTCTGGACCATATTTCTATAAAGGTTCAAGGTCAAACAGCCAGTTTGTGTCAGAAGTAGGATGTGAACATGCTTCTGGTGGGCTTTCCTAGGTAGGAGGCTGGCTCCCTATCCCTCTATCATCCCACAGAGGGTGTGAATAAATGTAGCCTGAAAGTCATATTCCTCTCTACAGGTTTCAAATAAAACTAGGAATAGAATTATTTTCCATAGTTGCTTTTTGGGAAGTTGATATCCACCTCACACACTTAGGATTGCCCTTTTAATTTCTTAAAACAACAACAGTGACAAAAAAAGTGGTGTCCATTCTGAGGTAAATTAAAATATCAAAACCCACATAAGACATGGATATGGAAGTTTAATATTCTGTATTCTTTCATGGTGGTCATCCTAATTCAAGTTTTTAACCTGTAAATCTAATTTGGATATTTATATTCTATTGCCAAAAAACTATATTCTTTATTTTTAAATATAGGTTAAAAAATAAGCTCTGACGCCTTCTATCCCTACCCCATCTTGTGTCCTTGGGGAGGGTCACAACCTCAACGAATCTCAGTTTCCTAATATTTAAAATGAGGGGTTTGGATTAGAAGATCTCTAAGGTCCCTCCTAACATTAAAGCTATGATGCCATGATTTCTCTCCTTCTCTCTCTCTCTCTTTCTCTCTCTCTCTGTCTCTTTCCACCTACATTTTTATCTATATTTGTTGATGGCTATGTTAGTGTTTGTATCTATGTCTATGTCTAACTCTATAGCTGTGAAAAATCTAAACTAAAAGGGCCATAACATAATAGGAGTCAATGTATTTGTATACTATATATATATATATATATGTATATATATGTCTATTGTATTAATCACTTATCTATTTTATTCCCTCTTTCATAGTATGTCAATCTCTTTAGTTCTTTATTTTTGGCAAAAAATTCTTCCAGACCTTTTTTGAATTTTAAATATATTTTCAAAGAAATGATTAAGGTTCCATGGAATGCCATTTCAAGGTTCATCTAGGACAAAATGTGATATTACCTTTTTTTAAAATACAGATACATTTTCACAAATTCTAATTCATGGTTATAGGGAAAGATAAGACAACAGGGCGAATGTGTCACATTTTGACATAACAAGTGGTCAATCTGAATGGACTGAACTGTGCTTCCTTATGTAATTTCATTATCACTCAAAATTTCATAGGTTCAGCTTTCAATAGCCTGTATTTATTATCAGTAATGACCAAGAAGTCCTTACTCTCTGTGTGGGGGGAGGAGGGGGGAGATAATTTAGAACAGCCAAAAGGATAACTTATGTGAATACATGAAGAATGTGATCTTGTCATCATTATAATCTCCTGGTGTGGTGTTTCAACAATCCGGCTAGCAGCTGTTGTGGGGGTGAAAGCCCAGCAACAAAAACGCTACCAGCATGCTGCAAAAGCACAGGTTCTTTTGATCTGCTTAACTAAGGAAAGCTACGTTAAGGGGTTTGACAAGCTTACTTTATTTCAGCATACAAATATCATTCACTTAGTTCAGGGGAAAAAGCCAGCACTCTGAACTTCAGAACAAAATACAAACAAATTACAAACATTGACAGACAGACCTTGTCTGATTCAAATCCCAATACATAGTTACCAGAGTTCAACAAAGTCTCACCATCCGGGTTTATGAGCTGGAGGGCTCCTTAGCTACAGCTGCTTGGAGTCTCTGCATCAGCACCATCACGAGTGAGAGCCCTTTACAAATTACAGCTAGACCCAATACAATTCATAGTTACCAACATCTAGGCTCAGCCTGGGAGCTCAGAACAAGGGCTGGCCCAGAGTCACACGTGCCACCACTGCTGTGGGTAAGAGCTCCAAAGAAGAGAAGGCCAACCTCTGGTTTTATATCTCTTTCAGCATCAGGAGTGAGTCACCCATGCGACTCACCCGTGTGACCTAAAATTGTCACAAAGAGGTGACTTAAACCCAAGTGATCTAAGAGCCTCTGACATCCCAAACCTATCATTCAAACTCATTTGTAAACTAGGACCTTCCCTGAGTTAGCTCCACCTTGGGCCCCACCTTAGTTACCAATCTACACCCACATAGGTTTTACACCTAATAGGGGTTTGGGCCTGGGACTTAGCACCTAGTAAGGCTCAGTGAAATGCATTGAATTACTCAAAGGAAACAAACCAAACTTTTCAAGGGCACTTGTTGAACTAAGTGCTAAGAGCCCATTTTGCTTACCAGCACATGTGGGAGCCCTATCTATGCAGTTCACAACTTGAAAAAAGACTTAGTAGATAAGTACTAGGTGGTTGACTGAGATCTAGAGAAGAAAAGTGATTTGCCCAAAGTCACAAGAATATTAAGTGCTGGAGGAAGGGATTTGTGACTTCTTTAATACAAACACAACAGTATACCCACCACACCATATTAGGGGCAGCTAGGTGGCACAGTGGGTAGAGTACCAGGTCTGGAGTCAGGAAGACTCATCTTCTTGAGTTCAAATCTGGCTTCAGACACTTACTAGCTGTGTGACCCTGGGCAAGTCACTTAGCTCTGTTTGCCTCAGTTTTCTCATCTGTTAAATGGCCTCAGGAAAGGCATGTCAAATCAATCCAGTACCTTTGCCAAGAGAACCCCATGAGGGGTCATGAAGAGTCAGACGCAACGGAAATGACTGAACAACAACAGAAAAGTATTCAAGACACTGAACTAGGCACTTAAAACACAGAGACAAAAACAGAACAAGCCCCTGACTCCAAGGAGCTTACAAAAATTTTTGGAGAAAACATGGCAAACAACTGAAAAATGACTGAAATAACAACACACCATATCGCCTCTGTGACAACATGGGAGCTTTTATGGTAAATTGGCGACAGTCCTGAATTTGTAGTCAGAAGATTTAGGCTGAAGTTCAGACTTCCCCATTCCCTGCCTCACTTCTTTGGGGCTCCATTGGTATAGTGATTGGCCCAGAGCTGACAGTGGAAAGAGTAATGACTAGAGTCTAGTGGCCTGGATTCAAATCCCACTTATGATGCTAACTACATGTGTAACCATGGACAAGTCATTTAACCTTGGTGGTACTTCCTTTCGTCATTTGTAAAGGAAAGGGACTGCACTAGATGAGCTCTCAAATCCTTTCCAGTTCCAGATCTATGATCCAAATAGAACAGAAACATGAAGACAAGGCAACATGATACGGAAGTTTGATTTCTTTGGTCATTTAGATAAATATCCCATCTATACACAAGTATTTGCCCATAATTTTTGCCTTTAGTACTTTTTCAAGTCATGAATCAGAAGGCATTTTTGAAGTGTTTATTATATGTCATTTCGTTGTTGTTAGGTCATTTCAGTTATATTTGACTTCTTGTGACCCCATTTGGAGTTTTCTTGGCAGAGATACTGGAGTGGTTTGCTATTTCCTTCTCCAGGTCATTTTACAGATGAAGAAATTGAGAAAAAACAGGGTTAAGTCACTTGCCCAGGTCACACAGCTAGTAAATAACTGAGGTCAGATTTGAACTCATGAAGATGAGTCTTCCTGACTCCAGGCCATGCACTCTATCCACTGTGCCCCCTAGCTGCCCCAATTATAAGTCTGTTGATAGAAAAGCAAACAGTCCCTTCCCTCAAGGAGCTTATATTATAAGGTAAGAGATAACATGTATATTCTTAGGTCTACGTAAAATAGATACAGAGTGGATGGAAGAAATGCTTAGTGGTGAGGTTACTAGGAACTGGGAGGTTGAGGAAAAATCAGGAAAAAAACAACTTGGAGTTTAAGCTGAGTCTAAAAAGAAGTTAGGGATTCCAAGAGGAGGAGTTAAGGAGGAAGGACATTCCAGGCAACAATGGAACTAGTGCATTCACATGGAGAAGAGAGTTGGAATGTTGTGGGTCAAAAGCTACAAGTCATCTGATATGTCTGGGCCATAAAACATGAGAAAGCAAATAATGCATAAAAAGATATAAAGGACTAGGTTTAAAGAAGTTTAGATGACAATAGAGGACCTTATTTGAATCCCAGAAGTAATAGGGAGTCATTGGTATGGATTGAGTCCTGTCAGATTGGCACTTTAGGAAAATCACTTTGGCAGCCTTGCAGACTGGCTAATGTCACCATGCCACCATACTGACAGTCATAGGGCTGACCTTACTGCTGGCATCTGTGACCCTCTTGTGTCATCTAAATTCTCCTTGAGCCTCCCCTACAAATTCCCAGGTTCGTCAGGGAAATTTGTTTATATATCATCTTTTGGAATTTTCAACATCCTGTCAAAGAAGAGCCTCAAGAGTGTGGGGCTGCTTCAGTTATTTCCTATTAATGCTTTGAGTTCAAATAGAGTGTCAGGATGAATAAGTGCCAGGGATTTGTGGAAGACTTTAATGTTGCCTCATTTCAGATCACTTCATATGCAGCCTGGTAATGAGCTCAATAAATTCTGTTGGAGGGGGGAAAAAAGCCCTCCACTCTACCCAAAAAAAAAAAAAAGTAGGTTGCTATTTTATAATTAGCCTTCTGGGCTGGTGGGAAGGAGTCTTATTTCCTTTTTGAAATCCACTTTGTTAGCACTGTGATGTGGATATGGCTAAATGAGTATGAAATATTATAATTAAGGACATCACAAGCTGTTTATCTTATCAGCAGTGTTTTTCCTTAAAGGCTGTCTGGTTGACCACTTGTGTATTACCACGGCTTTTCTTTGTCTTGCCAACTGTAAAAGACAGAGCTTCATCCAGCACTGTGGGGAAGTAGGGAAGCTAGCAGCAACAGCAAAAACAACCAGGTTTCATGCAACACCTCAAATTGGTTTCATTCTGCTGGTTTCAGGTCTTCTTTTCATTAACTATAATAGGCTGTTTGTTTAGAAAACAAAATGAGTTTATGAAAACTTGACTAGAGCCAATGAAAGAATGCAATGCTCAGAGTTTGGGGCCTGGCCGTGGGGGTCTGTCTTGGACATCCTGCCAAGCAGAATGTTTTTGTCTCGAGGTAGACACAGAAAACCAATCCTGCTGTTAGAAAATCAGAACTGGTATGTTATCGATTGGGTGGTGAGCAAATGGTCTGATCCTTAATCTTGTCTATGAGTTTAAAGGCTTGATATTATGATAATCTTTTGACCCTACAGATTTCTTATTTTTGTTCAATAAAGTGGCCTGGTTGGGGCCTGCAATAAGCTTTGTCATAATAGAGTGTAATGAAGATTCTCACCAGCTTGTGCTGAAAATGTCTGGGCAAGAGTTATGGGCCCGGTGAGTC
This sequence comes from Phalanger gymnotis, assembly GCA_028646595.1. NCBI lineage: Eukaryota > Metazoa > Chordata > Mammalia > Diprotodontia > Phalangeridae > Phalanger > Phalanger gymnotis. Next base: position 152,478,069 of record CM053627.1, on the reverse strand, counting down.
ATTTGGCTGGGTAAAAATATTACACAGCATATTCATGAATGTTGGGCAGAGGTTTTATGTATTTTTCCAACTACCACCTATCTAAATGTTTATTTAAAAAATAAATTTGCTTGTCCTAAAAAATTCAATAAATGTTACTGCCTCACAAAAAAAAAAAAATCCTTTACAATATCTGGAAACCAAAGCCAACACAAAGCAAGATAGAGAATATACTAAACATATCTGCCATATGGCCATATATTAAGGATCTGTGATGAGAATTCCCTCCACTAAAGCAAAAAAAAAATATTTAAAACTTAATAAATTCCTCTAAGAGAATTATCTGAGGCTAAGAGACGTAGAGTGACTTGGCCCTGGTGAAAAATTATAGTCATGCTCTAAAGTAACTTGACAGCTAGAAATTTTCCCAGTTATGTCCTCTATGGAAGTTTCCATGGTTTAGATAAAAGCAAGTGAAAGATTTATCAGATTAGCAAAAAAAGGCAATTCTGAAGATTCATCTACAAAGAAAATGCTCTGTCTCATGTCTTTCAAATTCAAATGTATGTCATCAGTCCATATTAGCAGGAAGCAAAGCAAGATCACCAACAAAGAGGCAGTATCACCAATAACGGCTTTGATTTCTCCCTCAATCTTTTTTTTAAACTTTCTGTTAAGATTCTCTGTATTTCTGTAAGATGAAGAAGTGAAAAGAAGGAGAACTTGAAAGGATTTTGTTTGAAACTCACCAATGTGCTCAAATGGCACATTACAGAGAAATCACACTTATTGCAATGTAACTACAGTTGTACTATAAATATCAATCATTTAAGCATTTATTAAGTGTCTACTCTATGCTAAGGATGCAAAACCAAAAATGAAATGGATGAAAGATCTTAATTGAGTATCTTACACCTTACTGTCTGTAGGATATCAGAGAAGCTTCTGGATGGCAATTGAAGCAGAAAGACAGAATCAGTGTGGATAAAAGAAGGATGCTAAGTATCCATCCATGAAAGTATGACATCAAACAACAGGAATATGTATATTCTGCAAAATAACAGCTCATAAGTAACTGTGACATATGGATTTGCTTTAAGAATAAGTATATCTCTGTGGGGGTGAGAAGAGGTGGTCCCCCAAAGACATGAATAGCTTCTATCAATTAAAATCTTAGATTCAGTTCTAGAAAAGATCTCAGAGGCCTTCTAGTCCAACTCTTCTATTTTATAGATGAGGAAATTGTGGCCCAGGGCTGCTGTGCTTTGAACCCAGTTCCTCTGACTCCAGTGTCAATACTGGTTTCCTATACTAATACCTTGTTCTTAAGGCCAAAACCTATTCATTAAAGTATAAGTTTTAAAATATCCATATCATTTTCTGTGGCTATAAATATGGAGATCTTTGCAGTATAATCTTCAAGTATGAAGGGTAGCTTTACCTTATACAATGAGAGTATATAAATTGAGATTCATACCAAATTACTTTCAGAATTTTTTTTAAATGCATACATCTTTTCCCCTACATGTAGAGGCAATTATTTGAAAATTTAAGTAACTTTTTTTTTTCATGTTATTCCCTCATTGGTTCCTGGGCAGAATATACAGGATTGAATTGAACTGAATTGAATTGACTGGATTTTGCAACTGATAATCTCTAGTGAAAGTGATATTTGTGGTTCTTGGATAAATTTAAGCTTATAATTTAGTTTTCTCAATGGAATCATAAAAGTCAAGACTTCATTTGACTTGTTATGGTTATGAAAATTCTGATATTGCTATAAGAATTAATATGGAGGAGGGAAAAAAGACACATGATGGTTTTGTCCATTTTGTGTCAAAACAGCTGAAGAGTAAAGATTTCAGAAAAACATCCAGTGACTTAGCTTCCTGATGAAAAATGTGTATGATAATATTATTCCTTGTATTTGAAAAGTAGGGACCAACAGCACTGCTCTGTGCATGTATGACAGTGATTGAGAAGACCTTGTTTTGAGGTATTAGTTAACCTCTGCTGTGACTTTTGTTTGCTGCTCACCTTTTCCACCTTATTGCCAATATGAGATCTTTGCACAGTAGCAAAACCATTTGCCAGGGTCACCTGGTGGCAGCTACAGTTTCTTAGCCTTCTATCATCATACATTATTCTTTGATATCTCCAATTATCAGAATGCCTAGAAAGGGCAAATATCTGCATGGTGCCCATGAGCCACAGCCATTTTATTAGCTGGGAAAATTTATGGTAGAAAGAAATGCTATCAGCATGATGCCCAGTTAAACAGAACAATAGTAGATTTATTTTAATATACATAGTTGACAGGTACTTTAACATGACTTAGTAAAGATGGTCATGGGCATTATGACTGGCTACATTCCAGTGAGAGAAACCAAATTCAGACTGTTCATAGTCCTGTCAGGAGTAGATGCCCCAAGCACGCAATGAACCTTTTATGCTGAGGTAATTTGATAAAATTAAGAAAATAATTAAATACTCATAAGTATGGAGAAATGCATAATTGCTTTTAGCATATAGAATCAATATTTACCAGTGAAAATTCTCAAAGATATTTAAGCAACTGTTGTTCCTCATAAGCCAGATAAATACATCAAGCCTCGGCCACCATGTGTGGGCTGTCAGAGAGCTCCAAGTGATCCGCATTCATGCTTTCGAGCACACTGGTGATTCTCCTACAAAATCCTCCCCAGACTCCCTTTCCCCTCACTTTCACATCTTATACAAACATAACGACATTTTACAGAAAAATAAAGAAACAGGGTTTAGGGAAAATGCAAAGAAAGTCATTTTTCTCTCCTTTTTGCTTCCTTATCTTTGACTCCATGAAACAATGGTAAATGACAGAAAGCACAATGAGTTTCTTTCCTTTGTAAGGACCATGTTATTAGAGCAGAGGTGAAGTTTCCAGAAATTGATCATTATGCTTTGCCTTGAGGTATACCTTTTAGAGACTTTGCATATAATTCAAGTCCTTTCTCTCCTGCCTTCTCCCATCTGTGCAAGTTACTAAATTCTTATAGTTTTTCTTACTATTGTAATTCAATGTTCTGGAGATAAAGAGCCAACCTTAAAGCCTGGAAGACAAGGATGTGAGGCCTACTTCTAATTAGTACTGCTTGAAATACTGTAGGTCTCCTCTGACTAAAAAAGAATTCTAGTTGTCCTAGTGTCCTGAGAAGGGATATGCATGCTCACAGGTACTCTCAGAAAAATAAACAAGAATCATCTATTTGACCCTAAGGTGTAGCTTAGGATGAAAATATATACAAAAACAAAAATCCTTCCCCATCTTTTTTGGTTTTTATATTTTTCATCTTTCTAAATGAAACACTTTTAGATCATCTAAAGTTGTTCAGATAGTGCAATAAAGAACACCTGGATGGCCTTAAATATTAAGAGAATTCATGATTAATTTCCATTGTAGCAAATGGCACTTGGTTTTGTACTAGAGAAAGGAAAGCACAAGAGGACACAAGAAGCCCTCAAAAATGTGTTGTTAATATTTTGGAATGAATTGATACATCTCTGTATCAGAGCATTTGGTATAACAAATAATAAGCAGTCCAGTCAATCAGCCAGCTTATGATATGCCAGGCACTATGGTGGGTGATAGGGACACCAATACAGTAAATAAAACAGAATAATTACAGATAAGCAATGTTTTTGTTCATGATCAAGAACTCCCTATCATTGGATGTTCTTTAAAACATACACGATTTCAGAAAGTCATCTATCTGCCTCCAATTTATTTCTGCTCTCATTCTCAAATTTCATTGCTTCTCCAATAAGGTTGTTATGTTGAAAACCATAGTAGATATGGCATCGCTGGACGTGGTTCACATGTGAACAATATCCTTTTGCCTGCAAGCCACTTTGTCAATTATTAAACATGAAGATGCAGAAGAATGTGAGTTGGTCAAATTCTAAAATTATTCATATTATAGTAAATATAGTATTATAGTATTATAATGTATAATTATGTAATATATAACAATAATAATGTAGTAAAGAATTGTAACATAGCATGTAATTATATAATGCTATAATGTAACATAATTATAAGTAATCATAAAATTAGTAGAATTTCTGGATATTGGCAGAATTCCCAATTTTCATGTTGTAAGACTGGAATGAGGGAAAAAATATGAAGATAACTGATTTTTCACCTCTTCATTTGAACATATTGATGTTACATATAAATAGCTTCTCTCAGAAAAGCCAATGTATTTTTCTGGTCAGTTTTCTGATAGAAATTTCCCAAATTGGCATTTGAGTTTTCACTGTAACCAATTATTTTAATGCTCTAGGAATATAAAATTTGGAAGAAAAAAGTTTATAATTTCATAACCAAAATGGCATTTTTTTTGACCAGTGAGTTGTTTGAATAAAATTTGAGGAATGAAGGGTGATATCGTTGTTTTCTGGATACTTTAATGAATCAGTTTTTTCACTAAATTTTTTTTAATTTATATTTTATTATTTGTTTAATATTTTTGGTTTTAAGCATTGATTTCCACAAGATTTTGAATTACAAATTTTCTCCCCGTTTCTACCCTCCCCCCTACTCCAAGATGGCATATATTCTGATTGCCTTGTTCCCCAGTCAGCCCTCCATTTTGTCACCCCACTCCACCCCATCACCTTTTCCCTTATTTTCTTGTAGGGCAAGATGGATTTCTATGCCCCATTGCCTTTATATATTATTTCCCAGTTATATGCAAAAACAATTTTTTTTGAACAGCTGCTTTTAAAACTTTGAGTTCCAAATTCTCTCTCCTCTTCCCTCCCCACCCACCCTCCCTAAGAAGGCAAGCAATTCAACATAGGTCACATGCGTATCATTATTCAAAACCTTTCCACAATACTCATGTTATGAAACACTAACTATATTTTGCTCCCTCCTATCCTGTCCTCCTTTATTTAATTGTCTCCCTTGACCCTGTCCATTTTCAAAAGTGTTTATTTTTGATCACCTCCTCCCCCTATCTGCCCTCCTTTCTATCATCCCCACTTTTTTAACCTTTTCCTCTTTCTTTTCTGTGGGGTAAGATATCCAATTGTGTGTGTATGTTATTCCCTCCTCAAGTCGAATCTGATGAGAACAAGATTCACTCATTTCCCCCTCACCTGCCCCCTCTTCCCTTCAAACAGAACTGCTTTTTCTTGCCATTTATATGCGAGATAATTTACCCCATTCTTTCTCTACCTTTCTCCCTCTCTCAATATGTTCCTCTCTTATTCCTTAATTTGATTTTTTTAAGATATCATCCCTTCATATTCAACTCACCCTGTGCCCTCTGTCTATACATATGTGTATATGGATATGGATATGGATATGGATATGGATATATATTCCCTTCAGCTACCCTAGTACTGAGGTCTCATGAACATGAATTACACACATCATCTTTCCTTGTAGGAATGAAAACAAAACAGTTCAACTTTAGTAAGTCCTTTATGATATCTCTTTCTGGTTTACCTTTTCATGCTTCTCTTGACTCTGGTGTTTGAAAGTCAAATTTTCTATTCAGCTCTGGTCTTTTCACTGAGCAAGCTTGAAAGTCCTCTATTTTATTGAAAATCCATATTTTGCCTTAGAATATTATACTCAGTTTTGCTGGGTAGGTGACTCCTGGTTTCAATCCCAGCTCCATTGACCTCAGGAATATCATATTCCAAGCCCTTCCATCCCTTAGTGTGGAAGCTGCTAGATCTTGTGTTATCCTGATTGTGTTTCCACAATACTCAAATTGTTTCTTTCTGGCTGCCTGCAGCACCTTCTCCTTGATCTGGGAGCTTTGGAATTTGGTGACAACATTCCCAGGAGTTTTTTCTTTAGGATCTTTCTCAGAAAGTAATCAGTAGATTCCCTAAATTTCCATCTTACCCTCTGGCTCTAGAATATCAAGGCATTTTTCCCTGACAACCTCCTGAAAGATGATATCTAGGCTCTTTTTCTGATCATGGCCTTCAGGCAGTCCAACAATCTTAAAATTATCTCTCCTGAATCTATTTTCCAGGTCAGTGGCCTTTCCAATGAGATACTTCACATTGTCTTTCATTTTTTCATTCCTTTGCTTCTCTTTTATAATATCTTGATTTCCCATCAAGTCACTAGCTTCAACCTGCTCCAGTCCAATTCTGAAGGTAGTATTTTCTTTGGTGGTCTTTTGGACCTCCTTTTCCATTTGGCTAATTCTCCCTTTCAAAGCATTCTTCTCCTCATTGGCTTTTTGGAGCTCTTTTGCCATTTGAGTTAGTCTGTTTTTTAATGGGTTATTTTCTTCAGTATTTTTTGGGGTGTCCTTTAGCAAGTCATTGAATTGTTTTTCATGGTTTTCTCACATCACTCTCATTTCTCATCCTAATTTTTCCTCTACTTCTCTTACTTGCATTTCCAAATCCTTTTTCAGCTCTTCCATGGCTTGAGACCAATTCATATTTTTATTGGAGGCTTTTGATGTAGGCTCTTTGACTTCGTTGACTTCTTCTGGCTGTATGTTTTGGTCTTCTTTGTCACCAAAAAAAGATTCCAAAGTCTGCATCTGTATCTGAGACCATTTTCACTGCCTGTTCATGTTTCCAGCCAACTACTTGACCCTTGAGCTTTTTGTGAGGGTATGACTGCTTGTAGAGTAGAGAATACTTGTCCCAAGCTTGAGGGGCTGTGCTGCTGTTTTCAGAGCTACTTCTACACAGCAAGCTCTGCCACACCGGAACTCCTCCCCCAAGAACTGCCAAACAGGATTGCAGCCCAGATCCTGGCATGGCAAAGCAGGCTTTGAACTCCTACTATAACCCTCTGCTTAATTCCTCCCACCATGTGGGCCTGGGGCTAGAGGCAACTGCAGCTGTAGCTCTGGAAACAGCCTCAGAGCTGCACCACCTCTGCTGCTCCCAGGGTGGTGGCCAACTGTGAACTCCTTTCACTCTATCCCAGAAGCTTTTCCCACTAACCTGCTCTGTTGTCTTTGGTGTTTGTGGGTTGAGAAGTCTGGTAACTGCCACAGCTCACTGCTTCAGGGCCCTATGGCCTGTGCTGCCTGGTTCCCACTCTGGTTCGTCGTGGCATGGCCTTGCTGGGCTCTGCTCCACTCTGCTCCCAGCTCTGTGTGATAGACCCTTCCCAGTGACCATCCAGGCTGTCCTGAGCTGGATCCCTGCTTCCCTCTGCTATGTCATGGGTTCTGCAGCTGTAGAATTTGTTCAGAGCCATTTTTATAGGTGTTTGAGGGGACCTAGGGGAGAACTTAAGCAAGTCTCTGCTTTCCAGCTGCCATCTTAGCTCTGCCCCTGCCTTCCCTAAAATTTTTACCCTCTCTAATAATCATAATCACAATCCATCCATGCCTTCTTATAATTCATGACTCATCTTTTCCCTCCACACAAAGTCAAACTGACATTTTTCAGCCATAATCTTTACCTTGAGGTCAACTAGTTGAGCATAAAAATGTTATCACCTGCAGAATATAATTTATTACAAGCTGCGTATTCTTTTATCACACATTCATCAACGATGCCCTTGATATATAGATTATTCTCATAAATATTTTGCATAGATGAGAAAATAGGCATATGAACTATTGTTTATTGATTTTTTGACACTATTTTTGTGGTAAAAATAAAGTCCTTATTTTTTTTTCCTAAGAGTTTAATGCCCTACCATCTTTCTGATATGCTGGGAATCTATCTCTCAGTACCTTCAAAATTATATTACCTTTTGCAAAAACTACCTCTTTTCAAATTTAGTAAAATCTAGCTCTTCTTTTTATTTACATTTTTGTTATTTTAATTTTGATCAGAGTTGTTATTCAGTAGTTACCCTACTGGGTAAAACTGAATTCTTTATGAAATGGTTTATACCTTCTTAATAAATCAAAGCATCTCATATATATATATTAACAAATTAGAAGAGTTTACATAATAGCACTCTGGGTATCTGCTAGGTTGAGATAATACTTCAATGTCTGAATTTAAGTATCCTCTCATAAAATACAGACTGGAGAAGGGCATTGATTTAAGGGTTGTCTATGGGTCATTTACATTAGACTGATTTTAGCAGGTGGAAAACATCTTCACTGCAGTATATGATTTGTAGAGAAAAAAAAGTGGGAAAGAGTGAGGGCACAAAGATATGTGCTTACTTCAAGAAAGAGAAAAAAAAATTAAAAAGAAGTATCTAAACTGGGTTCTGCAGTACCACTTCCAATTCTTCGTGCGGGACATCAGGGACTGTGATGTCTGAGCCCTAATGCCATAGCTTTACTATCATTGATGCTGAAAAGAATCTGTTATGGAAGTCTTGACAAATATTTCCCATTTTTCTACTAGAAGCCTGGCACAACTCCTCTTAATTCTAATGTCTTTCCTCTGTTAATTATTTCCTATATATTTTGTATATAGATTATATATTTTTGTTTGCTTGTTGTCTTCCCCACTAGACTGTAAGTTCCTTGAGGACAGGACTATCTTTTACCATTTTTTTTAAAATTTTGTATCCCTAGTGCTTATTACACTGCCTGGCATAAAGTAAGCACTCAGTAACATTTATTGACTGATTAATTAGTTTATTGATTACCAACACAAATCCCAGTGACTCTGAAAGATTGAAAGAACCATGATCCTGCTCTTTCTATTCTTCTTTCCTTCCCTTTTCTTTGCTTGCTTGCTCCCATTACCCTTTCCTTTCACTTACACAGATCCCCAGGCTTGGGTCTTATACTTCTATAACAACAATACTACTTACTACTACTGTGGCTGTGTAATACCAATAACACCAGAACACAGGAGGGCTGCTAGCACAGGTTCTTTGATCTGTTTTTCTAAGGAAAGCAACTTTAAGGGGTTTACAATTTCACTTTAATTCACTTAGTTTAGGGGGAAAAGTGAGCACTAAACTTCAGAGAAAACACAAACAGAAATTACAAGCAGAAATTATATAAGCAGAACAAAATAACACAAATCAACAGACAGACTTCTAGCTGTCTGACCAAGACATTACATACATAGTTACCAGAGAAAGAAACACCAAATATCTAGGTTTTTCACAGCTGGAGGTGGGAGGGTTATCCTTAACAGGTACCCATAGTCTTGTCTGGCCAAATCACAGGAACGTTCTTCCAATGAGTGAGTCTCCAAAGCAAAACTTCTTCTCCTGCAGTTCTGAGAGTTCTTGCTTCTCAATTCTCGATTCTGAGTTCAATGGCTATCCTCTGGGTGAATTCTTAATCCTGAAAACTGAAATGAAATAATTTTCTCATTTTTCCTAAACAGGCCTTTACAGAGTGGTATCATAAATGTTTTTGAAATTTCACAAGTTTATAAAATATATAGACATACCTATTTTAACTAGAAGGACAAAAAAAAACATTTTAAAAATCAAACAAAAATGATTTTTAAAAAGTTGTTGTTTTTGATGTTGTTAACTGTATCCTGTTCACCTTCATTATTGCAGATAATAGACAAGACTATTTCTAAAAATTAGACCTAGGCTACCATTTTTAGCTTTGATATAAATCTGCTTTTCTGTTTACTTATCAAATATGAATTTGTGACCTTTTGATGGTTGTCTCAATTTAAGGGGGTATGACAACAAACACCCTAGCACAGGTTCTTAGGCCTACTTTTCTAGGAAAGCAACTTTAAAGGGGTCAACAGTCTTCTTTAATTACATTCACTGGTTCAGGGGAAGAGTCAGCCTCCTGAATATCAGAGAAAATACAAGCAGAGAAATTAGCATAAAGACCAACAGACAGGGCCCTTAACTGCTTGAGTCAAAGGAATTGCTATACACTTTGCATGTATCACTGGATAGAGAGAGCCTCTACATCTGAGCAGTGGCAGGGAGAGGGGTGCCCTGACATATAGCTACTCAGAGTCTCGAAAAGGGAATCAAAAGTTCCTTCTCAATTACACACACATACACACACACACACACACACATATATATGTATATATGTATATATACTTGTCAGAGCCAGAAGGCATCATAACCCTCATGACTCAGTGCCTAATAAGAAATTAGCAAAAAGTGTGCAAGCCTTCCTACAAGCAAGCCTTCTACAAGCAAGCTTCCCTCCCCCAACTGGCTCTGTGACTCAGGATGTATCACAGCTGTGAGCTGGGCCAGAGCTCAAAGCAGGTCACATAGGCCTATTAATGGTTAAGAAGATCTTCATATCCCATTAACATTAGGGTGGGGGGGCGGGAAGCCTAGGGCATAAAGAAAAATAAACTTTGATGTGATTTTCTTATTCTACTTCCCCTTGCTTCAGGTTTGTTAGGTTTATGCATTGTGTTTCTCTTAAAAACTAGCAAAATCACTGATACTAACCAGTTTGTGTTTACCTAAGAATTGAAATTGTCAAGCATTAAATTGGTTCTTTTTTTAATGAACAGGTGTTTAAATGCAGTATTTAATCAATTAGATTTGGTGACTGGTAAGCATAGCAGTCACAGAAAACTTTTGTACATCTTTCTAATCAAGTGACTTGCTGAAAAGATGAAGCCCAGAAATTTTCTCAGATGGAAAGGAATTGAATAGAGAGCTAACCCTCTGGTAGCCCTTCCTCAGGATATATGGAACCATAGGATTTAAAGCTGGGAAAGAACATGAAAGAATCTCTAGTCCGAGCCTGCTGTTTGAGAGATGAGCATACCGGCTTCTTCAGGAATGAATTACCCTTAAATTACCCTTAAAAGGCAGGGAAAGACTGCACATTTAATTACAAAAATTCAACAATATATTCAGGAGAGATAGGGAGGAGGGAGAAAGACAGAGACAAAAAAGAGGCAGAGAAGTAGACAGAGAAAAAGACAGAGGTTAAGAGACAGACACAGAGAAAGATGAAGACAGAGATAGAGAGAGAGATAGAACAATTTAAATTCTGTGAGTGATTCTGTTGGGGCTATAGGACCTGGACCCTAAACTTTCCAACACAATGGAGCCCCTGAACCCAGTCCTTGGCATTCCCCTGAGGCATCTGGTCTTCCCACTCTACCTGGATACTCAATAATCCTTTTATCTGCCCTTTCCCTGTGGCTCTCAGACCACTTGACTTCTTTCATTATCTGCACCTGGAGCACCCCAGGCTACCTGCCACTCCTTAATCCCATCCAGATCTCCTCACAGTTTTTTCTTGTATATAAATACCAATCTTAGGCACATTAAGTTGCAGACTCACTAGGAACTCTGCCCACTCTGGCCATACAATAGAGCAGATTCCATAAGAATCTCCTCCCCTCTTATTGGAGTCACAATACAGTAGGAATTACTAGGAATGTTGCTAGCCTAACTGGTGTTATAATCAAACCTTGAGTGGCCAAATTCTTTCAAGGCAGGACCCCCCCCCCAACCTCCCCCCCCACCCCGCCCATTACATTTTGGGGTTCCCAGCACCCCAAACTGCAACAATTCTACCTAACATTGTACTCACTGAGTCTTCCAGCATGAGCATGAAATGGAAAATCTGAATCTTCTGTACCTCTTACAATATGACTCTTTCATTCCAGACTGTGGTTTTAGAATCTCCTTTTGTACTCACAGATCATATCTCATTCTTTTTAGGCTAGTGGGGCTAATGAGAACAGCTTCAATTGTCCTTTAAGCATTTGTCATATAGAACACCCTTGCTGTGATCCCTTTGCCTTCTTTATGTTGTTTCTCAGTGAATTAGGAAGAAGAATCAGTTTTGTGATCCTTCTAATATAATCACAATTTTTGTTGGTCAGGCATTTTCAGTCCTGTTTGACTTTACATGACCCTATTTGGGCTTTTTTTTTTGGCAAAGATACTGGAGTGCTTTTCCATTTCCTTCTCCAGCTCATTTTACAGATGAGAAAACTGAGACAAACTGGGTTTAAGTGACTTGCCCAGGGTCACACAGCTAGTAAGTGTCTGAGGTTGGATTTGAACTCAGGTAGATGAGTCTTCCTGACTCCAGGCCCAGCACTTTATTCACTGTGCCATCTAGCTGCTTCATAATCACAATAATAACCCTTAATCAACAGGTTTCCCATAAACTACACCTTTACCTGCTTAGGTTTTATTTCATCTGGATATAACTAATGGCTCCTTTGGTGGGGGGGCTCCCCTCTCCCCAAGCTCATGGTTCCTCCTTTGTTCTAGAGAAGGGCCAATGACATCACGAAGGCGATGTCTTGACTTGCAAGTGAAATGGATTTAATTGAGGCAGAATTGCACAAAATCCTGGGTCTCACTCTCTTCTCCAGTCACTAGAGTCCAGTGGTAATACAAAAGACAAGATGCTATTGATGACCTTAGCCTTTCTAAATTATGGTCGTGCTGAGGTCTCAGTTTTTTAAGGCAATCCATTCAATAATTAAGAGCAAGGTAAAAATTGAAAGAAAAAAATGGCTTACTTTACCATCTCAAAAATATTAATGTGGGAGGGGAAGACATTCAAAGTTTCTGGCACAGAACAGAAAATAATTGCTATTTACACACATTTGAAGCCTTTAAAACCTAAACAATAAGCCATAGAGACTTGGGCTAGGGGCCATTATTTGATATTCAATGAAGACTAGAGTGATTTGGGTTTAAAGATATAGTTAAGTAGCTCCATTAGAAACAATGGATAGATCTAGAGAATTATAAGACTTCTTTAAAATCATTATTTTTTAAAAAGCCTGTTTTTCTAGAGCTATATTTCAAGAAATCAAAAATGAAAACTGTACAGGACAAAAAGTAAATTTTCCCAGCTTTTAGAAGAATATCTAGCTCCCTGACCCCCAAATATCTTACAAAATACAAACAACCAAAAGTTGTATTCCTACACACAGAGCACCTACATGTAAGGATATGGTGCCCCAAGTGGAGAGAGAGACTACATGTGGCCAGGATCAGCAGTTGTGTGTGGCTGAAAGGGAGGCAGAACACACATCTTTAGCTTCATCTTCCCCTACACTTCTCCAAGAGAAACTTTCATTCCTTTTAGGTACTTTTTTTCAGAGCTAGTTCTGGTGGTCTGAGCTGGCCCTCAGTTCTTCCAAGGTGATATGATCCAAAGAGAGGTCCGATCACCACTCTTCTGGCCTATATGCAGTCTGTAAGCATCCACAAGCACTTTCTTTATTTTTTTTAATTATTTAATACATTTAGTTTTCAGCGTTGATTTTCACAGGAGTTTGAATTACAAATTTTCTCCCCATTTCTACCCTTCCCCCCCCACTCCAAGACTGCGTATAATCTGATTGCCCTGTTCCCCAGTCAGCCCTCCCTTCTGTCACCCCACTTGCCTCCCATCCCTTTTTCCCTTTCTTTCTTGTAGGGCAAGATAAATTTGTATGCCCCATTGCCTGTGTATCTTATTTTCTAGTTGCATGAAAACTTTTTTGTTTTTGAACATCTATTTTTTAAAACTTTGAGTTCCAAATTCTCTCCCCTCTTCCCTTCCCACCCACCCTCCCTAACAAGTCCAGCAATTCAACATGAGGCGCATGCGTGTCATTGTGTATAACCCTTCCACAACACCCATGTTGTGAAAGACTAACTGTAATTTGCTTCTTCCTAACCTATCCCCCTTTACTGAATTTTCTCCCTTGACCCTGTCCCTTTTCAAAAGTGTTTGTTTTTGATTACCTCCACCCCCATCTACCCTCCCTTCTATCATCCTGCTTTTTTTTTTATCTTCTTCCTCCTTCTTTCCTGTGGGGTAAGATACCCAACTGAGT
>CM053627.1:152436983-152463883 GCA_028646595.1 Phalanger gymnotis | reverse complement strand
AAAAAAAAAATGGAGATGCCTATTGTGTTCGGACTCAAAATTAGGTGGAGACAGACTCTTTTTTCTAGATGTCCCAAGGCTGGGAGTGATCTGGTATAGAGGTATTTTCTCAGTCCGGGAGTGAAATGACTATGGAAGTGATGTCAGCCCCTTTTGAAAGGATTATAAACTGGGCAGCCTAACCCCAAAATGATCTCAGTTACTGACTGCAGCTCCCATGTGTATGTGTCTGCCTGCTTTGAGAGAAATAAACACACATATAGTCGAGTTCTGTTTGTTTTTCTCAGACAAACTATGGAGGCTCACAATTGTGGTAGAAATGACTGAATCAGCTGTGGCTATCTGAGATCTGCTTAAAAGATGTACCAGGCAGGGGAACCCACAGCCACTCCAGTATCTTTAAAGTTTCCAGTCTTAGTTGAATGTTGTAAACATAACAACAGAAACCTTGCACTGGATTGTTTCTATAGTAACTGTCTTAGCGCCATCCACTCCAACACAGACCCTAGCTCTTTCCCAGCTTTAACTGTTTCAAGATATTTTTCTGTACTCCATATCCTATTTAAGGTATTTTCGTGGATAATTTGATTTTTTGTGATTTTTGCTTTATATACTGACTTTACAACCAAACCACTCAATAAGTGACTTCACGGAACTTATTGTTTGTACTTGGATTAATTCTAACACTTAGCAAAAAGAAATCTGGGTTTTTATTCTGATAGCACAGTTTGATGATACTTTAGTAGTGAGATACAGTATAATGTAAGAGAAAGATTACTGGGACAAGACATCTGGATTTAAAATCTGTCACTGATCTAGACTAGCTGCCTGAACAGATCGTTTTTTGCCTCTGAACCTCAATCTCCTTATCTATACAATGAGGGATCACAATGATGAGGTTAGGGAACTATGTTTTTAGGGGTGCTCCAGACCCCAAAATACCTACATGCTGGGTACTGCTTGAATAAATTCAACTCAAGCCTTCTCAACCAAAGAGAAAAAAAAAACAGTTTATTATAGATTCGCCATATTGGGTTTTCTTAAGAAATCTCACCCCTTGTGACGCTCGTTTTCATAAGCGGGCCAGATTTCATCTGAGGTAGATGGAATATGAGCCCCTTCATGGAGGCAAGATGAAACTTATATACAGAAAGATTGTGGGAGGGACCTAGGGTGATCCTGGGGTGATGGGAGGAGGGATTTAGGGAAGGTCTTAAGGAGGAGTCTAAGGAAGAGCTTGATGGGACTGGGATGAGGTCAGACTCCAGGAACCAAGAGAATGTGATTAGGGGTGGGAAGTAGCTGAAGGTACTTGGAGACAACAGACAACGTAGGGCTAGGTTAGTTTAAGGGTAACAGATTTGGGCATAGACACTTTGATAGGATCTACAGTGGGAAGTAGCTGGGCAACGGAGGGTTAGGCTAGGTTAAGAGTAATCCAGCCTAGAGATTGGGGCCTAGCAATAATGGCTTATGGTCTCAGGCAAATGCGTCATAAAGTGGGAAGATTCAAGGCAAGTTCAAGGTGGCTCTAAACCCCATCAAAAATGCTTGTACAACCAACAATGTAGATTTGTTGTGAGAACAGAGCTCTATAAACCTTAATGGGCTATAGAAATAGGATTTATTCCCCCCATGAGCAGGTCACTTCTCTTTTCTCTGACTCAGTTTCCTTATCTGCAAAATGAAGGTATTTGATATTTAAGGTCACTTCTACCCTAAATTTACATGAGTACAAAGGTAGTTTTTTGGCAATGATGGGGTACAGGTCCAAGTCAAGACCTTGCTCCAAAAAGAATTTGGGTTCCATTTGTTTATGGGCCCTGGAAACTAACCTTTGAACTCTTCCCTGAACTCTTTTTGAATTTTCCCACATGGTCAAGTCTCTGGTGTTCACCTGAGGCATCAGCCCACCCCAGTAATTCTCTCATTGTGGCCTAAGCCCAATCTCCCGAATCTCTGTTACTCCCAACCTGGCCCAGCCCTTCATTGTCTGTTGGATCAACCCTGGCTATTTCCCTTCCTTCATTGTCTGTTGGATCAACCCTGGCTACTTCCCACCCCTGATCCTGGACCCCATTCTCCCTTGGTCACGTGGTCCCTTCTCTGTTACTTCCCAGTTACAGCAGACTACTTGGCTATTCCTAGATTCTTCCCACAGTCTTAATGCATGTAAGATCCATCTTATCTCCATTAAAGTGCTCAGATTCAATCTGGCCCATTTGTCAATACAAGCATCACAAATCCTCAGATTCCTTAAGAGTCTGGCCAATATGGTGGATTTTTAGAATCATGCTCACCCTGACCAGAGTTCTAATAAATCTTGTCTTTGGCTGAAAGAAAGCTAGGGTCAAATTCATTCAAGGCAGCACCCATGTGTCACTATTTTGGGGTCCCAAAACCCCTAAACCTCAACAGCATCACCCAAGAAGATTCCTTCTTGTGAAGGGGAATGGAAGCATAGTAGCAGTAGCAATGAGAAATTAATAGTCCTAAGTATTTACCAAAGAGGTCGCAGCACATTCAGAGTCAGGGAATTGGTGGTGCTTTCATAGCACCGTACTATGGAGTCGGTCTTTTTCTCCTCCTAAATACTGTAAAGTCTCTTATGTAAGTGGTATCCTTATTCCTTAACACTAATCCTGTAACATAACTTTTCCGCGTTAATTGAATTCTGCTTTTCTTTTCTGCCCTTTTCAGTTGTGGACCTTCTCCTGGGATGGGTGTCAGGAATACCTACACACCAAAAATTCACTTTTTACACATACATGTCCATAATCCACAAACACACATAATACATATACATGAATAAACATATACATATATATGCACACACATTTACATACACACATATATACTTTTATACACACAAAACATTTATATGTGCTTTTATACACACATGCATATGTACATGCACACACATACATACACATACACCCATATCCACATACATACACACATATACTTTTCTTCCTAAAATCTGATTGAGTGAAAATGGGGAATGTCACACATTTGTGGTAGTGGTTTGCACTTATAATGTGCTTTCCTGATTTGGATGTTATCTATTGCATCTGATCTTTTCCCTGTACAATATCCCCCTGCTTTTCCAAGTACCACGTGATGCTAGGAAAGCTGTACTTTAACTGTAGTTCTATTATAGCTCTTCTCTTTCACCTGGGTGAAGATCTAATGTATTTCATCATTAGACTCCTGTGAAAATATACAATGAAAGTAGGGGATCTGGTTAGTGCCCTGAGGCAAAGTACTACTAACTCATCCCAAAAGATTGCTTTTTGATTAAGGGGCTCTCGCTCTAAGGTGCTCAGCCCTTCTCACAGCTAATATGAACTGCTATTCTTGGCTGTGTGACCTAGCTTGAGCTCCTGTTCTTTAAAGAAACAGCAATTATATTAAGGAATCCCAAGGAGGTGTAGACTTCCCTAAAACTCTCAAAGAGAATTCCATAAGTAGATGGAAGTCTGCATTGAAAAGAGCTGGTCAGAGATGCTTCAGGGTAGTTTTTGAGAAAAACACTTCATGAGTAAATGAGGCCAAGTCAAAAATTATTCTTGCCTGAAGAAAATGGATTATAAAACAATCAAAACTTAGAAAAGGAGTAATAAAGGGTTCATTATTAATGCAAAAAATGGTATTCTTTGTTTTATAAAAAGGCTCACTGCAGGCTTTTTAAATTTCAAACTCCCATGGTGTATTTTAAATTAGATTTTATTTCTAAAGTGAAGTTGGTATACAAACTTTGAGGACCACAGCTACTGTATGATTTAAGACACATCTAGTTTTGTTCTCAAATCCTGTATTTTAAAAAGCAATACATACTGATATTAAAGTTCAGTCTTAACACACCTTCTTACAGTATTAAAGGATTATTTTTTCTCCTCATTTTATTTTCCAAAAGAATTAAAAGAGTTTGTTTCAGAGAGGTAACAGGGTTTTATTTGTTTTGTTGTTGTTACTGCCTCTATGTGTGTGTGTGTGTGTGTGTGTTAGGTAAGCAAAGGTAAAAAGGGAAAGCATCTGTTTTACTCTTTAAGCCTTCAGTCTTAGAGTTTGACTGTAACCCTGATATCACAGAGCTATATTGCCCTCTCTAAACCCATTGCTAGTTACTCTTCAAGGGTGCTGGACTTGGAGTCAGGAAGCCCTAAATTCAAATACTACCTTTGAGCATGGGAATATCCCAAAAGCTCTCTAAGCCTCAATTTCTTTGTCTGTAAAATGGGAATAGTGCCTGCCTGACAGGATTGGTGTGCTTAAATGTATATAAAGACTTCATGAACTTTTATGTGTTATATAAAAATGGATGATAATGGTGGTGATGATGCAGTTTTGTTGCATCCCTGAAAAATGCCAAATCTGAATGCTAACTCTATTTTGGGGCACTACCAAATGATGAATGAAATGAAAAAAAAAATCTCTTACTGGTTATACCTATTGTATTATCAATAAGGGATCAAATTGTACAGTTTGATAGGTCAGATTATTTTCATGTTTGGAATGTTTAGAAGAAAGAGAGAAATTATTTAACAGGACAGATGAAAGAGAGTGTCACATATAATGGTACAAATAACCTTTAACTTGACTATCTTTCATAATTAAGTGGTACGATGGATAGAATACCACATCTGGAATCAGGGAAATATGAATTCAAATCCAGCCTCAAGCACTGACTGTTTAATCCTGGTCAAGTCTCTTAACTGCTGTGTGCCTCAGTTTCCTCAACTGTAAACCAAGGATCATCATAATATTTATCTGCCACAGATGTTGTGAGGATTAAATGGGATATCTGTAAATCCCTTAGCATAGTGGCTGGTCCTTAGTAGGAGCTTCATAAATGCTTATTCTCTTTCCCCTCCCTTTCCTTCACTCCATAAATTACTAATCCACTCATTTTTCCTTAATAACGGGTGCTATCTACCATCCTATTGCCTGGAAAGGAGAAGACGTTGAGTAATATGTCCTTGGCTAAGAATCCTAGTGGCTTAAATCTTATATCAGATATCTTTTGGGAATAGCTTTTATGGAGAGGTTTGTACATGGTTTTAACTCAGCATTTTATTCCTAGAAGCTGCTCAAACAGGGTTTGGGATCCATCAGACCAGAAACAATGTGGGTGTCCTGAATGTATACTGGCACTGATCCTCTGTATCTCCTTTGTTCCTTTCATTTAATAAATTCTGAGAGCTTTAGGTTACAGCTTTTGATGATTCTATAGGTGTCAAGGAATGACAATTCCATCACTGAGAACACAGGAGGGATGGGTATAAAGAAGATAGGAGAAATTGTTACCAAATAATTGATTTGAAATTCTGTACACTCATATTTTCCATAGACATTCAAGATATACTAAATTTTGGGAAGAAATCATAGAGGATTATTTCGGGAGGCTGAAATGAATTGAAGATATGTTTTTTTATTGTTTAAAACAAGCTTTATTTGTTTTACTTAATGTTGTAAACATATTTTGAGACAGTCAACTTTGCTTTTGGAGCTGGCAACTCAAAATGGCAATTCAAATCAACAAGCACATATGTGAAGGCAAGAAAGTGCACATATCATCATATATTGTCATTTTAACTCATTCTCAAGAACACTACATGACACCTGGAGCTTTTTCTTGTGGACAAAGGGGAGTGAGTGGCTGAGTGAGCATATAGTGATGATCAGTAATCCAATTCGGGCTTACTAGCTCTTAACTTCTTTTGACCCATTCTCTCCACTCTAGTGAGTATCCTGTATCCTATCTCTCAAATAATTTATCTTCTCTCACTAGACAATCTTTTGAGGAAGGAAGTATCCTCAGATTCCATGGGTTTGATGATTTACATGCTTTCCCCTCAAACCCAACCCAGCTTTGTATTTATGACTTTTCATTTTATCTATTTTTTAGTATTCAAAACTGTAAAGAAAATGGAAAACAAAAATTCAAGAGGAGGAAGCTAAATTCAGTCTTAGAATTGACTAAGATCTATTTGTTTCTGGTATTTTTACGGTCAAGTATGGTGACAACGTTACCTTGGACAGTGAGCTCTTGGGGAGCAAGAATATTTGGTTTCTATAGGTGAGTTTTCACCTTATTCTACTTAGAAATATGATTCCATGTTACTTCCTATCCACTTCCAAATTTGCAGTGTAAGTGCCCCCTACTTTCTTTGTTCCCTTTTATATATGCTCTTTCTCCATTAGAAAGTAAGTTTGCCTGAGAGGAGGGATTATCTTGCTGCTTGCACGCACATCTCAACCACTCAGTACAGTATCTGGCACACAATAAGTATATGTCATTTTTTTCACTAATTCTTTCCTCATGTATTAATGTATTCAAGGACCTATCTTGTGGTGACTGTTTCCATCCAAATACGCTGTGGTCACTGAAAGACGAAATGAGGACATTATTTTTTGGAGGAGGGGAATAAATGAGGACATTATTGCAAAAATGTGCCTGAATATTTACCAACAAATGGTGAATCAAATGGAAAAAATAATCCCATATCAGTTGTATTTATTGTATTATAAACAAAGATATATTTGTAAAGTTAGGAGATTTTGAGGATTTGAGTTTGAATCTTGACTGCTTATTTCTACCTGACTTTGGATAAATCACATGACTTTTCTGGATGTCATTTTCCTTATTTGTAAAATGAGGGAGAGGAAGGGAATGGACACCCTAAGGTTCCTTCCAATTCTGTATCTGAGATCCTATAACACATGAACCCATGATCTAGCTATAATATTGCTCAAAATTGACTTCCATTAATACCCAATTGCAAACTTGTAAAACTTAATAGCGACATTTTTTTAAATGCTAAGGAATCAATATTCTATGGGGACAGCTGCTACCTAGTAGTCCCTGAAATGCTTGGAGATCCACAGGACAGTCCTAACCTTTAAAACTCAAGGCTTCAGGGCAATGCATTTGTCTCTCAGTCTATCTGAGCTGCTTTTTGTAACTTAGAAGTCTCTACTGAAGACATAGGATTGTTCAATCACACTAAGAGTAAAAGGCCTTTACTTAATACTTTGAGCATCACACAATGGGAGGCTTATGACTTAAAATGATGAAGCATTTAAGACAATGAGAAAGGAATAGAAAAAAAAGAGGGGTCAAGTACACATATGGATCAAAGTCTCAGCAAGGCAGGAATATAACCAGATCTCCAGGAGTGTTAAGACCTATCCATGGGTCACACAGCAGAAAATAGTCTGGCCTCCATTGAGATCTTCAGGCCACAGTGGGAGGAAAAAGAGGGAATGATTAACAAGTGAGTCATAACATCTGGCACCCAGGTTGTATCACCATGTTGACATGCTTCCTAGTTAAATGCATGAACACCTAGATTGTCCTACACTATAGGATTACCTAGCAATTTGGAAAAGGTCCAGGGTTTTGATTGGGAGGCATAGGGTTTCACTAAGACTTGTTTGATTAATTTCCCTCCTCTGATGTCACAAGTAGGGAAGTATCAATTAAAAAAGCTGCATGGGGTATGGAAGTTTCTAGCATGGAAGGTTGTTGGCATAGAATGTTCCAGAAAAGGGCAGGGGCAAGAAAGGGGAAGAGGAGGCATCTAGATCACACATTCTGTAAAAAGGAAGGCTACTCATCCCCAACTTCAATCCTCCAACCACAGAGTTTCTATAGACTTCCATAGTTCTCTTGCCACATTTTGTTTGCTGACCTAGAATTTTACTTTATATAACTACTTCTGACTAGTGAGGATTAGTTTCCACTTAGTATGCAAACCAGCAGTATTCAGACTGATGATAACGATAATGGAACAAAGCATATAATAAAACTAACTTATAGAATTAATATAGAAAACAAGAGCTTAGGGTACATTTTAGTTTTATTATGACTCGTCATGCATAATCTCTGAAGAGTACCATTACTGCTATTCCTGTGGGATAGGCATGTATCAATGTCCTTTGTGACTCATGTAGTCAACCTGAGGTGGAGATATTAACAGTGTACCCTTGGGTCAACATTAGTACTTCAGTTGTGTTTAGACAATAAAGGAAATTATTATGATAAATCATTTTAATATATATATTCTTTTAAAACAGATTTATTGGAACATTTTATTGAATAATATGTTAGTGATTTCTAAAATTTAAAGTTTATCCATGTATAGTAAGCATATGATTTGATTTTGTAAAATGTCTTTGGTAAAGAAAAACCTCAGGTAAATTTACAGAGTTAACGATGCTGCTGAATCATACACACACTTAAATGATAGGGAAATTTTCTTAAAGATTGCTTTTAGAAATTGCTAATAAGTGGATTCCACTGCGGGACTGGTTTCCATTAATGGGCCAAAAAACAAGAGAGTCCTGATGCATTTGAAACAAACCCACATTAATTGGAGTATTTCTTCTGTTCTTACTATATGTGTCCTTCTACTTATCATAGAGATGTGACTAAGATGTGTTCAAATCCTTATGATATTAGTAAATATTGTTATGGGAAATTTAATACTAGACAGCTTTTTGAATAAAAGAAAAGAATATTTTCAAGTGAATTTTTCAGAAGATATTGTGTAGGATTTGGTACATAATTTGGGATATCATGATTTATATTTTTCAATTCAAGAAATATGGGCAGGATTTAATATCTAGCATATTTAAAGCTCTGTATTAGATACTGGGTCAGTCCAGCATCAGGCTTGGAGTTTTGGTGTGGCTATGGGCAGCTAGGTGGCTTCCAGAAACCTGAGCTCAAATTCAGCCTCAGACACTTATTAGCTGTGTGACCCTGGGCAAGTCACTGTTTGCCTCTGTTCCTCATCTGTAAAATGAATTTAAGAAGGGAAATAGGAAACTACTCCAATATCTTTCTCAAGAAAACCCCAAATGGGATGACAAACAGTTGGACCTGACTGAAAGAACTGAACAAACACTAGGTACTGGAGAAATTTAATGAGAGTGGTAATGTAGTAATAATTGTTTCTTGACCACTAAGGTGCAGATCTGGTATAACAGTAGCATTACTGCTAGTATGCCTATTAGTAATAAAAGTAGTAGACATAAAAATACTACTCATTACTATGAATAATAAAATGTTATGGTTTACAGTGATACAAATACTAATTATTATTATAATTAATATAACATGGTTTATGTTACTTTTCTTATTACTACTACTAACTTACATTTATATGTCACTTTAAGGTTTGCAGAGGGCTTTGCGATTATTTAGTTTTATCCTCACAATAACCAAGGGAGACAGCTGCTGTTATTTAGTCTTATTTTGTAGACAAGGAAACTAAGGCAGACAACCAGCATCACCCAACTAATAAGAGTGTAATGCTGAATCTGAACTCAGGTTTTCCTGAATTCAGGTGTAATACTCTATCTACTCCACCACTTATCTGTGGCTATCTCTTCCTTTTCTTTTCTCCTCCTCCTCTTCCCCCTTCTCTTCTTTTCCCTCTTTTAGAAGAGTCAGCCTGGAATTAGGAAGTCTTGGGCTCAAGTCAAGGAAGACTTGGACACTGACCCTCTGACATATATTGACTACATAACCTTAGGCAAGTAAATTCACCTCTCAGTGCGCCAGGCCACACTCCAAGGCAAGTACAGAGCATTTGCTATTCTATATTTGGTAAAAGGAGTTCACTTACAGTTATTTCTTCATGCTAATAAAATCACAAATTTGGTAAATTTTGTGCTGACTTGTGAGATAGGTGCTATTTTCCCTCACCATCGCAGATAGGTTTCAGGGGGGCTAAGTAACTTGCCCAGGGTCCCATAGTTAGTGTCAGAACTGAGATTTGAACCTCAATTCCTACTGATAGCATGTCCATGCTTCTATCACTATAGAACTTATAGTGTTATTTCATTAATGGCACGATTCCCTTATATATTAAATTACTCATTTGCATCTGACTCCTACCCATAAAAGTGATGTTATTATATTTGAGGGACTTTTCTCTCTGATTTTTAAAGTTAGAAGAAAAATCAATTTAGTTAAAGCTATGTCTATGCATCTATATTTATATAAATAGCAGTCATCTCTCAATACCTTTTCTTGCTTTAATATTTATAGTATAAGTAATGTTCAAAGTGAGAATAAGAAACATCAAGTTTATAGAAGACAATATTGACATGGTTCTGCTTATAGGAAGAAGGGAAGAATATAAAAATGGGTCTCTAAAGCATGACTTACTCTTCAGGGAGTTTCTGTTTTGGGATTATATAATTTTTCCAAGCTGTCTGATGAAGGACTTTTGACTCATGATGTCTAGGTATTGCAATGCCTTCTTCTCGTCACGGTTGCTAAGAATGTTCCGCCTTTTGTCAGCCTCCAGAATGTTTTAATTCCCAATGCAAATCTGGGTGACATGTTTGTTACCCCAGCGAGTAAACCTGACAGATCCTATCCCAGGGTTTCTAGGAGAAAAGCAAACGGCAGCATGTTTGTGGAGATAATAATCCTTTGTGGGAGCACACATTTTAGTAATTGGGGGAGCTATTTCAGCCCAAGCTAATGTGGAATAAAAATAATATGCAAGCTCTGTTTGTTGGTGGAGTTCCTCAGTTAAGATCATTTTAACAGACTTCCTTGTTAGTTACAAGCATGGTTTTAAGGTCTGAGAGGGGCAGTAAATAACAATGCCAGCAAAGAAAGCTAAAGCTTTCATCACACCTGAGTTATCCTTTAAAAATATGTTCACTGAGGTTTTCAGGCTCATACACACATATACAAAATGCATAAAGAATCACAATATGTACATTCAAATGGCCCACAAAGCAGAACAATTAGATACAGATGTGTTCCGGAAACTGTAAGTCATATGTGTTCATCAGAGGGTACTGAAAAATACATTTAGAATTCAGAGAAAGATTGAGGCTGCTCAGTTAGATTTAAGCCCTGTCCCTTATTTGTCACAGGATCCATTGCCTTTAGCCACCAAATCATTGGTTCAAATCCAGGTCAACTAGAATGTGAAGAAACCTACCTGAAATGAATTGTCGGTCACAGTATTTAATAATATTATTGGCTTGATGGGGTGGGCCGTATTGCCACAGTTAATAAAGTGCCGGGTGCTGAAAAACATCCCATCATTCCATGTCCTGTTATGATCCATTTCAGGTTTGCCAACTCTGCTTAAGGCTAGTTTTGACACTTCTTTTTTTTCCCCTTCGTTTCACTTAGTGTCTTTATCTTTTTTTGGGGGGGGAGATGGAGGAGTCTCACTTTAAAAAAGCATTTTCTCATCTTTGAAGATCATATAGTATTCAGCAGTTCAGTTTTGAATTTTTTTCTTCTGTGGTTCATTCTTTACATTGTTGGTCCCTATATAAATTTGTTTATTTCCCATTTGTGATTACTGATTTGATTTTAGTCACTTCTAGACATTCCATACATCCGATAGAAAATTGAGGTACACATAGTTTTTTGTGGGGTAATAGATTTCAAATAACATATGCTTTAATCTTTTCTTTGAAAGTGAACTATATTAACTTTTAGAAGACATGGGGTCAGGCGGGGGGAAATCTTATTTTCAAACAGGGCTCTTTGTATCTTGGCTCAGTTATTGCTATTGAGATTTCTCATTTATGAGAGTTATTTGAATTTCTGCTTAGGGTCTTTGGTATGGTGAGATGGAAGGAATTTATACTGTTTCAATTTGGCTGCTACTAGAATCTATTTTATTTTTAGTATAAGCACAAGAAAAGTGAGATGTCTTGTCCTTTCACGATAGTAAAAATGGTCCTGTGACTCAGTAACATCTCGGATTTCTGCATAAAGAAGAAATACAGAAACAGAGAATCAAAGGATCATAGAACCTTAAAGGCAACATGGTCTCACTGATTCACAGAAGTCTCATGAGGCCAGGAAAGGAGAGGTGAAATGTCTTGCCCAATGTCACATAAATTATTGGCAGAAGCATTATATAAATCCAGGTTTTCTTACTTTAAAATATATTTTAATTCTTCTGATATTGTTTTATTATTCTTTATCATCTATCTATTTATCTAATCTCTATTTCTCCATCTCTAGCTCTATCTTATGTGATTGAATCCTTTTCTCTGTATAGTCTTAGGGTAAATTCTATGTGGAATGAGGCAGATATTTTATAACTATTCTGAAATTATACACTTTACTTGTTGAAAGCTTTGTGTACATATACGTCCAAGCTTGCACAAGGGATATACTCTACAGGGATCTGGTGGGACATACTTCCTCCTCAGAAGGCATAGCCTCTTCTGTATGGTGACTGCTATCTTCATGCATTGCTTCATGGTTAGATAGATTGCATCACCAAAGGACCTAGCATGGACTGTGTGTCCAGGGTCTATCACCGTGGAAACTCACTTCTGGGCTTTCTTCTACATTGATCAACCTTCCCCCAGCCCCTGCGTGGGTGAAAGCTATCTTCTCCAGTTTTGACTGATCACAAGATCAGACTGTTCTCTGCAGCCCTGCTGCTGCCTCCTTTCCTTCATTCTGCTGTCTTCTAAACCAGCCCTTTACACATCCACAAGTTGCTTTAGCCATGGTTGAAATAATTCCTATTTTGATCTCTTATGTACAATAAAGGTTACATGCTACTCAACTCAATGAGTTTTTGTTGTTGTTCAGTTGTTCCATTCACATCTGACTTCATGATCCCATTTGGGTTTTCTTGGCAAAAATACTGGAGTGATTTGCATTCCTTCCCTAGCTCATTTTATAGGTGAGGAACTGAGGCAAATAGGATTAAGTGACATGTCCAGCATCACACAGCTAGTAAGTATTTGAGGCCAGATTTGAACTCAGGTCTTCCTGATTCTAGGCCTGGCACTCTATCTACTATGCCACCTAGCTGCCCTAGCATTTATTAAATGTCAACTATACAGATACTGTCATGGTAGGGGAAAAATACAAAAAAATGGTTAGAGCCTCTAACCTCAAGCGATTTATAGTATATTAGATGAGACATGATACACCCACAAAAATATAATACTAGGTAGATTCTAGGGAGAAAGACAAAATCTAGGGAAATTACTTAGGAACATTTGAGTAGTGACTGATCACTTTCATGCTAGAGGGAACAAGGAAGGCTTGATGGAAGAGTTGGCTGGGAGCTCCAGGCAAAACATGAAAAGAAGGAAATAATTTCAACAGGCATCTTTCTATAAAAACTGTAAAGTCTTCCAGGGATGTGAGATAGGCTACAAGAATGAATGGATATAGAATAGTGAAAGATTAAACTAGGAGATCAATTAAGTCACCTAATTTGACTGGATATCATAGTGCCTGATTACAACATGAAATTATGTTAGAAAAGTTAGTTGTTTTCCAATTATTACATGCCCTAAATGTGAGGCCAAGGAATTTGCCTTATGTCTTATAGACAGCAGAGAAACAATGAAGGCTTTTTAGCAAAGAGATAATATCAGATTTATGTATTAGACTCTCTGTCTGGGTACAGGTGCAAAGAGGAGACTGGATGTGGTGAGACCAGTTAGAAAGTTATTACAATTATTCAGAAAAGAGGAAATGAGTACTTGTGTTAAGATCTTGGTAATATCAAGAGAAGGAGGTGACAGATAAGGAAAAAAAAGTATGTAGAATGAAGAGCATCTGGCAACTATTTGGATATGGAAGGTGAGGGAGAAAGCATAGTGAAAGGTGACAGTCAGAGGCAGATAATGGGGCAGTGGTTAGAACTCCTGGCCCAGAGTCAAGAAACCTGAGTTCAATCCTATATTCAGATACTTACTGGCTACATGGCAAATCACTTAACCTCTGTTTGCCTCAGTTTCTTCAGATATAGATTGAAAATAATCAATGCATCTACCTCACAGTGTTATAAGGTTCAAATGAGATAACATATGTAAAAAGTGCTTAGCATAGTGCCTTGCATATATTAGTTGTTATATAAATCCTAATTCCCTCCCCTTCTCTAACCCTTCCCTGTTTGAAGCCTGAACGTCTAAGAGTATGGGAACAGAAATAGCAAAGTTGTCAGGACGGGGCAGAAGTGGTCAGGAGGGGAGAGTTCCAGAGGAGAGGATGATGAGTTCTGTTTCTTATAGATTGTTTCATTCTTTGTATATTCCTACCACCTAGCACAATACCTGGAACATAGTAGGCTGTCAGGAAATTCTTTTTGATTGATTAATTGGAAATATTAAGTTCAATTAGTTATCATAGACTGGCCCCTGTGCCTGGGCACACTACTGCCTCATGTTGGATTACCACTGGGACATGCAGATAGAGTTGTTCTTCATCAGTTTCATAGTATAGGGGAAAGATAGGGTGAAGATATATAGATCTGTACTTCATAGAATTATAGAATCATAGACGTAGAGGTGAAAAGGACTTCAGATTGAGTCTGTCTCCTTTATTTTGCAGATGAGGTACCTGTATCCTAGAGGCTTTAAGTTATTTGCCCAGGGATATCCAGCTTACATTTGTAACAATTAGGATTTAAAGTCAAAGCTTCCTGATACCAAGTCCATTACTCTATCCAATGCACCATGTTGTATCTCTGCATAGAGGAGGGATTAATTGTATCCATCATCACCGAAGAGCAAAAGAATAAAGCGAAAAGAGAAAGCCCAGAACACAGCCTTGGGAGATATTTATTTCTATGGTATAGCTACAAAAGAGTGAAATTCTGAAAGGGATTGAGAAGTAGTCTAGAAAGTAGAAGTAAAAAAACAATACAGTGGTGTTGGAAAGCCAAGATGGAAAGAATGTCCAGAAAGAGAGGATGGTCAATGGTGGGAAACGTCTCAGGACATTTATGGAAAGTTTAGTCTGAGAAAAAGCTCAGGGGAGACATTGGAAAGGTCAATGATGACCTTCAAGAAAGCAATTTCAGTAGATGGTGAGGTGCAAAGCCGGACTTGCCAAAGGTTGGACTGAATGGTATTAAAGAAGTGGAGGCAGTGACTTAGAGACATAGATAGAGGAGATGGTAGACTCAATGTAAGTTTCTTTCTTTTTTCTTCCTTTCTTTTTTCTTCCTTCCTTCCTTCCTTCCTTCCTTCCTTCCTTCCTTCCTTCCTTCCTTCCTTCCTTCCTTCCTTCCTTCCTTCCTTTCTTCCTTCCTTCCTTCCTTCTTTCCTCTTTCCTACCTTTCTTCCTCCCATTTCTATCTTCCTTTCTCCCCTTTCTATCTCCTTCCCTTCCTTCCTCCCTCTCTTTCTTTCCTCCCTCCCTTTTCTACCTTCTTCATCCCTTTCCTAGAGAAGGTAGATTGTGGAGATGAGCCAGTGTTGAAAAACAACATAAAGAGGAAGTAGGGCAAAAAGATACAAAGGTTAAGGAAAGGGCCTTTGGAAAAATTGACTTAAAGTCAGAGCTATGAATAAAGGGATGTGATGGAGATAGAAAACTGGAAGAACAAAGAGGGATTGTGTGGGTATGGGTGCCATATATCACAGTAAAGATAAAGAGAACCTAGGCAGCATGGTAAAAAGAGCTCAGGACTTAGAGTCAAGACCACATCCTTTCTTAGGCATTTATTACCAGTCTGATCCTAGGCAATTCATTTAACCACTTTGAGTCTCGGTTTATTTATTGGTAAAATGGGAGAATTGGACTCTTAAGTTTCCTTCCTGCTCGAAATCTACAAACCTGTGGGCCTATGTAGAAGTTTAGGAGGAACAAATCAGTGGGACATTGTTATCCAAGAATCGTTGACCTTGGAGGTGGACAATTTTAAGTGATGGTGAAATCTAAACCCTGTACATAGTTGAGATAAATTGGTGATGGGCATTCTGGGAGTCAATGAAGCTGATGAACTAGGAGGACACACTTTTATCTATTTCAATATCCATAAAATGCATTTTTAAGTCTTAGAAGGGTCACATTCACATCCCATTTGACAATAATTAAATAGGAACTATTAGCAAAGATGTTACAGAATAAATAGCCTAGAGATACTTTTCTTCCCCAGCCCAGAGAGGGAGTACCTGTTGAAAAGATTGAAGCTCAGTGGTGAAACAGTGTGGGCTAGTTAAAACTACAACTCATAACTTTAAAAGAAACAGTGTTTTCCTCTGGGAAATTATTCAGAGTGCAACACAAGCATATTTTTCCAATTAAATAGATTAGTTTATGCCTTTGGCACTTAAAAAAATCCTCAGACTTCCAACCTCCTGAGTTAGAAGTATTTCCCAGGTTTATTTTCTGGCAATGAATTTCGGCCTTGTTTCTTGCTGTTTTGTCCTCTTCCCAACATTTCTGACACTTTTTCTCCTTTCACCTCAAAATCTTTACACTTTCTTTCTTGGGGACCTCTCCACCTCCCTCTTTCAGTTAATATAATCCATCCTGGCAAGTAAAGCCCTCTGGATCTGAGAAACATATCTTTAAAAAAATCTAGAGCCTTCTTATTTTCCTCTCATTTCCCTTGTTCCCCTCCCCATCCTGTTAGCTCACTAATATGGGCTTAAGTATAGCTCCAGAGAGAAGTAGAGAGATGCACACATGTGGAATGTGCCCTCCATGCTTGTATTATGCTCAGCGTGTGCTCCAGGAGTCCAGGGATTCATTGGTCCCCAGAAGAGACTTGAAAAGAGACCAAGGCTGAGAGAGAAATTTCATTGTACTAACTAGCAATCATTGGGAAATCATTTTAAGACTTTGACAATAATTTCCCAGTGGTTGGTTGTCTAGAAAAAGGGAGGAGGGAGGGAGAAATAGTGTTTTATACAGAATACCAAATAATTCCACATGACAATGCAAACTAGGTTTGAATGCCAGCAGCGGAGAAATTAAAGCTTGCTCAGCCATTATGTTGTCTGTCTTGATCAAGAAGGCATGGGGTGTCTTTTCTTCAGTAAAGCAATGTGAAGGGAATGCTAGAAGAGGAATGTAGAGGTGAGAGGCTTAAAATGAGGGCTTTTTACCAACACATTCCAAATGAAAGTTGCTGCAAGTGGGTAACAGGGATGTCAATGTTTCGCTGAAATGAGACAAATACACAGAGGGTTGGACCCGTTTCTGCAATTTCACATTGGAGGAAATAATTTTCTAAGGAAGATTAAAAGAAGGAGGTATTTAGATCCCAAAGAACACGGCTCTCTGAAACAGATCACTTACAAGTGTGGTTTGTGGTTTCATTGAGTGTGACACATTGGCACACCAAAAGTAAATTGCTTGGAGTATTGCAATGTGTAATTCCAAGCCCCCCCTGCCTTTGCCTGATGTTTTACATAAGTGGTTTCTATGTCTGTGCTTTTACAGATGGGAATCCATTTATAATCTTTTACGCTCGACTCTTTGACTATCCTCTTTGATAAACTTTTTTTGACCATTCTGTTTATGTGTGTGTGTGTGTATGTCTGTGTATGTATGTATGTGTATGTGTGTGTGTGTTTTAGGTTCCTGTTTAGAAGAATTGGATTCTAATGCTGTTTGAAAGAGCAGAGGTAGCTGGAATAGAAGTAGCTGATCCAAGTCATGGTAGAGGAAGCCTTTCCTTATCCCTCTTAAAGATCGTGTCTTCTCTCCGTTAATTATCTCCAATTTATCCTGTATCTATCTTGTTTTCATGTAGTTTTTTGCGTGTTGTCTCCCCCATTAGACTTCGAGCTCCTGGGACTCAGAGACTGTTGGCATGCATGTGTGTGTGACACACACACATGTATTTGTATGTGTATATGCACATGTATGTACACATACATACATATTCTTTTCTGTGTATTCTTAGAGCTTAGCAATATCCTTGGCATGTATTAAGAGTTTAATAGATTCTTGATGACTGATAAAATAAGTAGAAGAAGAATATAGTTCCAGTTTCAAAGAACTCAAGTTTCCCTTACTTTTTACTGTTTCTTAGTCACATTGCTATATAAAGAAAAGATGGCAGGAGTTTCCTATGGAATTACATACAGAAGAATGCTATAGAATGATGCTATAAAATAATCAGATCATAGATTTGGTGAGGGAAGGCACCTGAGAGGCCACCTGCTCCAACTTTCTTCATTTTGGAGATTAGGAAACAGGTACCCAGAGGGGTTATATATATGTATCCCCAATATCATATAAGTAGTGAGTAATGGAGACTGAACTTGCACTTAGGACCTCTGACTCCAAGGTCTGTGCTCTTTCCATTATCAATTTAGCAATTTTATATGCCCTACAAGATCTGGCACATCTCAACTATTCTGGTAAGTCAGTTCTAGCATGTGCTGATTTATCTCTACTCTGAATGTATTTGTAATATGTACCCCCATCATTTCATACCTAATGGCATTCAATAATGCCCTGCTTCTCCAGAGCTTAAATTTCTATTAACTTCAACCATTTAGAAAAGAGCCGTGAACCTGGAAACAAGAGAAAAAGATATTTAAGAAATTAGCAGTCAGAAAACTTGTGAATTTTCCTTGGTAAGAGAGGCAGAGGCCTCTTTTCAAGGTCCTATAAGGATGTTTATATAGAAACTAAGGCAACAGATTACGAATCAGTAAAAACACAGTGAAATCATTGAAAAGTGTCAACGTCTGGGAGGCAGGAAGAGTAGGGGGAGACAGAAGAACTATTGGAAAAAAACCAAATAATAAAAGCCTGAGGCCATTCAGGCTAGTGACCAAGGGTAGACAGCCTTGTATGTCTCAGTAACTCCTAAAGATCTCATTGTATTGTACCACAGCATAATTGCTGTATACAGTGATGACCCTGCACAGTAAGGAAGGTGAGATTTTTGTTTATTTTGCTCTGTTGAAGAAGGCAGGGAATTATGCAGTGAATTTTAGAAATGTATATATCAAATAGAGAAGAGAGGCATTATGGGGATAATGGGAAGAAAATCAACCACAGAGTCAGGATGGCATGGGTTTGAATCCTACCTCTGGCAAACTGTGCAATCCTGGGCAAGTCATTCACCCTCACAATCTCTCAGACAACTCTACTATAAGTAATTGTAGAACAGTTGCTAATCTTCATTAATGAGGGTGTTGCCTTACTGGTAGTTTCTATGACCAATATAATAATAGATCTTGATTTAAAAACAAAGGTGAAAATAACAACAAAATGTTTGGTACTTGAATGCTAAAAGATTTATTCTCGCCTGAAAACTCCTTAAGTTTGAAGCTTTAGAAAATCAATTAATATCTTTAGTTCTGTAAGTCTAAGACATTTTTGTTGAATTGGGGTAAAAATAGATATGCAGAATAAGCCACGTGGTAAAATATTTTTGAAGTTCGCCAAATTTGTACCCGACCTACAGGATTGTCAGGAGTCAACACTTCGGTTATCTGAAAAATTCACTTAATGTGGAAAACAATTTCCTAATGATGCCAGATAAATGAGATTTTTCTCTTTTTTGTGGTACTTTTTTAAACTATCATCCATCCACGGATCCATAGGGTCATAAATTCATGGAAGGACTCTTAGAAGTCACCTGGTCCATTCCCATCATTTTATAAATGAGTACAGAGAGATCACGTGACTTACCTATGGCAGTCACACAGAGAGAGGATTTGAAGGCAGTTCCACTGATTCTAAATTCAATGCTTATATGTTAGAATGTAAGCTCATTGAGGGGAAGCATTATGTTTTATATTTTTTTTGCATCTCCTATGACCTCTAGCATAGTGCTAGAAGTAGAATTTAATACTTTGTATCTTATGCCAAATACTCACGTGACTTTATTTCGTATGCTTCTTTAAAGTCGGGGTCTGCCTTTCTTCATCCTTTTATTTCTCAGCGCCTGTCACAGCACCCTGCATCCAGTAGACACTTGACAAGTATCTCTTAAATTTTAAAAATACATATTTGTTGATTGGTTGCATGGTATATAGTAATTCAAGAATTTTAAATGCTAAATGTTGAGGTGGGAGATAGTAATGCCTCCTGGTATAATATTATGTTTTTCACATAGGGATGCTCATGGAATGCCACCTATGTGGCCTTGGGACAAATTACTATACCTCACTAGGCCTCAGTTTTCTCATCTGTCATATGAGGGAATAAGATATTTCAGGTTTCTTTTAATTCTAGATCCATCATCCTACAAGAAATCCTTTGTGACTTTTTCTCTATTAAAAAAAAGGTCAGTGCATTTATAGATTTGCCTCATTTTGTAGAACAGATCAGCTCCTAAAAAGTCATTTAGAAAGTTCTGTAGGTAGAAAAGTCTCTGTAAATATTGGTCTATTCATTCCCATTAACTTTGGTTATATATTTGGAGACAGATTTATTTGAGGGGAAAAAACATTGGCTTAAATATAATAAAAATTCTACTTAAGAATGTAATGTGTCTTTTAAAATCATGCTAAAGAGAAAAGGCCTCTTTTTTTGGATAAAATATTAATGCTATCCAAAATAGGCCACAAAA
Organism: Phalanger gymnotis; assembly: GCA_028646595.1. Taxonomy (NCBI): domain Eukaryota; kingdom Metazoa; phylum Chordata; class Mammalia; order Diprotodontia; family Phalangeridae; genus Phalanger; species Phalanger gymnotis. Next base: position 152,443,586 of record CM053627.1, on the reverse strand, counting down.
TATGAATGGGAAATAGCTAACAGTATTTCTCCTTGTGACAGTCTTAACATTCCACAGGGAACTTAGCACTGACAATATTCCTGAAAACCAACTGAACTAAAATATCACTCTATATCTATCAAAGGCCAGTATTCTGGACCAGAAAGCTGTGGAATTTTCTTTATTTGCTGAGGCCCTGCTTCTTATACATTTGTGAAGTATTTGGATTTTTAGACATATTGAGATTGATCTAAGGTTAAGAAAGAAGACCCTGAAACCCAGTGAGTAACAATTCAAAACATAGCCAAAAAGCTACAAATAAGGTGGATTTATTTCCTGTGAATGTGAAACTTCTGTAAAGTGAATTTTCAGGTAATGTATAGAGGGTACATTCCTTGGTATATAGATATAGCTATGGAAAATTTTTTGAAGATCACCTTTCTGGATAAGAAGGGTCTCTGCTTTGTAGTGTGGACTCTTCCTCTCCATGTTGTCCTGTCTGGACCTTGGAAACTTTTTCTAAAGATCTTCTCCAAGGAGGATCTCTTTTAGCTTATTCAGTCCATAATAAGTCCATTCTGATGTCAGAATTTCCAGAAGTGCTTTTGTGACATTGATGATTAAGAAATGACAAAGTAACACCCAGCTTCTTTTTACTGGTCAGAAAAAGCAAAGCACATATTAGCAGTGACTGCCGATTTTAAATCCTCTTTTCTCTTTGTCTGTCGAGCCGTCTGTAATCATCAGAGTGGAAAATCACTTTGAAAGCTCAATCTCAGGGAAAAAAAGGAGATTTAAAGCCTAATACAGCACAAGAGCTAGCAGTCAGGAGAGCTCTTTTTATTCAAAAAAAAAAAAGTTCTTATACAGTTTTTAAAAAGTTCTAGAGAATACACCATCTCTTGATACAATCCCTCTCCTACTCCTCCCTGCCCTTTGCTGGCCAGACATGAAAATTTTCAGGTTTACTTTTCCTGTATGTGAGAGAAGAAAGAATGAGGGAAGAGGGAGGTAACTTCAATCAAAATAGGGGGTAAAATCTATCTGTTTGTCTATCTACCTAGAGAGAAAAGAGAGATGTAAATAGATCTATTTATCATCTGTCTATCTATACACACAGTCCTATGTACATATATACATATAAACCCACATATAGAGAGATGTCCATATAGAAATATGTATATATGTACATATCTATATCTGTAACTATATGATCTGTCTCTATCTCTAGATGTATCTATATCTAAACTATAACATCTGTATCTAATATAAATATCCACATCTAATCTACATTTTATATCTCTATCCACCTCTATCCATATCTAATATATCTACTATATATCCATTTCTATAGCTAACCTACATCTCTATTATCTGTATTATCTTTGGCAATATATAGATACACAAATATACACATATGCATGTACGTAGAAATGTCTTTATAGATCTGTCTATATATGTCTATATTTATATCTAATCCACATTTATTTCTATATATCCATATCCATCTATTTCTGAATCTAACATAAACCCATATTTATATCTTTTTTTGGTCTCTTATATTTTTCTAAACTACAGGTAAAAATTAACATTTCCTTTTTTAAAATTTAGAATTCCAAATTTTCTTCTTTCCTTCTGTTCTCCCCCTTCTCTGAGAAGGCAAGATTATACATGTGTAATCACGCAAAACATATTTCTATACAAGCCATGTTACAAAAGAAAACACAGACAAAAAATAAGAAAAATAAAGTAAAAGAAAAGTATGCTTTGATCTACATTCATATGCTATCAATTCTTTCTGTGGAGGTAGCATTTTCCATCGTAAATCCTTTGGAATTGTCTCGGACCATTGTATTGTTGAGAGTAGCTAAGTCATTCACAGTTGATGATCATACAGTATTGCTGGTACTGTGTACAATATTCTAGTGCTGCTCACTTCACTTTGTGTCATCATTTCATGTAAGTCTTTCCAGATTTATCTAAAAGCATACTGTTAATCATTTCTTATAGCACAATGGTATTCCATCACAGTCATATAACACAACTTGTTCAGTCGTTCCTCAATTGATGGGAATCTCCTTAATTTCCAGTTCTCTGATACCACAAAAATAGCTACTATGAATATTTTTGTACACATAGGTCTTTTCCCATTTTATAATCTTTTTTGGGTTATAGACCTAGTAGTGATGTTGCTAGACTGCAGCATATGTATTTATAGTCCTGTGGATATCGTTCCAAATTGCTTTCCAGAATGTTTGGCTCAGTTCACAACTCCACCAACAGTGAGTTAGTATCCCAATTTTTTCCATATCCATTTCAACATTTGTTGTTTTCCTTTTCTATTATATTACCCAATCTAATAGGTATGAGGTAGTACCTCAGACCTGTCTTAATTCCCATTTGTCTAATCAATAGTGATTTAGAGCATATTTTCATATTACTATAAATAGCTTTGATTTCTTCATCTGAAAACTGCCTTTTCATCTTTTGATCATCTATCAGTAGGAGAATAACATATTCTTATAAATTTAGCTCAGTTCTCTATGTATTTGAGAAATAAACCCTTTATCAGAGATACTGTAAAAAAATTCCCTACGGTCTCCTGCTTTCCTTCTAATTTAAGTTCCATTGGTTTTGCTTGTACAAAACCTTTTTAATTTAATATATTAAAATTGTCCATTTTCTACCCCATGATCCTCTTTATCCCTTGTTTGCTCATAAATTCTTCCCATATCTATAGATATGGCAAGAAAAATTTTCCATGCTCCCCTAATTTGCTTATGATATCAACTTTCATGTCTAAATCATGTACTCATTTTTACCTTATTGGGGTATACTGTGTGAGATGTTGGCCTACGCCTAGTTTCTGCCAAACTGCTTTACAGTTTTCCCAGCAATTTTTTTTTTTGGTCAAATAAGTGAGTTCTTGTCTCAAAAGCTTAGATCTTTCAATTTATCAAACCCGAGGTTGCTGTGGTTGTTTACTATTTTGTATTGTGTACCTAATCTGTTCCACTGATAAGCCAATCTGTGTCATAGCTAGTAGAAGATTGTTTTTATGATTACCATTTTGTAATACAGTTTGAAATCTGGTACTGCTAGACCACTTTCCCTCACATTTTTTTTTCATTGATTCTCTTGATATTCTTAATCTTTTGTTTTTTCAGATTAGTTTTATTATTATTTTTTCCAGCTTTCTAAAATAAATTTTTTTTGGTAGATTGGTATGGCACTGAATAAGTAAATTAATTTGGGTAGAATTATCATTTTAATTAGCATATTTATATCATCTTTATTATCTATTATCTATATCATCTGTTTTTATAGCCATATATCTTTCTATCTATCTATCTACTCATTTAAAGAGCAAACTCACTTCTGACTTGCCATAGAACCAAATTAATTAATGATCTCAGTCTGTTTGCTTCAGCAATCTCGAGTTGTATATTTTGTGCATGAAAAATGGTGCTTCGTGTTTGCTCTCGTTTGTTTTTCTTTGGTTTCCCTTCATTCTACTCATTCTATCATCAGGGCTAGACACTGTGAAAATACCTTAACATTCTTTGTGGTCTTTGAAAACACACACACACACACACACACATATTATATATAAAACTTAATCTCTTCCAGCTTCTTTTCCATTAAGATTGTGTGGAGATTTCAGTTATTTTTCTTTCTATTTCTTTTCTCACACTGCTGCCACATTTGTAGACTTGCTGTCTCGTCTAGCATTCTATAAGATGTGATGTATTATGCATGTCATTTCCAGTGGATTGTATTGGGAAGAGGAAAGGGGAGGCAGCAGGTCAGGGGCTCTGTGGGATGCCCATTTATGACAATGGCACATATATACAGAGATCGAAAGGTCATAATAGCTGTTTCTGGGGGAAAACATAAATAAAATTCAAAACTAGATGTTTTCTTGTCATTCAGGAACCTGTTTGAGGCACAATCTTTCTGTTTGTTGCACTGATGGAGTAATTTGGAATACTTCCCTTGGCATGAAGAAATTTGCTGTACTAATCAGAAACTCGTTCCTTTCTACAAACCATTATGAGATACTTATGAAAACAGGCAGATTCAGATTTCCTGTTTGAAATTTTGTCAGCTTTCACTTCTCTGCTCATTTACAAAATCACATAACTATGAAAGGCCAATTAGCTCCAAGTTCCCAGAAAGTGACAGAATAAATTGCTTTCTTCTTAGCAAATCCAGACTAATATTGTGGGTGGATGTAGATGGAAAGTATCCACCAAATGGTTTCAATTCATTTTTTTAACCAATATGAAAGAGCTCTTTACTTCCAAGTTTCTGTGACTCAGACCTCCCAGTGTCAACTAGCTTTTCAAACACCTTAGATGGTATCCCTCTAGTTCCTTGCTGAGTGTCTAACTAGCAAATGTGACCAGGACTTTGGAAAAGATCCTTAGTGCATAATAGCTACTCAGTCCAACTCAGGCTCAAAGGAACACTTCTCCTACTCCCAGTCCATTCATTGCTTTTCCTTTGGTAGTTCTATAGCAGAAAATGTGTTAGATTTGGAGTCAGAGGATATTGGTTCATTTCCCAAACCTGATTCAGCCTTGACACTAGCTCCCTTTGTAATCTTGAGCCTCAGTTTCCTCATCTGTAAAATAGATGGCTTTCAAAGTATTCCAACTAGCTCTAAGGCTATTAGCTCATTGAGGGCACACCATTCTATCGAGTTGGTTATCAACTAATATGTCTGTAGGAAATAGAGTATGAATTTGAGGTAGTTTTTCCCAGAATACTTTTCTTAGAAAAATACCCATGTTTTCTAATGTATAGAAATATTGATGAAGCCAATAAAGTTTCTTTTTTTTTTGTATATATTTCAGCCTAAAAGTCAAACATGACTTCTACATGTATGCCTTTTAAAGTTCAATATGACCTGAGAATGACTGGGCAAACTGATCCTATAAGTAAAGTTTCTTTTTCAGCCTTCTGCATTTGGAGATACCCAGGTCCTGGCTAAATGTTTTTCTCCATCCCCAAGTTGCTTATACTTCAGGGACTCCATTAGCATAGAAAAGTGGGAAATGATCTCAGGTGTTTTCCATCCCTCTTTCCATGTCTTTTCCACTCTCTCTACAAATCCTGTCTCTTCATTCTCCTATTCGTTGCCTCAGTTTCTTAGAGCTCCCAAAATAGGTCATTCAACTTTCTGATCAACTTACCTGCCCCTTGTCTCATTTGCAAGGGACCTTATTGTGATAAAGAGTTGGTAAACCAATCTGACAATACATGCTAATGGAAGGTAGCTTAATGTTTTTTTTTTACCATGTGAATATGTAAATATTATATAGAATGTATAATGTGCATTCTAGATGACATATTGCATATTGCATTACATGCATGCACACACACGTATATACAACCATACACATACACATGCATGTACTTGCATAGGTGTATATAGATACGTGTATATATGTATATATACACATATATATATACGCATAAATGTGTGCATATGTATATAGCCATGTATGCACTTATTTTTGACTTCAAGAGGATTCAGTCCTGGAAGAAATAATTTTTGGCATACAGACTTTTGTCTTGACTCCTAAATCACAAGAGCATTTTGATTTTCTTTTCTGCCTGCAGGTAAAATGCCAGGCTTTCTGGACCTTCCAAGTAATTAGGCAAAGGTCTTTATTTAGAGGATGTGGAGAACAAGGGCAAGCTTATATAAACATTATTATATAAACATAATTATCATAGATTTATAAGTGGACAATATCACTTGGATCATCTAATCTATTCCTCTTCATCTCATTTTACAAATGAGGAAAATGGGACCTAGAGAGGCTAAATGACTTCCCAAAGAAAGGGAATAAAGACCCAAGATTCAACCCTAGGTCCTCCGATGCCATATGCAGTGTTCTTTCCACTACATCAGTATGATTTTAAATGATCCCAAATCCAATTGAACACATTTGCCTCATTCCTTATATGGTTGAGAGGTGCAAAATTTCAACACAACTTTATTCTAATCACTGTGGAGAATGAGAAGTGACATCATCTGGAAATTTTCCAGGTTTCATAGAGAAAGCCAGTTTTTTGCATCTTGATGTTTGTTAGTTTTTTTTCATTGTAAAATGGGAAGATAGACCTGGTTTGGTTCCCACAGATTCTGTAAGGAATAATTAAAACAAATACTATAAGTGTGAAACATTAATTTTGGCATAGTGTTAACAAAATAGAAAAAAATAGTTTTAATTGTTTCTAAAACTTACTTTTTTTTCCCTCATTGATAACCAAAGCAACTACAATTGCCAGAAGGGAATAAAAAGCTAAAGAAACTTCAGAAAATGTATGCATGGTGAATCCAACTCATTTCTACCCACATCCTTTGAGTACCTACTATGTGCAATTCACTTTGCTTGGCAGGAAGGAGAGGAATGTTAGTTGAAACTCAGTGCCTGATCTCAAGAAACTCATAGTTGAATAGGGGAGAAGGATATTAATAGATAATACGAATTAGAATGTGATAAGTATGGAAGAGACACATGAGCAAAATTTTGTCACATTTCAGAAGCAGCAAAGATAACTTTTGTCTAGGAGTAGGGGTGGTAATCAGGGAATCAATTGAAATAACTA
>CM053627.1:152401982-152436483 GCA_028646595.1 Phalanger gymnotis | reverse complement strand
AGCAGAGAGGCCCTGTTTTCCTAATAACCCAGCAGCAGAGGCCCACCCCTAGGGCAGACCAGCAACAAGATTACTCCTACAGGGTCAGCTACCAGAAAGACTGTTATAATAGCAATCCAGAAGAAAGGTTCCACCTTTGGGGCAGGCCAGCAGCTAAACCCTAGAGGTCAAAAGGGAAGCTCTACCCTCCAGTAAAAGTTAGAAGGGGAACCTATCCTCCAGTAAAACCAAACAGCTAAACCCTGAAGCCCAGTAAAAGGCAGCAATAAGACCCTGAGCCCCAGCACAAAAAGCTTGGGACAATGCAGGAGCAGAGCCCAACTCTCACATAAAAAGCAAGTTACGAAAAATGCAGAAAAAAATGAACAAAAAACAAACAAAAAAGGGCTTAAATATAGAAAGTTACTATGGTGACAGGGAGGACCAAGACATAAAACTAAAAGAGGACAATAGGGTCAAAATGGCTACATGTGAAGCCTCAAAGAAAAATGTAATTTGGGCTCAGGCCCTCCCAAAAATTTCCCAAGGATCTTAAAAGAATTTTAAAAGGCAAATTAGAGAAGTAGAAGAAAATTTGGGGAAATAAATAAGAGTAATACAAGAGAATCATGAAAAATAGTTAATAGCAGAGGGAAAGATATACAAAACTTTCCTGAGGAAAATAACTTCCTAATAAATAGAACTGGCCAAATGGAAAAGGTAGTACAAAAGCTCACTGAAGAAAATAATCCCTTAAAAGTTAGAGTTGAGCAAGTAGAAGCCAATGACTCTATGAGACATCAAGATGTGATAAAAGAAAATTTAAAAAAAAAAGCAAAAAAAGAAAATATGAATTTCTCATTTTAAAAACAATAGACCTAAAAATAGATCCAGGAAAGATAGTATAAAAATTATTGGACTACCAGAAAGTCATGATAAAAAAAAAATAATCCTGGACAACATATTTCAAGAGATTATCATAGAAAACTGCCCTGACATATTAGAACCAGAAGGCAAAATAAAAATTGAAAGAATCCACTGATCTCTACCTGAAAGAGATCTAAAAATGGAAACTCCCAGGAACATCACAACCAAATTACAGAGTTCACTTATCATGGAGAAAGTGCTGCAAACAGACAAAAAGAAACAATTTGGATATCATGTATATATACAGTCAGGATTATACAGGGTTTGGCAGCTTCTATATTAAAGAACTGCAGGGCTTGGAATATGATATGCTGGAAGGCAAAAGAATTAGCCAAGAATCACCTACCCAACAAAATTTAATAAAATCTTTCAGGGGGAAAATGGATATTTAGTGACATAGAGGACTTTCAGATATTCCTAATTAGAAGATCAGAACTGAATAAAAAATTTGACCTCCAAAGACAAGACTGAAGGGAAACAAAAAAGGTAAAAAAGAAACAAGAAAGTATAAGAAATATAAGAAAGTCAATACGATGAAATTGTTTATATTTCTATATGGCAAAGTAATATTTGCAACTCAAGAATTTTATTACTATAAGAGCAATTAGAAGGAGTGGACAGAGGGTATGTATATGAAGTGACTTTGATGGGATGATTCCCCAAAATAAAATGGAGTGAGAAAGAAAATTTCAATGGAAGAAGAAGGGAGGAGGGAATTGAATGGGGAAGAGATATTATAATGGAGGGGAAGATGGGGGGTATGTGTATGACTGGCAGAGCTTAAACCTCATTCTCATCAAAATTGGGAATAACATGAATATTCAGTTGGATATAGAAATGCATCTTACCCTATAAGGAAGCAAAAAGGGACTGGGATAATAGAAAGGGGAAAAGTGGATTGATAAAAGGTTGGATACATTGGAGAAGGCTGTGATCAGAAGTAAAACACTTGTGAGGAGGGAAAAGGCAGGGGCAAGGGGGTAAACAAGGGAAAATAACATGGAAGGGAATACACTGTTATCATAACTATGAATGTGAATGGGATAAACTCATCCGCAAAATGGAAACAGATAGCTGAATGGATTAAAAGCAGAACCCTACGTTGTTTACAAGAATCATATTTGAAGCATAAAGATATATATAGAGTAAAGGTAAGGGGCTGGAGCAGAACTGATTATGCTTCAGCTGAAGCAAAAAAAAAAAAAAAGCAAGAGCAGCAATCAGTATCTCAGGCAAAGCAAAAGCAAAACTAGATCTAATTAAAAGAGGTAAAGAAGGAAACTACATCTTGCTGAAAGGTACCATAGACAATGAAATCATATCGATACTAAACATATATGCACTAAATGGCATGGCACCTAAATTTTTTTCTTATTTTATATTTTTCTCAGTTATGTGTAAACACAATTTTAATACTTTTTTTTTCAAATTTGACTTCCAAATTCTTTCCCTCCTCCTCCATGCCTCACTGAGTAGGCAAGCAATTTAACATAGCTTATACATGTGTAGTCATGCAAAACACATTTCCACATAGGTCATTCTGCGAAAGAAAACATAGACAACTTCTCCTGCCCCAAGAAAAATAAAGAAAATGTATCTTTGATCTGTGTCCAGGCTGTACCAGTTCTTTCTCTGGAGATGGACAGCGGCATTCATCATAAGTCCCACAGAATTGTTTTGGATCATTGATTGCTGAGAATAGCTAAGTTATTCACAGTAGGCCATCAAACAATATTGCTGCCACAGTGCACAATATTTTCCTGGCTCCACCCATTACATTTTGCATCAGTTTATGTTAGTCCGTGTTTTTCTGAGAGCATCCTGCTCATTCATAAAGCACGATAGTATTCCATCACAATCATATGCGACAACTTGTTCAGACATTCCCCTGTATGGCCCAATAGCCCTCGGTCACAGTTCCAGATTGCTCTATAGAATGACTGAATCAGTATACAACTTCAACAATAGTACATTAGTGTTTTAGTTTTCATATATCCCCTCCAATATCTGTGACCCCTTTTTCTGTCATATTAGCCAATCTGACAGGTATGATGTAGGAGCACAGAGTTATTCTAATTTGCATCTCTGTCATCAGTAGTGACCCAGAGCATTTTTTTTTTGTTAGACTACAGATAGCTTTGATTACTTTGTCTGAAAACTACCTGTTCATATCCACTGACCATCCATGAGTTGAGGAATGGTTTTCATTTCCACACATTTGACTCAATTTTCCTTATGTTTGAGAAATGACGTCTTTATCATAGAAAATCACTGTCAATTTTTTTTTCGTAGTAATGATTGCCAACTATGTATTTTCCTCCACCCTATTTTTCCCCTGTTTCTCCTAAGAGATTCAGTAAGGTTTACCCGTTTATATACCAATATCAGAAAATGATATCTATAACTCCTAAAAGTTTCTCTCTCTCCTTTTACCCTGTTACATTTCAAAAAGGTTGCTTTTGACTTCTATTTCTCCCAAACTGTGCTCCCTTCTATAAGCTTAGGCCCATTCCCCCTTCTTGTATCCCATTCCCTTCCTATTTTCCTGTATGGTAAAATAGATTTCTACACCCAACTGAGTGTGTATATTATTCCCTCTTTGAGGCAATTCTGATGACAGTATGGTTCATGTGCTCCCCACCCCACTTCCCTATCTTCCCTCCAATGTAAAATCTCTTTCAGGCCTCTTTTGTCAGATAATTTATCCTATTTCACATATACCTTTCCCCTTCTCCAAGTGTATTCTTGTTTCTCGTCCTTTATTTTTATTTTTTAGAAAATCATACCATCCAGTGTTGGAGCCAAGATGGTGGCTGGAAAGCATGGACTTGCTTAAGCTCCCCCCAAGGTCCCTCCAAACACCTGTAAAAATGGCTCTGAACAAATTCTAGAGCTGCAGAACCCACAAAATAGCAGAGGGAAGCAGGGCTCCAGCCCAGGACAGCCTGGATGGTCACTGGGAAGGGTCTATCGCATGGTGCTAGGAACAGACCAGAGTAGAGCCCAGCTTGGGCCATGCCAGGACCAACCAGACTGAAGCCAGGCGGAACAGGCTGTAGCACCTTGAATCATTCAGCTGTAGCAGTTACCAGACTTCTCAAACCACAAATGCCAAAGACAACTGAGCAGGTTACTGGGAAAAGCTTCTGGGACAGAGTGCAAGGAGTGTGTGTGCGACCCCAGCTCTGTGGGCAGTGGAGGTGGTACAGCTCTGTGGCTGCTTCCAGAGCTCGAGCTAGGGTTGCTTCTGGCCCCAGGCCCACCCAGTGGGAGGAATTAGTGGGAGTGGGAGCGCAGCGCCTGCTTTGCCCTGCTTGGATCTGGGTCATTGTCCTGGTTGGTGGTTCTTGGGGGAGAAGGAGTGCTGGTGTGGTAGAGCTTACTGTGTAGAAGTAGCTCTTAAAACAGCATCACAGGCCCTAAAGCTTGGGACAAAGTACTCTCTACAAGTAGTCATACCCTCACAAAAAGCTCAAGGGTCAAGTAATTGCCTGGGAACATGAACAGGCAGCAAAAATGGACTCAGATTCAGACTTGGACTTTAGAATCTTTTTTAGTGACAAAGAAGATCAAAACACACTGCCAGAAGATATCAACAAAGTCAAAGAGCCTACATTAAAAGCCTCCAAGAAAAATATGAGTTGGTTCCAGGCCATGGAAGAGCTCAAAAAGGATTTGGAAAAGCAAGTAAGAGAAGTAGAGGAAAAATTTGGAAGAGAAATGAGAGTGATGAAAGAAAATCATGAAAAACTGGTCAATGAGTTGCTAGAGGAGACTCAAAAAAAATACTGAAGAAAATAACACCTTAAAAAATAGACTAACTCAAATGGCAAAAGAGCTGCAAAAAGCCAATGAGGAGAAGAATGCCTTGAAAGGCAAAATTAGCCAAATGGATAAGGAGGTCCAAAAGACCACTGAAGAAAATACCACCTTAAAAATTAGATTGGAGTAAGTGGAAGCTAGTGACTTTATAAGAAATCAAGATAGTACAAAACAGAAAGAAAGGAATGAAAAAATGGAAGAAAATATGAAATATCTCATTGTAAAAACCACTGACCTGGAAAATAGATGCAGGAGAGATAATTTAAAATCATTGGACTGCCTGAAAGCCATCTTCAAAAAACGAGCTCAGACATCATCTTTCAAGAATTTATCAAGGAGAACTGCTCTGATATTCTAAAGCCAGAGGGTAAAATAGAAATTGAATGAATCCATTGATCACCTCTTGAAAAAGATCCCCAAAAGAAAACTTCTGGGAATATTGTGACCAAATTCCAGAGTTCCCAGGTCAAGGAGAAAATACTGCAAGCAGCCAGAAAGAAACAATCTGAGTATTGTGGAAACACGGTAAGGATAACACAGGATCCAGCACCTTCTACATTAAGGGATTGAAGGGCTTGGTATATGATATTCTGGAGGTCAGTGGAGTTAGGATTAAAACCAAGAATCACCTACCCTGCAAAATTGAGCCTAATGCTCCAAGGCAAAATATGGATTTTCAATAAAATAGAGAACTTTCAAGCTTTCTCAGTGAAAAGATCAGAGCTGAATAGAAAATTTGACTTTCAAACACAAGAATCAAGAGAAGAATGAAAAGGTAAACAAGAAAGAGAAATCATAAGGGACTTACTAAAGTTGGACTGTTTTGTTTACATTCCTATATGGAAAGATGATGTGTGTAAATCATGAGACTTTTCTAAGTATTAGAGTAGTTGAAGGGAATATATATTATATATAAGTAGAGAGCACAGGGTGAGTTGAATATGAAGGGATGATATCTAAAAAAATAAAATAAATTTAAGGTGTGAGAGAGAAATATATTGAGAGAGGGAGAAAGGGAGAGAGAGAATGAGGTAAATTATCTCACATAAAAGTGGCAAGAAAAAGCAGTTCTGTTGGAAGGGAAGAGGGGGCAGGTGAGGGGGAATGAGTGAATCTTGGTCTCATTGGATTTGACTTGAGGAGGGAATAACATACACACTTTATTGGGTATCTTACCCCCCATGAAAGTGGGGGGAAGGGGATAAAAAGGGGGAATGATAGAAGGGAGGGCAGATAGGAGGAAGAAGTAATCAAAAGCAAACACTTTTCAAAAGGGACAGGGTCAAGGGAGACAAGTAAATAAAGGGGGACAGGATAGGATGGAGGGAAATATAGTTAGTCTTTCATAACATGAGTATTGAGGAAGTGTTCTACATAATGCTTCATATGTGGCTTATATTGAATTGCTAGCCTTCTTAGGGAGAGTAGGTGGGGAGGGAAGAGTGGAGAGAATTTGGAAGTCAAAGTTTTAAAAGCTGATGCTCAAAAAAAGTTGTTTTTGCATACAACTGGGAAATAAGACATACAGGCAATGGGGCATAGAAATTTATCTTGCCCTACAAGAAAATAAGGGGAAAGGGGATGGGGGGAAGTGGGGTGACAGAAGGAAGGGCTGACTGGGGAATGGAGCAATCAGAATATATGCTATCTTGGAGTGGAGGGGAGGGTAGAAATGGGGAGAAAATTTGTAACTCAAAACGTTGTAGAAATCAATGCTGAAAACTAAAAAAAATATTAATTAATGAAATATGGAATTAAAAGAAAAAGAAAATCATACCATCACATTCAATTCACAACTCTATTTTTTTGTCTATGTATACTCTTTTTAATTGCCCTAATTATGAGAAAGTTTTTACAAATTATGGATATCATTTTCCCATGTAGGTATATAAAGAGTTTAACCTTATGATTTTTCTGTTTAACTTTTTTATGATTCTTTTGAAACTTGTGTTTGAAAGTCAAATATATATTCAGCTCTGGCCTTTTCATCAGGAATGCTTGAAAGTCTTCTATTTCATCGAATATCCAATTTTTCCCATGAAGAATTATGCTCAGTTTTGCTGTATAGGTGATTCTTGGTTCTAATCTCAGTTCTTTTGCCCTCTGAAATAGCATATTCCATGCCCCTCAATCCTTTATTGTAGAAGCTGCTAAATCTTGTGTTATTCTGATTGTGGCTCCACAATATTTAAATTTTTTTTTCCTTCAGCTTCTTTTAGTATTTTCTCCTTGATGTGGGAGGTTTGGAATTTGGCTATTATATTCCTGGAAGTTTTCATTTTGGGATCTCTTTAAGGAGGTGATCAGTGGATTCTTTCAATTTCCATTTTACCCTCTGGTTCTATATCTAATATAAGGGCAGTTTTCCTTGATAGTCTTTTGAAAAATTATGTCTGTGCTCCTTTTGATCATGACTTTTGGGTAGTCCAATAATTCTTGAATTATTTCTCCTGAATCTATTTTCTGGGTGAGTTGTTCTTCCAATGAGATAGTTCAAATTTTCTTCTACTTTTTTTTAAAAATGTGTTTGATTGTTTCTTGAGGCCTCATGAAGTCGTTAGCTTCTATTTGCCCAATTCTAACTTTTAAGGAATTATTTTCTTTGAGCTCTTGTACCCCATTTTCCATTTGGCCAATTCTATTTTTCAAACCATTCTTCTTTTTATTCACTTTTTTTTTGGCCTCTTTTACTATTTGGCCTATTCTGTTTTTTTAAGGTGTTGTTTTCTTTAGTATTTTTTGTGCCTACTTTACCTAGCTGTTAACTCTTCATTATTATCTTGCATCACTCTATATCTTTTCTCAATTTTTCCTCTACCTTTATTACTTGATTTTCAAAATCCTTTTTGAACTCAATTATCTGAGACCAATTTATATTTTTTTTGGAGGCTTTGGATGGAGGAATTTTGATTTTGTTGTCTTCTTTAAAGTGTATGTTTTGATCTTGATTGTCACCATAGTAACTTTCTATGGTCAGAGTCTTTTTTTGTGTGTTGTTTGCTTATTTTCCAAACTACCTCTTGACCTTTAATTCTATTCTAAAGTGGAGCTTTTCTTTCCAAGTGAAAGGGGCATTGTCTTGAGCTTCATGTTTTTTTGTGCAGCTGTTTTCAGAGGTTATTTTGGGGACCTATAAGTTTTTGGCACTTCCAAGGTGGTATGGTCTAGGGAGAGGTTGTTTACTGCTCTCCTGTACTGTGCACTGGTTTGTGAGTGGTCACAACCAAGCTTATCAAGTCTGAAACTGTAACCAGGCTCCCAGCTATCCTTCAGCCCCTAGTTCTTCTGTGTTAATGCTCCTTCTCTCACTGGGACTAAGACTCAAAACTCCCAGATCCAAGTATAGGTAATGCAATAGAGTCCTTCCCCTGATGTCAGCAAAAGGACCCCTGTAAATCTTCTTCTGAACCACTGTCAGATCCTCTTACCATTTGTGGACTGAGAGGACTGGAAACTGCCACTGCTGCCACTGATTCAGCTGCCCAAGGTGTGCTCCTGGTTTGCTGGGGCCAGGTCTGCACTGGCTAGGTCTGTGGTGATGTGACCTTCTCCTCTCTCACCCTGGTGCAATTGACATTTCTGCCAACCTTCTAAGTTATCTTGGGCTTGAACATTGCTTCACTCTATCTTTTTGTTGGTTCTGCCACTCTAGAATTTGTTTAGTCATTATTTAAAGATTTTTTCCATGGTTTATGGGAGAGCTCAGGTGAGTCCCCTGCCTTTACTCCACTATCTTGGCTCTGTCTTGCATCTAAATTTTTGAAGGAGTAGTTGAATAAGTTGCAGGAGGAAACAGATGATAAAAATATACCACTGGGGGACCTTAATTTTCCCCTCTCAGAACTAGTCAAATCTAAACAAAAAAGTTAAGGAGGTGAATAAAATTCTAGAAAAGTTGGATATCATAGATCTCTGGAGAAATAGAAAGGAATTCACTTTTTTCTTAGCAATATATGGCACCTACACAAAAACTGACCATATGTTAGGACATTAAAAAAATCACAATTAAATGCAGAAGAGCAGAAATAATAAATGGGTCCTTTTCAGATGATAATGCAAAAAAAAATTACATATAATAATGGACAATGGAAGGGGCAGCTAAGTGGCACAGTGAGTAGAGCACTGGCCCTGGAGTCAGGAAGACCTGAGTTCAAATCTGGCCTCAGACACTTGACCCTGTTACTAGCTATGTGACCCCAAGTAGGGCAAGTCACTTAACCCCAATGGCCCTGCCATCCCCCTCCAAAAAATGGACAATGGAAAGAGATTAAAATTTAATTGGAAATTAAATAATCTAATCCTAAAAAAATAGGTAGGGCAAATAACAAATTCTAGAAACAATTGATAATTTGATTAAAGAATATAATTACACTGAGACAATATAACAAAAATTGTGGGATTTAGACAAAGTTATTCTTAGGGGAAAATTTTTATGTCTAATTGCTTACATCAATAAAATAGAGAAAAAAAATCAGACCAACAAATTGAGTATACACACACACATATGCATATATGTGTGTGAGTATATATATATATATATATATATATATATGTATATATGTGTGTGTGTGTGTGCATATATATATATATGTATGCATATATATGTACTAGAAAAAAGAATAATAAAAAATCCCCAATTAAACTCCAAATTGGAAATACTGAAAATCAAAGGAGAGATGAATAAAATTGAAAGTAAGAAAAGCATTGAACTAATAAAACTAGAAGCTGGTTTTGTGAAAAAAAAAAGATAACCTATTGGTTAATTTGATTTAAAAAGGAAAGAAGATAATCAAATTGCTGGCATCAAAAATAAAAGAGGTGAATTCACCACCAATGAATAGGAAATTAAGACAATTGTTAGGAGCTATTTTGCCCAATTATATACCAATAAAATTGAAAACCTAAATGAAATGGATGAATATCTACAAAAAAATGTAAATTACCCAAATTAACAGAAGAGACAAAATACTTAAATATCCCAAATTAGAAAAAGAAATTGAACAAGCCATAAATGTACTTACTAAGAAAAAATCCCCAGGACCAGATAGATGCATAAGTGAATTCTACCAAATATTTAAAGAACAATTAATTCTGATATTATATACACTATTGGAAAAGAAGAAAGGTAAAGGAGTCCTAACAAATTCCTTTTATGACACAAGTATGGTTTTGATATCTAAGCCAGGGAGAGCCAAAACAGAGAAAGAAAATTATAAACCAATTTTCTTACTTAATATTGATGAAACATTTTAAATAAAATGCTAGCAAAGAGATTATAGCAAGATATCACAAGGATCACTATGACCAGGTGGGATTTATACCAGGAATGCAGGACTGGTTCATTATTAGGAAGACTGTTAGGATAATTAACCATATCAATAACACAACCAATAGAAATCATATGATTATTTCAATAGATGCTGAAAAAGCTTTTGACAGAATGCAATACCCATTCCTATTAAAAACACTAGGCAGCATAGCAATAAATGGGGTTTTCCTTAAAATGATAAGTAACATTTTTCTGTAAACATCATTGACCTTTATCCGTAAAGGGGATTAGCTAGGAGCCTTCTCAATACAATCAGGAGTGAAGCAAGGATGCCCATTATCACGTCTATTATTTAATATTGCACTAGGAATGTTAGCTATAACAGTAAAAAAAAAAAGAAATTGAAGGAATTAGAATAGGGCAGCTAGGTGACACAGTGAGTAGAGCACTGGCCCTGAAATCAGGAAGACCTGATCCGGCCTCAGATGCTTGACACACTTACTAGCTGTGTGATCTTGGGCAAGTCACACAACTTCAATTGCCTTGCCTTTCCCTCTCCAAAAAAAAGGAATTACAATAGGCAATGGAAAAACAAAGCTATCACTCTTTGCAGATGGCATGGTGTTATACTTAGAAAATCCTAGAGAATTAACTAAAAAACTACTTGAAGTTATTAAGAACTTTAGCAAAGTTGCAGGATACAAAATAAACCCACACAAATCAGTAGCATTTCTATTTATTAGCAACAAAGTCTAGCAGCAAGAGAAAGAGAAATTCTATTTAAAATAACTATAAGCAATATAAAATACACTTCCAAGAGAAAATGAAGAACTATATGATTACAACTATAAAACACTTTTCACAAAAATAAAGTCAGATCTGAACAATTGGAAAACTATTAATTGCTCATGAGCAGGCCAAGCCAATATAATAAAAATAAAAATTCTATTTAAATTAACCTATTTATTCACTGCCATGCCAATCAAACTGTCAAAATTATTTTATGAGCTAGAAAAAAATAATAAAATTGATCTGGAAGAACAAAAGCTCAAGGATATTAAAGGGAACCAGTGAAAAAAAAAAGATAAGAAAGAAGGTGGTCTAGCCATACCAGATCTCAAACCGTATTATAAAGTGGTAATTATCAAAACAATCTTGTACTGGCTAAGAAATAGAGTGGTGGATCTGTGGAACAGATTAGGTACAAATTACATTATAGTAAATGACCATAATGTTATGATGGTAATCCCAAAGATTCAAATTTTTGGAACAAAAACTCATTATTTGACAAAAACTGCTGGGAAAGCTGGAAAACAGTATGGCAGAGACTAGGTATAAAACATTTCACATTGTATACCATTATAAGGTCAAAATTGGTACGTGATTTAAAACTAAAGGGTGATACCATGAGCAAATTATGACACCATGGAATAGTTTGTTATAAGGGAAGAATTTAAGTACAAAGAAGCTATGGAGAGTATTAAAAAAAGTGTACAATAAATCATTTTGATTATATAAAATTAAGAAGCTTTTGCATCAACAAAACCAATGCAACCAAAATTATAAGGAAAGCAGAAAAATGGGAAAAACTTACAAGTGTCTCAGATAAAGACCTCATTTCTCAATTAGTTAGAGAACCACGTCAAATTTATAAAAATACAAGTCATTCCCCAACTGATAAATGGTCAAATGATATAAACAGGCAGTTTTCAAACAAAGATGATCCAACCATTCTGGAAAACAATTTGGAACTATGCCCAAAAGGCTAGGTCTGTATTTAAAAGGCAAAAACAACCTGTTGGTACAAAAAATATTTATAGCAGCTCTTTTTTTGGTGGCTAAGAATTGGAAATCAAAGGTATGCCCATCAATTGGGGAATGGTTAAAGAAGCTCAGGTTTATGATTGTAATGTAATATTATTGTGCTATAAGAAATGACAAGCAGGGTGATTTCAGAAAAAACCTGGAAAGACTTACATGAAGTGATATATAGTGAAGTGAACAGAACCAGGAAAACATTGTACACAGTAACAGTAATATTGTTTGATGAAGAATTGTGAATGACTTAGCTGTTCTCAGCAATACAATGATCCGAGACAACCTCAAAGGACTAATGATGAAGCATACTATCTACCTTTAGAGAAAGAACTGATATTGTTTGAATATAGACTGCAGTATTCTATTTTTCACTTTTTTCTTTCATTTTTTCTCGAGTCATATGAAATTACTAATATGGAAATGTTTTACATAATTGCACATGTATAACCTATATCTGATTGCTTACATTTCAAGAAGGGGGGAGGGGAAGGGGGGGAAGGATAGAATTTGGGACTCAAAATTTTAAATAAAAATGTTAAAAAAATGTGATCTGTTTTATTTCTGGGCATTTATTGAGAGTGGAATCCATAGAGTCACAATATCTGGCCCCTATTAAGTTGTGCTATATTGGGAAAATCGTGGAACCTTTCTGATATTCAGTTTTCTCATCTGTTCCTTGGGTATAATGTGATTAATTTGTACTTATAAGAAGAATAGTATAGTAGATGGAGATCTGTTCTTGGAGTGAGGTAAACCTGGGTTCATGTCCTGTTTAAGACATATTTACATTGAGATTCTCAGTGAGTTGCTTATCTCTTTAGTGTGCTATTCAGTTCTCTAAGTTGCATAATTGTTGATCGTAGTAGAGCTATAAGTGTCTTAAGAAATCATCAGACTGAACTCCTTAATTTTACAGATGAGGAAACTGAGCTAAGTGACTTCTCTACTGTCAAAGAGCTTATAAATATCTGAAATGGTGTTTCTGACCCCAAGTCCAACACAGTTCACTAACTGGATACAGCATTAGTATAGTGAGTTCATTCCCACACCATGAAATCATAAATTTGGAACAATAACTTGTACTAACTACCTAATATAGTAGTTGAGAAGAAAAAAAATAGTTTCTCAATAGGAAAGTATTCTACTGCAGTAAGTTCATTCTGGTTCATCCTCCAGGAGCCAAGTGCTACATCTGTCCCTCCAGGTGCTAGGGTAATGTGATCAGAATGAGGATATCTCTTCTCTGCTGCCACTAACTCAAGCCCACCAACTCTTTTTCTGCCCCTGTTAGGTGCCAGTGACTAGTATGGTAGTTCTACTTAAACCCTTAAAAGTATTTAATTTTTTAAAAGAAATATTTACTTTAAGTATGTAGTAAGAAAAAGTACCAAGTTTCCCCCTCACACTTTGGTCACACATTCCCTCCTATACCACCTTGGTTTCTGGGAAGACTAGCCTCAAATTTATCTTAGTTCATACATAACAGAGGTCTGACCAAGTTCATGTCCCAATATGACTTGACTTTTGCATAATTTCTCATCTTGCCTACTGCTATTTTGGGTCTTAAAGATTGTTCTTTATTCTTCTGTGCACCAGTGATGAACCGGCCAAAAAATTCAGATGTTAGGAAGTTCCAACCCTCACTCTCTTCCAAAACTTACAAGATTGAAAACTCTAATCATTTCAGCTAGAACAAAAGAACAAATGTAGAGGCCGAGGGCCAAGGTCTGCTTCTCAGGATCACATTGACTCAATGGAAAGAAGGCCCCAAGAGTCCTCTCATTACAGTATTGTTTCTCATCAGACCTCATACAAGAACTCTTCTGGAAGCAGGCTTCCCAGGCCCTTCCATGTAAGGATGTTAGAAGTCACCTAAGTAGAGGAACCTCGATAAATGTTGAGCAGGTGCTGGTCTCTAATGTTATAATTTTAGTAGGTACTGCCATAGTTATTATCATCATTTGGTACCAAGGTGTTATCTGTAGATTTTGGAATGAAGTTATTTATTTCAAAGCTATGTTCTTTACTGATTCATGTGGGGAAGTAGCTATGATTGTATTTGAAAGGCTAATGAAATACCCACCAGACTAGCTACCCTAATGTTTATAGCTCTTGTGTTAGTATGAGAAGCAGAGGACTATCTCTCTTCATAGGTCATGCTGTCCTTAAATGTGGCTAGCTCACAGGACTTTTCCACATGAACAGAAGCCTCTTTGAAGGCTTCTTCTATATTCTTATTCTATACTAGACTGCAGGACAGAGGCTCTCAAAGCATGTTCATTCCTTTAAAAAAACTTATTAGGTTTGTTAGTTCTCTCACCAGGATGAACAAAACAAGAAGCAGCTGTTAATAGCAGGAACAGCTGGTTTGCCTTATTAGCTCAGTTACTGCACATACCTATGACTATTCACTTGCAAAGACCCTCAGACAGAAATTCAAAACAAAACCGGAGTTGAATTGGTGGAGGAAAATAGGAAAAACAAAGCCATTGGCTTTGAAAGTGACTATGGTCAAGGGGCTTGGGGAAGAGGTTTCCATTTGGGACATGAAATAAGGAAATGAAAGTGGGCTGTACTGAACAAGGTTACAAATATAGACCTGAGCATAAAAGAAAGATGTCCAATGAGTTACAGAGGAACAGGGATATTTTTAGACACTTCCCATTGTCTTTTTGTTCTAAGCAGATTAACACGCTGGCACAGCTTAGCCTCCGGCAGCTTCAGTCCCATCACATTTGTTACCTGTCACTGTACAATTTGTTTTATATTTGGCTTTGGGAATCCAAATGAAAATGGATTCTGGTTATTCTAGTCAGGGCAAAGTTAGAGAGAGGTTGACAGAGGAGGGGAGCAGCTGAGATGAAAGTCCCTCAGAATCAATTACTACAGTAACAGTATTGTCCATGTTTTCTTATTATTTACCAAGTTGACTGCTAAGGATAATCTGAACCGTGATACACAGTTTCTTTATATTGGCCATAAAATGGTTGTTGAGCTATTAGTGCTCACTACAACCAGGATTTCATTAAGGGGGATGAATACAGTACCTGGGGATTTCATCATAAAATTCCATTTAGAGCACAAACAGTGTTTAAAGGAGGCAGAAGGACAGGAGAAAAAAAAGAAGAGAGAGGGGGGAAGGTGGTATATGACCATAAGGCTGAGGTTGGGGGAGAGAAGAAGAGAGGAACTGAAGCAGAAAATTAAATGGTCTGATACTGACTTTGAATAATAGCTCTGGGTGACCCTGAATCTTACTACTGGAAGTGTGCACATATTAAAATTCTCCAGTTGTGATCAATTTTCTGTGTGCTGTTTCCCCATTCCCCCTTGACTCTATATATGCTGTAGGTGACTGTGAAGAAGAAGCCTTCTGTATAAAAGCTTCTTTGAGGCTCTGCATCCATTTTACAACCACTGTGAATATGGCTATTTCCTTTCCTTTCATTAACTCCTCCAGAAACATTGGTCCTCATGTAGACCCTTCACTCATCATAATCTAATTATTGTCATCCATTTTGGTTTGGCGGCTGGTCCTTGCTATCTGAGATTGCCACATGGGAAATCAGAGTGTTGGAGGTATTTGTTAGCACTGCCAAATGCATCTCTACTGGGATGTTATTTTTTTTCCCCACTTTCATTAACTCTTCTTTTATTTTCCTACTGGCTACCTTTTCCTATCCTCACTTATTTCTGCCATCAAGACAATATACAATACATACATATACACACAGAGATGCATATATTCTCAATCTCTCTCTCTCTCTCTCTCTCTCTCTCTCTCTCTCTCTCTCTCTCTCTCTCTCTCCCACTTATTTTGAGCCATCATGTTTTGGGTACCTTATTTATTCACTCCAGCTTAGAGTTGGAAGGAATCTTCAGGATCATCTAGTCCATCCTTCTGATTTGTCACATCCCTAGGAAGCAGTCATATACTCAGCTCCCTTTGGAACTTCTCCAGTTACAGGAGATTCACTTCCTTATAAGATGATTCATTTAATTTTCAGAAATATATAATTAACAGGAAATTTTTATTTTATTGAACTTAAATGTTTTAGTGAATTTCATTTATTAATTCTAGACCTCTCCACTGGGATCAGGAAGAATAACTCCTCATCGTGGTAGTGCTTCATATATTTAAAGATGGTACTCAAAAGAGACTATTTGGCATAGTGGTAAGACTATTGAATTTGGAGAAAGAAAAACTCATTATTCATCCTAACTTACTAGGATAAGAAAAGAAACTATCAACTAGAGGAAAAAAAAAATGACCCAAAAGAAAACCTCAGTGACCCTGGGGAAAAAAAAAAACCACGTTCTTTTCTGATCCTTAATTTCATTACATGTAAAATAGGGATAATCATATCTATATCATATACCCCACGTGTTCATTGTGAGGAAAGGGATTTATAAAGTTTCTTGTGCTATGGCAATAGCACTTCACTTTTCCACATTTAACATATCTAATATTCCAATGACTTTTGCACTAGAAAGGTCAGAACAGAAATGGCTAACAGGAGGTTAATACCCAAAAGAATTCAGGAGATATAAGAACATACTTCCATATTCTTGATGACTCCTGGTCACCAGGACCTGTTGGATGACATCATGAATCTTCATTTCTCAAATATATTCCTCATTTTACCTATTGAACTATATCTTTTAACAAAGAATTTAAAAGAGAAAGAGAAAAAAATACATCAGTAAAATCCATCAACATGTCGATAGGGCCTGCCTGTATATGCAGTTTTCCACATCCATAGTCTTCCATTTTGGCAAAGAAAGAAATACATGTTTTTGTGTCTTATTTGGGGTCAACATCGATCATTAAATTATAGAGCATTGCTTCATTTTCTTTGTTGTTCTTTCATGTTACATTATTGGGCTTATTGCGGATATTATTTTTTTGGTACTGCTTACTTCATCAACTCTTCTTCATATTCATGTCTAAATTCATTGTATTCATATTTTTTCTAATAGTACAGTATTATTTAAGTACATTCACATACATGAATTTAGCCACTTTCCAATCAAAGTGCATCTCCTTTTATTTTCAGTTCTTTGACACCACAAAAAGTGTTGCTGTGAATATTTTAGCATTTAGAGGACTTTTTACCTTCTATTTTTGACATCTCTGGAATATTACATACTTAAAGGTGGGGATATCTGGTTCAAAGGACATGGGTATTTTAGTCCCTTTTTAAAAAGCATAATTTTAAATTGTTTTCAATAACAACTCATAGCTAAACAAATAATAGATATAATAATAATAATAATATGTCTTTCCTGAGTCTGACCACCACTGATTATTCCTCTTTGTCAATTTTTTGGTTGTTTGGTACAACTTGAGTAGTTTTAATTTACATTTCTTTGATTATGATCAATCGCAGTCTTTTATATGGTTATTAAATGCTTGTGATGTTTTTTTTTTAGAATTGTTTTTCATGATACTTACTATAATTTATATACCCATAGGCCTACAACAAGCCCTTGAGGGGAACAAGAGTCTGAGAAAGGTAAACACCTCATGAAAGAACACGGTAAGTTACTCACTCCTTTGAGCCAGCCTCTTCTCATTTGATGTTGGAGAATCTTGTAACTAAAATGGGGGCTTTCCTCCTTCTATGTGTCTGCACATGACTATTATACATGTATTTCAAGTGATACGATCTTTTTGAAAATCTCCTCCTCTTACTTGAAAGCCATATTCATTTTTTTTTTCAGAAGTGATGACAATGGACTTAGAATAGGATAGAACTAGAGGGGCCTTAAACTTTGTCTGTCAAGGATGCCACATTTTACATCGATTGTCCATGACATTATTGTGTTAATGATGTATTTTAAATAGAACACAGTTTTATTTTTTTCATGAGAACATCAAATACTTTAGCATCCTCATGCTTGAGTCTATTTTGATATATTTTCATGACATGACCAAGTCATGAGTTTGACCTGATCTGAAGGCTTTATGATAATCAGTAAAGACAGTGCAAATGTAAATGTTACATCTCTCTCTCTTTCTCTCTCTCTCTCTCTCTCTCTCTCTCTCTCTCTCTCTCTCTCTCAGTATTAAATCAATAAGGAATTATTCTTTATATGCCTAAGAATCTATGTCATATACGTTTAGATAACCAGTCAATATGTTCTTTTTAAAAAGTGTTTTTAGACTTTTATGCATAATGAATGCTATTAATAAAATACCCAAATATTTAATTGGTATTTTTGGAGGGGACATAGATGTTCCCATCTTTTGATAACAAATATGTGATGCCTTCTGTTAAGAAATATGAAATCAGACTTGGCTGAGAGAAGAAACTGGTCAGATATTTTGCTAATCATTCATAAACCACAGTGAAATTCTGGATCTAAGGCATATAGGTGAGTGCTGCAATTGGAATCACGAAGACGTGAGTTCATATTCCTGCCTTATATGTGTACTAGTGGCATAACACTGAGGAGCAAGGGTGTGTCGGGTGTTCACAGACAATTAGCACCTGTGGCGTGAGGACTTTCTGAGGCTTTTCAGGGCTTCTTGTCTACTTTTGGTGTCCACCTGCACCCGATGACCATCTGTGGCTCCGAAAAGCTGTAGCATGTATAAGTGGCAACGCATCAGTAAAAATTGTCTTGGCAAATGGGCTAAATCAAGTTGAGCATAACCAATAGACCTGTTGGTGAGTTAGGGGGATGTCTATCCCAAGGATGTGAAGACTTTCCCCCAAAGAATGAGCAGATGAGAACAATTTGATTCAATGACCGTGATGGTGGCTGAAGCAGTTGCTGTGGAATGCTTAGAGCTTAGTCAGACATGGAAGACTTCGAGGTAATCCACTGCATCCTTGGTCATCACCAATCATCCTTACATTTGTCTTGCCACTGGACTTTGATGGCTCTGGAAAAGAGAGTGAGACTGATGATTTTGTGCAACTCTTCTTACTTAAATCAAATTCATGCAAATTAAGACATCACCCTGCGATATCATTGGCCTCTTTGAAATGAAGGACAAACAAAAACAACAATCCCAACCAAGTCCCTTAAACTCTCTGAGCTGGTTTCATCATCTGTAAAATGGCATTAATAATTGCACCCACTTCACATAGTGCTAATGCAGAGCCAATAAGATATTTTATATATAAAGATCTTTTCAAAATTTAAATTACTATATAAACGTTAGTAGTCATCTTCTCTGGGTGTTTATCTTTTCAGTTTTGAAGCTAAGCTGAAGTTTATTATTTCTCTTTATTTAACAATTTCTGTCATTCATTATATTTAGTGTACATAAATTGTTTGCTTCAAATGTGATTTAATTTACATTTTCATTTTGTCAGGATTTTTTTTGACCATATCCGTAACTAGATATTCCCTCATCCTCCTTCAGGGAGTCTCTATTTCTTTTAATTTATTTCTTTTTTACTCTTTCCATTTCTCTAACCTTTTGGGTTTCACTTTTAATTGTCAATTGAGTATTAAGAATTTCTTTTATACTTTATTTTTTGTATTCTGTAACACATGTTTATTTTTTATTGCCCTTAATAAAATTTTCTGCCACAAATGTCAGGTAAAGATACATATAATTCTCCAATGTCTCTTTGGTCTCAATAGTTTTCTTAAACCGCTTCTTCTGTGGCTTCATGGGACACTTGTCTTTAAGAATGTTCCTGGGTAGTTCTACTTTTCCTCCTATGTTCCTTCCTTATTGTGGCAACTGTCATAGCAGGTCCTGAAATGTTTTTTTTTTCTCTATGGCAAATGTTATGAAATAATGTATTCAGCTATTCTTTAAAAAAAATTAATATGTTTTGGTAGTCTTGATCTACTGTTTGTATTTTCATCACAAAACATAACATAGATTTTTCAAAATTCTGATCTAAGGATGTCCATTAATCCTTTTCAAAATAACATGAGATATTTTTACTATCTATGTTATTTCTAAGTAAAATTTCTGAAGTATCAATTGTAGATTTTTAATGTTTTCATAGTCTTCAGCATTTCCCTCTTCAGATTAAAGCAAATCCTAAGTTTATTCCCTTATTCATCTCAACTGATATAAGAATGATGTTTATGACTACCTTGTGTTCATTGGCAATGTTTAATTTTGAAGTGAGGCTATCATCTCCAAAAAGTACAGAAGGATTTATTTGGATTTAACTTGTAAGGGCTACTGCCAATTTACAGGTAACTTTATATAACATATATCAATGGTTCATAATAAAAGTAAAATATTTTAGTGATCATTTTCATCATCATATTCACTGTCATCAACAGCAGTAGCATTCTCAGAAGATAATGTATGACCAGAGAAGGAGGAAAGATGAGTCAGGTATATAATAAGAGCAGAGGATAGAGGGATGGAATGCTTGCACGTATCTAGACATAAATCAGAGGTGTCAAATATACTGCCTGAACATGGCCACAACACTCCTGAGTGTTGACCCAACCAGATTAAGATGTATTTGGGATATATTAAAAAAAATAAATAAAAATATAATAGAACATAGATTAGGTTAATATATAATTTTCTAAGTCAACATGTAGCCTGTAGAGATTCTTATGTGGCCCAAATTCTGTTTGAGTTTGATGCTGCTAGTATAAAAAGAATTGTATCTAGAGGATGCCCCTTTTCCTTCATATTTGATAGTCTTCCTATGAGAGATTCATGTTGTGACATAGAGTCACACATGTTTACATAGAGTGAGAGGATGGCAATTGGCACTGTTGGAGAGAGTACCCACAATGATGAGCTCACTTAGTGATCAACATATTTAATTAGTTAGTGAATATTTTTGTTAAGTACATAGTATGTGCAGGATGTTCCAGAAATTGTGCCCTGTGGTGGGGATATAAATACAAAGAATAAAGCAACCTCTACCCTCAAGGAGCAAATAGGCTAATTTAAACACTATGGAATGTATTTGCTCTTAAGAAGTAAATGCATGTGCTTTAAAAGATCTTCAAAAAGTACTCATATTACTTGAATTTTAAATGGCAAGTATTGTAGAAATTATCCATAAGTTAAATGTGAAGTGAAATTTATTGTAACTTAGAACATTACATTCCTATATTGTGTCCAATGTTGTTGTTTGTTCTTCATTTTCAAAAAAGACCAATGATATCATAGATGATGTAGTAATTGTGTGTGAATTGGTTTTAAGTGAGGCAGAGCTGCCAAAGCCATCAGCCCCTCTCTCTCTCTCTTTCAGAATCATGGAAATCCAGTGGCAAAACAAAATTCATGATGACTGGTGATGGCCTGGATGCTGTGGATGACCTTGGCATATTCCAAGTCTGACCAGTTTCTTAGCACTCCATCATCTAACTTCATTGCCATTGGAACAAATTGTTCTCATCTGCATATTCACTGGAGTGAGGCCTCTGTGCATGCTATAGCTTCTTGGAGACACAGAGAGTTGGGTGAAAATGACACCAATGGTGGATAAGCAGCCCTAGAAAGGGCTAGGCAAGCCCCCACATCAGCGATGCTAGTCCTCCCTGAGCACTCCATTCACTCCTCTAACTGATGGATTCTAATGTTAGAACCTGTGATGATTGAACACCAGTTTGTATAGAGTCCAAGAGGCAGTAAAAATGAAAATTATATGAAATATAAAAAGAAAATGGTTATTCCTTAAAAGTCATTTATCAATCATCTCTGTCATAATTGCAATCAATGTTATCAACCTTTAAAAACCATACGTGGAATTCATAAGACACCTGTGTTTGATCTCATTTATGTCTGTGTTTTTGCTAGGGAGGCAGGTAGTTTTTTGTTCATTTCATTTGTTTGTTTCTTTTCTTAAGAATTCCCCAAACAATTAACTAGCATCTGTCTATTAAGTGCCTATAAGTGCTAGCCACTGTGCTAGGTAGTAAACATACATAGACAAAAGCAAAATTCCTCACCTCAGAGGCTATCAGAAGGAGACCACAGGTACATAGAGGCTATCAGAGGGATACTGTGGGTACACAAGGACAGGGCTAAGACGTAGAACTATGAATTTTTGTGACAGAAGGAATTTTCAGATGGAGAAAGTTCTTCTATTGATATGTTAGCACTTTTTCTGCAACCTAGGACAATGGGAGTTTACATGACTTGCCCAGAATCTATTACTAGCATAAGTTAAAGATTTGAATTCAGATCTTCCTGGGACAAAGAACATCTAAACGTCTATGTTAGCTGCCATGTTATACTGCCCTCATAACATCTCTCTCTCTCTCTCTCTCTCTCTCTCTCTCTCTCTCTCTCTCTCTCTCTCTCTCTCCCTCTCTTTCTCCCTCTCCCTCTCCCTATTTATCTATCTTCTAGCTATATTATTTAGCTATATCTATTAATCTATCACCTATCCATCTATCTATAGTTATATATATATACATATATATACATATATAATTTTTGAAAGGTGCAAATTATGCCACAAGAATGCGTATTTTGAGCAAAGTCAGGGGGCAAGATGATGGTGGGAAGTAACAAGATCCATGTGTCCAAGATCTCATGCCAAAGGGCTTCCTACTTTAGCAAAAGGAGCAGATGTTTTTCCTGATGTGCTTCTTTCTTTGTAATGTTCCTATAATCTTCAGGAATGCTGCTACTCACTTTTTATTTTTCTACCCCAAAGACAAACATGTTATATGAAGGAATATAAGAAATATTTGAAAGACCGTTTTCTGCTCATTGTGGCCTAAAGTCTTCTCAAAGCTCACAAGAGAGACTTGCAGAAGGACTAAGGCTTTACTTGAAGACTTCAGAATGTTATTCGAGCTCACTTTGTAGCAATGCCCCTGAAGAAAGGCATGCTTGCTTGGCTAGCTGCTGTGAAACAAGGAAATGTAGACAAAGAGACATCGTTCATCTTCTTTTGACTCCAGGGGCCTTTCCCACCAGTCTGTTTGACATATAAAATTTCTACCTCACTTGATGGTAAAGCTGCCTGCTGTGAATGCTGTCTAGGGAAAAGGAGATGGAGTTTTGTTAGGGTGAAGAAGTTATTACTCCTGTAAAGAAAAGTATAGGGAATTGAGTGGGAGGAGAAAAAAAAAAGGAAAAGAGGAATGAAACAACTCAAACTTGCAAGAAATGAAAAAACTAAGGGAGAAAGGAAACCATTTATCACTTTCTCTCTCATATGTACATATATTTGTATAAAATAGCTAGCATTTGTATAATAAGCTTACAAAGTATTTTGCTTATATTAGCTCATTTAATCTTCAAAAGTATCTTGTGAAGTATGTGCTATTTTGATCCCCATTTACAAGCAAGGAAACTTAGACCTTCGACATAGCCAGGATCATATAGGTAACTGTCTGACTGAATATATTCACACACACACACAAACATAACTACATATATAAATATATATGCATGTATACATACACACATATATGTGTGTATATTTTTCATTTGAATTAGATTGAGTTGAATTCTAAATGAATATTTTTGCATCGCTTTTGGAATACTCCCAGAAGACAATCTTTTACTCAGGGGCTTCTAACTTATTTTGTTTGTACTCTTCCATAATGAAGGGAGGAAGCACAATGACTTAATATCCTTGGATGCTTTGCCTAGAAATCCGGGAGTGTGGAAATGAGTTTATCCTTGTCCCCAAACATAGTGTCTCCTTATCTTGCATCAGTATGTTCACTGAATGCCAAGACACTTAACTGGGTAATGAAGGGGCATATATGACTTACTGTTTCAAAAGCAGTGGTGTGATTATGATCATTATCTATTTGTATAGCACTTTTCATTTTTCAAAGTCCTTTTCATGTCTGTGATTTCATTTTATTCTCTCAATAAACTTGTGAGATATGCAAGGCAGATATTGTAATCCCTATTTGACAAGGAAACTGAGGAATAGAACTGTTAAGTAATGAAATCAAGGTCATAATTAAATTAGTGACAAAGCTGGTCCCAGAACCACTTCTGAAGACCCCTACCTCTAGGTTTATTTCCTGTAGACTAGACCTTGCAGTTTCTTACTTTTTAGTTCTAAATAAATAAAATCAGATACATCCACATTTAGTTGAATTTGTGCTTACGTTAATTGGCCCAAAAACAAAATAAAAGTAAGAAAAATATCTATCATAGCAAAGGGTCATGCAATCATAAGTAAGTTACTTTTTTCTCTTTGGGCCTCAGTTTCCATAGATGCAAAATTAGGGGGTTGAATTATATGACCTCCATGGTCCTTCCCTGTTCTGAAATTCTTTCTAGTCCTGGGATTGCCTTATGTATTATTCTTATATGTATAAGAACATATATTCTCATGGAAATACAAACATAGGATCAAAAGTTTTTACATATAACACCTGGAGAATTAACACAATAGATTGAAACCCTCTGTGTTTCATCTACCTTGTTATGTAGCCTAACCTGCAGGCAGTGAAAAAAAAATGATCTCTGCTACAGTGTTTTGGAACTGAAATTCACTGCACTTTAAGCCACAAGACTTGAATTCAAGTTTGGATTCTGCTACTTATTACTGATTTCACTTTAAGGAAGTAACTAAACCTCATTTTCCTCATCTGCAAAGTAGAGGAATATATTTTTATTCCTTATTCTACAGAGCTCTTGTTAGGATAAAAGAAAATAATGTGTGGATAACCTCCAAAAAGTCCTATTCTGATAATGCATCAGAATATGGAAGTGACTCAGCTCTTGAGACCTGAGTCAAAAGATTAAAAATATTGTTGAGGAAAGACTTCTAGTATGCCCTGTCACCATCATGAGTCTGAGGACCATTCCATGTAAGTGCAGAGATGCCCTTAACCTTCACCTTTAGCAAGCTGTCATGAATTACTTGGCCGCAGCAGCCCTTGTATGCCTCATTGTTACTACTTGTGCCACCTTAGGCAAAGTCACTGACCCTACCTGGCCATCATTTTCTTCATCTGTGAAATAAAGTGATTATGAGGTAGAGCAAAGATGGCAGACTAAAGAGGGACTCACCTGAGCTCTCCCCTCAAACTCCTCAAAATTCCTGTAAAAATGACTCTGAACAAATACTAGAGGAACAGAACCCATGAAAAGATGGAATGAAATGAATTCCTAGCCCAAGACAACTTGGAAGGTCAGCAAGAAAAGTCTGTTGCAGTGAACGGATAGAGAGAGATGCTCAGTCCAGGACCAGCAGAGACCCAGCAAACCAGGACCAGTCCTCTGGTCGACTAAATCACTGGCAGCAGTAGTGGTTTCCAGACCTCTCAGCCCATATACCCAAAGAGAATTTAGAAGGTCAACAAGAAAGGTCTGTTGCACCTGGGTGAGAGTGCAACAAAGTCCTAGCCACAGAAAACCAGGACCAGGCCTTGGCATGACAGAATTAGCAGTGGCAGCAGCAGCAGCAGCAGCAGCAGCAGCAGCAGCAGCAGCAGCATCTGCTAGTGCTGTTTCTGGAGCTCTCAGCCCACAGATGATAAGGGGTTGACAATTGGTCAGAAGGAGATTACAGGGGTCTTTTTGCTAGCACTGAGGCAGGACTCTGTTTTCTTGCCCATACTCAGATCTGGGTCACAGTCCTGTGTGGCAATTTCCAGATGAGATAGAGCACTATTAGCATAGCAGAATTTGTGGCAGCAGTGGAGGGGGGACCCTCATCTCAGTTCCAGGGCAGAAAAGAGTTCTTGTGGCCACTCACAGACCAGAGCACAGACCAGGAGAGGAGTAAACACCTCTCCTTAGGTCATACCACCTTGGAAGAATTGAAAACTTACAGGTCTCTAAAATATCTCTGAAAACAGCTACACAAAACTCCTGAAGCTTGGGACAGTGCTCCCTGCACCCTAGAGGCAGAGGCTTACTTTAACAAAGAATGAGAAGAATGAGAAGAATGAGAAGAATGAGAAGATAGGCTGGGAAAATGAGCAAACAACGAGGGTGGGGAGGGAAACTGTGACTATAGAAAGTTACTATAGTGACAAGGAAAATCAAAACACACACTCAGAAGAAGACAACAAAGTCAAAGCTGCATCATCCAAAGCCTCCAAGAAAAATATGAATTGTTCTTAAGTCACAGAAGAGCTCAAAAAGGATTTTGAAAATCAAGTAAGAGAGTTAGAGGAAAAATTGGGAAGAGAAATGAGAGTGATAGAAGAAAATCATGAAAAAATGTCAACAGCTTGTTAAAAGAGACAAGAAATAATGGAATTCGATGGTCTCTGAGGACTCTTCAAACACTAGCTCTATGACTACATAAACAAAACCATTATGTAAAAGAAAGGTTTTATGTTTTAGGATTCTAATGACAAGTTTATCATGTAAAGAAATCTATCTCTTATTCCGAATAGTTGACACTTAAAGCTAAAGTTATAGTAATAGGCAACATTTATATTGTGCTTTAAAATTTAGAAAATGCTTCACAAATATTATTTCATATTTTCTTCACAATGACCCTGGGAGGTTCATGTTATTACTATCTCCATTTTATAGATGAGGAACCCAAGGCAACCAGTGATTAAATGACTTGCCAAGTGTCTGAGGTAGGATCTAAATTCAACCTTCTTGAGTTTGAATGTGATGCTCTATCCATTGGACTACCTATGCCACATAATATATTTTTTGCCAAATTGAATTGAGCTTACTCATTATATTCTATACCAATTTAATTACTTTTCTATACTAGTTCACCTCTTTTCCATTTATGCCCCTTCCCCAATTTTCTAACTTCTCCAACTTCTCTTCCTTTATCCTTTCATTTTTAATTTTCTCTTCAATTTTTCTTTTCTCTTTTAAAAGCTTCTAATTATTCCTTACTCCGGTTCCTTTATCTCCTGTCTCCTAGTTTCTGATATGTGGTTGGGTTTCAATTGATCCTTAAAACCCTCCAAGAGTAATTCGACTGGCTTAAAATATGAAGCCTTGAAGGGCCTTTACAGTTATGAATGTCTCATTTGAGACAAGTTCATACGATGGACACCATCATAGTGGCTCTAGGGTCTGCCCAGAGAATTCTGTTAAAGCCTATAGATAGCTTCTTAATCTCTGCTTGATTGGCATGCTTTATGTGTTATATGGCATCAATGGAATAAGCAAGCAACAAAGAAAAGCCATAAGGGCATTGCCCTAGGGACCTTCAGAGCAGTTCTAAACCATGCAGTGATCAGTATCACAAATATTTCCTTTTCATGGCAGAACCTCCGATCTCAGACACTACCTTTAGATAGGTTGAATGATAGTAGGCCAATTGCCCCCATTCAGTGAAAATTCATATCAACTCTACCTCCCTCAATGGTTTACACTGACTTGCTAGCTATAACCATATATGGAACACTACACACACATGCATATACACATATATGTATATATGTGTGTATATGTGTATATATGTGTGTATGTATGTAATGTATGTATATATATATATATATAATGATTTAACTGGAAATCAAAAGAAAATGTGATTATCAGCTGTATAGGAAGATACTTTTATCTGCCTGCTTTGAATGATTAAGTTAAATCATTTCAGTGATACTATTACTGTCGTATGCCACCGTTTGGCCTAGGATTCAACAATATGTCAGAAAGTACCATATAAATAAAATTTTACTAAAACACCAAAAATTATTATAATAGTGAGGGAAAAGTAGGCCATGGAAAAGATGTGGTTCATGATATATTATGTAATTACAGTAGTTTGAAAAGGTTGAAAGAGCCTTTCCATTTAGTCATGTTCCATTTTTGTCTTCTCACCTTTTTATTTAAAAGAAACAAATCCTTTTGGAATAAAATTCCACATGTTGACTCATTGTATTAATGCGAAAATTGAGTTCTGGATGCTTCTGAAGGCTATTACTCTCCCTGCCACAGACACTCAGTTTCTTGGAAGTTTTTAAGTAGAACAACAACAAAGTGCAGACACAGAGGATACATTAGGACTTGATTTGAGTCCCTTTTTAATGAAGAGTTGGTTTAGGAGTGTTAGTCAACCTTATTTTTAATCTTCCATTCCATGACATGTCAATAGAAACTAAAAGGATTTTTCAATATTTCCCTGAGCATACCTCAGACGTATGGATGAGTTACATTTTTTAAAGTGTCGCTTTGCCTTGCATAAATATACTTGATACTGTTTCCCGGCTCATAGTTGAATAAAATGTTAATAATTTGGTGTTCTGCTGCAATTTTAGTATCCATCCCCACCCCCGCTCCCCATCCCAGTCCAGAACCATAGACTGTTTAGTGAAAGTTGAGTCCAAAGAGAACTAGGCAATTCAGTTTGAAAAAACACTTAAAAGTACATATGCTTATTCAAAATAACTCAACTCAAGGATTCTGCAAAACTGAGAAGAAAAAAAAACACAAGAATAGGCTTCTCTTATGAAATGAGGCTGCAAACTGGTTTTCATTTATATCCCTGAATATTTTTCCCCTAGAAAATTACAATCCCTTGAGAAATTCTTTTTACCTAAACTTTCACCAATATTTTTTAAAGAATGGAAAACCATTTGTAGGAAGTTTTAAATGTCATTCTGGCTTGATTCAGCAGGATGAGGTCTTTAAAGCCTATTCAGTCATGTGATTTTATATTTCTATGTAATCTCCCCCCCCCCTTTTATGTGCATCATCCAATAACCATGTATGCACACAACCATTGTTTTCATGGACAAACCTATAAATTGCATTTTCCTGGCCCCTGAATGAAAACCTTAGTCAAAAACACATTTTCTATGCATACAATAATTTATCTCTTTCTTCTTGGTGCCTCTCCTTCCTGCTGCTTCTCCCCTTTATTCCACCCACATCCTGTTCTTTTAGTTATTTCTTCAAGCTAGAGAAGAAATACAAGGCAATGAGAACTCAACATAAAATTTCATGA
The DNA here is from genome assembly GCA_028646595.1 of Phalanger gymnotis. Lineage (NCBI taxonomy): Eukaryota > Metazoa > Chordata > Mammalia > Diprotodontia > Phalangeridae > Phalanger > Phalanger gymnotis. The sequence goes on along the minus strand of CM053627.1, from coordinate 152,407,863 downwards.
TTGTGTTAAATCTTAGCCAGGTAGGAACCCTATTGATTAAGTGAGAATATTAATAGAGTCACAGAATTTCAGAGTTGCAAGGAACCTTGGGGACCATATAATCTAACACTTGGCCAATAAAAGAATCCCTGCTAGGACCTACCTGATGAGAGATCATCCTAGCTCTTCTTAAAGAATCATTAGAAGGGGAACCCTACCACCTCCTTAGCCAGTCCTTTCCACTTTTGGATACCTCTAATTGCTAGAAAATGTTTTTCCCCCTTTATAGTAGCCTAATTTTGTCTCTTTGTACATCTTGACCTTACTCCCAGTTCTATCCTCTGGGTTCAAACAAAACAAGTTTAATCCCTTTTCTTCAAGACAGCCCTTCACACACCTTAAGACAGCTGTCACTTCTCTGCTGAGATTTCTCTTCTTTAGACTAAACATCTCTAATTCCTGCAATCTATCCTTTCATGAGCTCAATGCCTTTCAACAGTATTCTCATCTGGATACTCCCAAGCCATGTAACAAATGCCTTTTCTAAAATGTGCTAACAAGAACACAACAATATAAACATAGCATGACCTTATGGAGATAAAAGGAGAGAATATTACTGACCTTATCTGAAAAAATGTATAAATGACATTGTTACCATCACCAAATCTTTTCCAGGAAGAAATGTGATTTAAAAAATGACCCTGGGGATGCAAGTGCAGCATGAAGGTCATGTGATTCTTGAATAAAATATTTGACCTCTTTGCCAAAAAAATGTATGGCAGTCAAAGAAAACATCAGTTTAGAATGTGAATTAATTTTAAAGCATGTGTATATACATTTTAAGGTTGTTGCTTTAGGCATGTTTTAATCTCTAGTATAATTATTTTGTTTTGAATGCTTAGAAAGCTGCCTTTTTGTATAACATCACCATTAAAAGGTTATGATCAGTATAATATTCTAAATAGATGTTAAAAACGAACAATGCCCAGAAATAAATAGGAGAGGAGAAGGAATGTTGAGCCACATGGCATCTGGGAAATTCTTCAGTATTTTTTTTTTACAACCTTGAAAATCTCTCTGGAACAAAACATCATCTTTTGAATATTCTTCTAGTGATGACTATGAGTCATGTGATATCACGGTCTCTGAAAAATTAAAGTTGTAGATCAACCAAAGGGCAATTAAGAAGTACATGATGGGAAAAAATAAGCTACAGTGTATTATCGGTGCAGAATTGTTTTGGCAGAGCAGCTAGAATTACATAGTAAAATGGATGTGTGCTTGGGAAAGGACATGAGCAGGTCATATTGGAAAAGTGAAATATAACTGATGAATAGCTCATGGGTTCTATTTGTACCTTCTGATATTTGGAGCTTTAAGGAAAATCCCTCAGCATGTTGGGCACACCGATTTATTTATAGGCCTTATTGGCCTGCTATGGAGGATTTACAGTGAGACATGGATGAGAATTGAACAGGACAAGAAATTGTGGATGAGTTGTAAGCTCTCTGTAGGAGGGAGTACAACACTGATGAGATCGTAGACATAAAAAAGTATCCAAATGATCATCAGGTGGTACTACACACTCTTGTGCCAAATGTCTCTTTTCTTTACTTCCTATAGTAGTCTATGGTACGTGGAGGGACCAGGAAAAAAAAGGCAAAATTTACCACTGTAATTCTTCACATCAGTTTAGTTAAAACTGACACACCCTGGCTAGAACAATGAGGAGCTCATTCAGTCAAAGCCTTATATTTCCATAGGGTGTTACCCCAGATGTAAGTGTCTATGTATCTCTAAAGATGCTACATGTTCTGGTCATTACACAGTGGTATATTTTCTTTAAGTAAAGTTTTCCCTCTCTCCTTCCTCCCAGTCAAATCGCTGTGAGGTTTCAAATAGCTGGGAGGCCTACCTTTTATCAAGGATCAATGTGATAAAAGTGCATATTATAAACACTGGGCCTCTCATCTGATTGTGGCATCAAACATTGTTTTTCAAGTAGATATGAGTAATGGATAGCTATTAGCTGCAACTGAAGGATCATGACAGCTTTGCCTGAACACATGTTAGTGATTCCACAATTAAACTATGGAAATCATCCTCACTTGTATTTCACAAACTTTATAAGCTTCCTCCAAAGAAGAGCTTTTTTAAGGCTCAATTTGCTCATTTAGGGTGAAATTGAAGCTGTTAGGGAAATGATCTATGAGGGCATTAGAAGGGAAAAGGCAGAATTTCATAAGTGATATTCCATAGCAGACTACATTATTACCATCACATAATTGACTGAAAGATGTACAGACTAAAAGTTCTTCTTTGTTAGTAATTTTTTTAAAAAAGCATTTTATTCTTTGGAACAAATGCTGCCTTAAAGGTCCCCTTCCAATGGTTTGCTCCTGTTCTCACATAAAAAATTATTCAGGATTCCTTGAAAGAGACAACTGAGATAACCTTATTTGAGAAGCTGTTTGATCATTAATACCAAGCAAAGCATAAATCAGGAAGATGTATACTAAAGATACATATTCAATCAACATATTCAGTCCTGTCATGGAAGAGACCAAGTGTAAGACCAGTTGTAAGACCAAGTTGAATGTGCTTTTCTTATGGATGATTACACCTCCTAGAAGAAACTTCTAACCACTCAAAAGAGTTTGCTCTAATCATCCATGTGGGGATAACAACAACCATAACAATAAAAACGACAACAGAATGAAGAACGTCCATTGTCCAAATTAATGTGAGCAGTAGTATTAATAATGTATAGAGCTTGTACATCAGGTTGGACAGAGAGAAGAATGTTACAAAGGAGGAGAGAAAGCCAGATTTTCCTTTGGGGAAGTTGCAAAGCTCGTTTTATGACCTCAAAGTTCTCCCAGAAACAAAGATCCATATTTTTTAAAAATAAAAATTTTACTATATATTTTGTTTTTATATCATCTAGTTTTCTAATACATCCTTCCACTTCCCCTTATCAAACTGTAACCTCTTATGGAATTCAAAAAAGCAGGGAAAGAGTTCAGTAAATTAATCAATGTGTCCAAAAATCCTGATATTATTTGTAATGTTTTACACCCATATTCTCCCACATCTTCAAATAAATGATGGTGTGATGAGCTTCATATAACTCTTCCTTAGAGTCAAACTTTGTTATTAATATCTCATAATAGATCCAACTGTTTTATTCATGTTTTTTCCACTTACTGTATTGTAGTCATTGTGTTCATTTTTCCCCTCATTCTGCTTACATCTCTTAACATTAGTTCATATCTCCTCATGCTTATTGAGATTGGTCAGTATTACTCTTTTTTATAGCACAGAAATATCCTATTACATTCATGTATCACAACTTCTTTAGTCGTCCCTTGATGGAAGGGCATCGACTTCATTTCCATTCATTTACCATTACAAAAAAGCTGTTATAAAGATTTTGATGGATATGGGAGCATTCTTTTTGCGTTCTTGTGTTTGTCCTTCATTCTTGAAGAAGACCGTGACACCAGGGAGATGACAAGACTTGCCAGTTGACTTTGATTTGTGTGAGGGAGGGCTGTGCAAAGTTACTAGCCTCACTTTCTCCTCCAGAGCCATCTGGGTCCAGCAGCCAGATATACATCAGGATGACTGGAGATGGCCCAGGATGAAATGGGAGACCTTTGCCCCTCTAAGCTAAGTTCTTTTCAGATTCTCACTTTGAGTGAGCTAAGTCCCATTCAGTGGATACGCCTCTTTAAGAAATGAGTCAAGGGATGCACCCTTTAATTAAAAAAAAATCAAACTGGGAGGGGAAGACCGTCAGGGTTGGTGGCCAAAAGAGAAACAGTTACTATTTACATTCCAAGCCGTGAGGGCTCAAAAATAACCATTAGGTGGTGCTTAGGCAGGGACCTACTGTTGTCCCATCTGTGAGCTCCAGAGTAAATTGGGTTTAAAGCTTGGTCATCGAGAAAGAAATCAAGCTAGTAAACCCAAGTTAACCAGGCAGCTGTCAGCCATCAAAATTTACCTTCTGAGGGAGAAGGAGAGGGAGAGGATAAGCTGAGTTACACAACTGGTTGGGTCCCCATTCAGGCAGCTCAGACTACTCACAGATTATGTTTATCCTTTGATGATATGAATTGCAGTTGTCTTTGATTTCCTTTTGGTATGTCATAGGAGTGATATCTGCTCATGCAAAGGCTAGGTGACTTTTTCTTTAAAAGGTATTAAAACCATTTTAAAAATTCAATTAGTTCAAGGTACTTAAGACATAAACCTTTGACTTAGCTTCCTGGTCTTAGGTACAAATTCCAGCACACAAAGTAAGGGGGTCTTCTCTCAGGCTTGATAAACTCACCTGGCTATTACCCCACCATGGCAGATGTGGAGGCAGGAAAGTTGTGATGAACTCAGTCTATCTACTGTGTCTATGGTAACTATCCTAGTATATTGTTACAGGATCGTTTTCTACTGCAGTTCCTCCTCCCGCACTCTTACTACATGGTTTATGCTAGCTTCCTTTCTTCCCTCCTTCCCTCCCTGCTTCCCTCCCTCCTCCCTCTCTCCTCCCTCTCCTTCTTTCCTTCCTTCCTTCCTTCCTTCCTTCCTTCCTTCCTTCCTTCCTTCCTTCCTTCCTTCCTTCCTTCCTTTCTTCGTTCCTTCCTTCTTTCCCTCCTTCCTGCCTTCCTGCCTTCCTTCCTTCTTGCCTTCCTTCCTTTTTTCTCTCTTTTCTTTTCAACTTTCCTCTTACTGTTGAGGACACCACCATCTTCCCGATAACCCAGACTTACAACTTAGGTTTCATGCTTAACTCCTTACTACCTCTTATCTCTCATCCAATCAATTGCCAAGTTCTATCATTTCTCCTGTCTAATATCTCTCATATATGGTCTTTTATCTCCTCTGACACTGACGCCACCCTAGTGTAGACTAGTTTCACCTTACACCTTCCCTAATGCAATTGCCTGCTAGATGGTCTTCCTGGCTTGTCTCTTCACTCTCCAGTTTATTCTCTACTCAGCTGTCAAATTAATGTTCTTAAAATGCAAGGACTGATCATATCATCCCTCTCATATTCAATAAACTCCAGTGACTTTTTATTACTTTCAATTTAAATATAAAACCATCTATTTGGTGTTTAAAACCCTTCATATCCTGGCTTCTTCTTATCTTCTGTAGGAAGCATTTCTCAGTCACTAATCTTAATGCATTCCTTCTGTTGATTATCTCCAATTTATCTACAAAGGGTAAGCTTTTATATATAGGAATGCATTAAGATCTAGATATGCATATGTAGGTATAGAGAATACATTAAGATATACATATAGACATATATAGTATTTGCTTCTACATAATTGTTTACATATTGTCTCCCTCATTAGACTATGAGGTTTTTGAGAGCAAGGATGATTTTGGGGGGTCTTTCTTTTTATCCACAGTGCTTAACACTATAGCACTAGATCCTGCTTTTACTGTCTAAGCAATTTCCTTGCATAATAGTCATTCATCTCTAAATATGGACTCCAGGATAGCTTTTCTGCAGGTTCTACTGGCAATGACACAATGACATGGTCCTAAAGTGCCATCATAACATTTTTTTTCTTTCTAGAAACAAATGTGCATGACTCAGTAATTTATTTGACATTTTTTGGCAATATATTATTGGTTCCACAGATGGGGATATTGCTCATACAGGGCCTTTTTATTACAGTCTTGAACCTTAGGTTTTTTTATAGGTTTCATCAGTGTTAAGCTACTTTGAATTGCATGTGACAAATGCAATGGCATATACCTCTTATCATCTTTAATTCTTGCTTGGTGAATTGATATCTTGCTTATTCCAAAAGGATTCCAGTAGGTTTTTGACCTATTGCTATGTTATTCAGCCTTTTACTCTTCTTCCTCCTTCTCCTTGTGCTCA
>CM053627.1:152383413-152401482 GCA_028646595.1 Phalanger gymnotis | reverse complement strand
GGCTATAAATTAGTGAAGTAGGCAGTATATGTATCATTTCCATTTTACAGATGAGGAACCTGCATCTCAGAGAGGTTCTAGTTAATTTTCTGTAGTCACCCAGATGATTTGTCAATGTATCCTTTTGCCATTGATTGCAATGTCTATTGTGCATTGTAGCATCATATTATTTAGCCTTCAAAGGGACCTCATAGAACATCTAAACCAAATTCTTGATTTTAGAAATGATGGAACTGAGGCATGGAGATATTACCATATTTTCTGCCAAGGCACATAGATAGTAAAGAGCAGAACCAGAATTTCAATGTATTTTCTGGCTCTAGATTTAGTTATCTTTCCACCATACCTGGACAGGGATTTTGCATTATCTAAATTAAAAAAAATCTTTGTGATAGTCCAAACATTGAGTGCTAGACTTAATTTAAGAAAAACCAGGTTCTATCTTGAGTCTTGTCTCTGATATATGACTCTGTGTTCCAAGTAATTTAACCTTTCAATGTCCCAATGAGTCCCAGTGTCCCAACTCTCTGACTGTTGTGCGAAAGGGAGTTCTTGTGCCAGTGTGAACCAGCTGCTGAGCAGTTTATTTATGTAAATCAAGACTTGATTTATTGTTTTATTGATTGTCTAGTCTTAAGAAAGCAGTGGAGAAAATAATAAGGCAGATTACACTTAAAAATGTGTCTTGTCTACATTTTTTTTCCTCAGAGAGCCAGTTGTTAAACATTTACCGTCATACTCTTGGTTATATGATATAAAACACTTGCCGATCTGCATTGATGGAGTCCATTTCCTCACTGGGAGTTCCTTTAGTCTATGACATGACAGGACTAGAACAAAAGCAAAAGACCTGTGATAGTAGAGTCAGTTTCTGGCATCTGCTCAGTCACTTATCCAAGCATATGCTGTTGCTTATTCATCTAAATATCATCTACTATCTAATACTGACTCCCAGGGATATGCTTTTACGTTGTATCGGTGGGGAGATCATTTTTCTTTTAGATGTGTGTTAACAAAAATGTTGCATTAAGCAAGACAACAACATGAATGAAAAATATGAATGCTAAATCTTGCAAGAGAGACTGGGGCAGAAAAAGTAATTTAATTAAGACTTACTTTAGTCAAATGTGATGACATAGGTCTATAATACAATCTACTGGGGAGGCTGGAACTGGTATATCTCTTGAGCCAGGGAGTTTTGAGAAGCAGTGAACTATGCTGATCAGATATCTAAACTAAATTTGACATTAACCTAATAAGGCTTTGAAAGTGGGATAACCATCAGGTTGTGAGGTGATCCAGTGAGGTGATCCAGCATTGGTAAGAAATGGAGCTAGTCAAAGCTCTCTCATTAATTGGACCATTAGTAGAATTGACCCATGAATATCTGCGGTACTTCCAGACCAAACAAAATAAAGAGGATTGGTCCTTTAGGATCCCTTCCTAAAAAAAAAAACACCATAAAGAGCAGAAAAATACGTTTAATATTATTGAAGATTCTTTTGATTTCAGACTAAATTATAAAACCTTCTCTTGATATTCAAGATCCATTGAATTCTGGCCCTAATGTACCTGTCCATGTTTATTTCTCTTCACTTCTATTTATAAACCTTTCTTTCCCTGAAGCTAGAAATTATCGTTAGTGATTCAAAGATTTGGCTTAACCCCTTTGACAGGTCAGATAAAAACTGAACCTCTTTTGTGAGAACATACAACACTATGTAAAATTGTCTTTCTGGGGTAGTTCTACCTACCCCAGTAAGTACCATATAGTAAGAGAGAGGAGTGTCAAATAAACATATACAATGTCTCATACACGTTCTTGTCACCCACTGATAGGCTGTAAGGGAGTACATCCCATTGTGCATCATCAGAAGCTATGCGTAAACCTGAACATCTTGGTTCAACATAATGCTCTGGAGGTCAGAAAACTAGTGTTGTACATAAGTTTCCAAAACTGCTGCTTCTCAAGATTAACTAGAGTAGATTTGTTTGTGGTGTTGCTTTTTGACTTCAATGTTTATGTAGGTCCTCAGACTGACCTGTCGTAATCATTCCATTGTGTATCTAGATTCTTACCTTTGTAGAAAGGAAAGAAGGAAGGAAGGCTTTATTAATCATTTTAAGCATTTCTTAGGAGTTTGTAATTTATCCTAGAGACAAGTTGATATTCCTATAGGATATGTTTTGTTCCTCTGCTTGCCGTTTAAGACCGCCTACTGACCTGGCCTCAACTCACTGGACATATTCCCATTTCACAATCTGTGACACAATCAGACTGGCCTCTCTGTTCTACACACGTAGCATTTCATCTTCTCTCTCCATGTCTTTGCAATGGCAATTTTCCATTCCTGGAATGTTCCCTTCTCACCTCTACCTCAAAAAATCTCTATCTTCCTTCAAGGTGCAAATCAAGCAGCCCCTTCTGTAGGAAGCCTTTTCTTATCTCCTCAAATGCTAGTGCTTTCACTTTTTAAAAAACTAACTTGTATTTATCTATATTTATTCTTTACATTTAGTATGTATGCTTCTACATGAACTTGTCTTACTAGTTAGAACTTAAGCTCCTCGAGAGTAGACACTTTGATTCTTTGTCTTTACGTTTTGTCTTTACAGGAATTAGAATTGCTTGGTCCATAATAGATTTTTAGTAAATGTTTGTTGATTGATTCATTTATTCTGTGAATCTGTTCAGTTTTACTCATTTAAATTAAAGTTAGCCTGTAATTCATCCCTGTTTTTTCTCTTTGCATTATTTCATGAAGATTTTTCCAAATTGCTTTGGATTCCATCTATTTTCAGATAAAATGAATTATATTATGCATGATTTTAACATTCTGTGATTTTTTATAATTTCTCTATTAATAAACATTTAATTTGCTTCCCTTTTTTAAATTTCATATGAAGAACTTGGAGCAGCTAAAACTCTTAAGATAAACAACAACAAAAGCCTAAGTACATTCTCCAAAGAGTGGAATTATTGTGTTAAATGTTAGGATTATTTTTGTAACTTTTGCATCATATTGCTTTCTAAAAAGAATCTGCATCTATTAATAATAACTAGCATTTATGCAGCATATTATACAAATGTTATTTCATCTTTTCATCACAATAACACCATGAGGGATGTGGTATTGTTATGATTTTCATCACAATAACACCATGAGGGATGTGGTATTATGTTATGATTATGATATGTTAGAAAATTGAGACAGAGACTAAGTGACTTGGCCAATGTCTCACAGCTCATAAATGTCTGAATCTTGACTTGAACTCAGACCTTCCTGACTTCAGGTCCAATATGTCATCCACTATACCACCTAGTTGACTATATATGACACCACCAATATTGAATTTTATTACTTTTAACTATATTTGTAAATTTGATTGATGCGAGGCAGTACTTCAAAGTTATTTAAATTTACATTTCTGATTATTTTGAATTCTTCAATTGATTAAGAAAAAAGTTGCATATCTTTTTTGACAGTTATTTCCTTGTATCTTTTTTCTAGTGTTCATTTTTAAGGTGAAGTTTTTATCTATTACATTTTCCATAAATACTTGTTCACTCTGTTATATATCTTTTTTATTTTAAATTATGTTTCCTCTATAGGAAAGTAACTTATTTAAAAAATTCTAATGCAATGAAACATACTTGTCTTACCCCCAACTAATTTCTTCCAGTTGTTCAATTAAAAAAAAATCTACCTTCAGAGTTGACATAAATATTTTTATTTTCTTCCATTTTTTTAAAAAAAATATATATCTGCCATCCAAGTATACTGGAATTCGCAGGAGTATGTGATATAAAATATAAGTCCAAATCCCTTTCCCACCAAATTAGCAAATTATTTCCATAAATATATTAGATAAATAAGGGGTCCTTTCCCAATTTTTGTTATCTTAAGTTTTGTCAAACACTTGTTTGACAAATTTTTCTGCATGTAGTTGGTTGGAAAATTTTCTGTATATATTTGGTTGGATGTCTGAAGTTTCCATTCCGTTGATCTGTTTCTCTCTCTCTTTTTTTTTTGCCTAGCACCTGACAGATTTGACAATGTTTATTTTATAATGTGGTTTAAAGTAGCAGTATAAGACCAACTTGGTTACTTTTTCTATCATGGTTCCCATAATAGTGGGGTCTGCTTGATTATTTCTATGCCTGTCTATCTTTTAATATTATTTTATCTCAGTTAATAAAGAGACCCTTGATGTTTTGATTGGGAAATATGTATGTACAGGTACATGCATATATACATATTATATATATATATACACAATACACATATACTCTGTGAGTATAGTGTATGTGTATGTATGTGCAGTACATAAGATAAATATCATAATCCATTCATGCTTGTCCATCTTATACAACATGCTTACACCACCATGGAGCCTTTTCATTTCCCTCTGTGTGAGTGACACTCATCTTTAGTTTTTAAGATGCTATAATGTTAATGCATTGGGAAGATCTTTCTCACCCATTAATAGGCCTATGTGACCTGCTTTGAGCCTGAGTCACATGGAAACTTGAGTCATTTGAGTGTGAGTCACATGGAGCCTGTGGGGAAAGGAGCTTGCTGAAGAGGTGGAGCAGGAAAGGGTGGAGCAAGAAGAGAGAGTGAGGCAGAGCTGGGAGAGAGAGCAGGCAGAGAGAGGCAGAGCAGCTAGCCTGAGTGAGAGAGGGACTGATTTTGCCTAAGGGATCTTGTTTGTGGGGAGGCCTTATGGAAGAAAGGCTTGGGGGTGGCAGTGCTCCCTGCATTGTTAATGTGTATAAACTTCTCTATTACTCTGATGGATTTGGCTTTCTGGTATGTGAATAAATGTCTTAGTTTCTTCTTTGACGTAAAGAGTCTGTTATATTTTGTGATTCAAACCTGGAAATATGCCTGCATATTCATAGCAGCTGCTGTGGATATTGCATTGGAGATATAGATGCCATGGTGTTTCAGGTCTTACTACCTTAGAGCCACAATAGCAAAACATTTGTATTGGAAAGATAGTTAGCTTTCATTTTAAGGTTACGGTCCATCAAAGAGCCTTGCAATTTCCCAAACCCATCCAGCCTACGTTTTACCTCCTTTTTACTTTCTTTTCACCCTTGAGCTCAGCTCATTTCCCCTCTGAACAGTTTGGCTCAAATATAGGTAACTACAGGATGTCTATTAAAACGGATTTTGAAATCTTGGCAATAGATATTCTTTATCCATTTGCTTTTTCCTATGTTGATGGATAACCAAACCCCATTGAGTGATTACATATTTCCTTCAGGAGGTTATGTAGTACCTTGGCACTTCACCTGCAAAAATGAACATCTGGAAGGGACTTCACCATCCATAGGGAATCATTGGATTCTGTTGGATTTCTTCCATCATAGTGGTGAATACTTTTAGTATGTTCTTATTGTCTTTTGCCTTGATTGAGCTTTATTATTAGAGTCATTGATTGGGGTAATTACTGTTATTAAATCTTCCAATGAATCCCGAGTGATTTTGATGTGTGTATATATGTATGGGGCAGCTAGGTGGTACAGTGGATAAAGCACTGGGCCCAGAGTTTTTGTAAGTTCAAATCTGGCCTCAGAAATTTACTAGCTGTGTGAACCTAGGCAAGTCACTTAACCTTGTTTCCCTCACTTTACTCATATATAAAAAGAGCTGGAAAAGGAAATGGCAAACCACTCCAGTATCTTTGCCAAGAAAAACCCAAATGGGGTCACAAAGAGTCTGAAACAACTGAACAACAGCAACAATATATACATATGTATTCAGTGTACGCACATATATGCAGGCATGCACAGGCATATACACACATTTATATACTTACTAATATATGTATATGTGTACATACATTCATGTATATACACACACCTAATGCATAAACATACACGCATATACACACACATATAAATGCACATATGCATACTTGGGGAACCATTGACATTTTTACCATATCGATGCAACCCGTCTGCTATAGGACTAATTTCTCTATTCCTCCCTCCAACTCTACCCACAACATCTGTTAGGAAAAGGCTAAAAAGGCAGGACTTCTTTCTCCAGAGGGCAAGACAAGGCTTGCATCATGCCTCCCCAGACACAGTTTTCTGTTGGCCCTTGGATGTGTTAACCTGACTTCTTGGTCAACTAGGTTCTTAAGATGTCATTCTTATTTGGTTTCAGGGCCTTTTCTATTTAGTTAGAATTTCTTAGTTAAACTTTTGAAGACTAGGAGAGCTATTATACCCTGACTTCCTGAAGAAATGAGTTCCCATATGGAGAAGAGGACTGGATCTATAGAAGCTACATACCATTGTATTCTTGTGCCATACTCTAGCTGTATTAGGGCTAAGTAAATCTCATTTTATTAATTGTTCAATCGAGTGCTTCATTTTGTCCTAACATGAAACCTGAACTAACAAGGGCCTTGTACTATACCTGTCCATTACACTATCTACTTATTAAGATGCTTTTTTATTTTGGTCATTATATAGATTGTGCATGTACTTAGTTGACTAATTTGCAAATGTATGGTGGTTTTGATGTAATTATAATAAAATTATTTTTATTATAATTTAATGTCTTGACCTATTATTAGTATTTAATAAAGTACATAATTTCATGTGTTTATCTTGTATCCCTAATAATACCTAGCATAAGTCTATGATTACAGTAAGAATTTATTCATTCAATAAGTATCTATTAAGCTCTTATTGTTTTTTACAGCATTATGCTACCTCCTAAGCATGCAAACAAACGAAATCAAAGAAGCAATATCTGTCCTCAAAGAGCTGATACTTTCCTCTGGGGATCCAACAAGAGTATAGACAAATAGACACACCATAATTTAAGGAAGGCAAGTGTTCTATAATGCACAGAGCAAAGGTTTTGTGGAGAAAGAAACACCTTAGAGGATCCTTAAAGAAAGATGAAAGAGTTGGATAGACGGAGTTGAGGATTATGTGCTTTCTAGGCATGTTAAAATATTTTTGAGAATGCACAGAGCTATGAGATGAAATGTTGAATTTGGGGAAAAATCATATTCCACATTGACTTCATGTAAAAGAATAATATGAAATCAGGCTAGAAGAGTATGCTAAAGTGGTACTGTGGAGTATTATACATACCAGACTGAAGTTCTTACTCATATGTTACCCTCTTGTCAATAATGAAACACTGAAGACTTTTGAGAAGAGTAGTAATGGGCTTAGACTGACAGAAGAAAATGTGTTGAGCAGCTTTTCTGAGGATAGGTCTGTAGAGAGGAGTGACTAACAATGAGACCAACTAGGAGGTTATTGGAATAGTCCTGATGAGCAGTGATGAGAGCTCAAACCGAGGGTATGCTGGAGCCAGCTCTAAATGTAGATTGCCAAATGTTCAGTGTAAGCATTTGTATCTCCTAAATCAGCAAAAAACAAATCAAAGTTTGATTAATTATGGTGTTGATTGTCTAGACTTAAGGTGTTAATAAAACAGATAAACTTAAATGTGTCTGAGCTCATTTTTTGGAAAGATATTTCTTAATCATTTACCAGCGTACCCTTGGCTTGAAATACAAAGGAGAAAGAAGGGGACAATGCAAATGTTCTGTGGAAATGGGCAATGGACATATCATTCAGCTCTGGAGTCACATGTTACTTAGGTTCAACGTTAGAGAGATAATTATTTTAATCTTAATCCAGAGCCCACTCTTTTAACATGTTGAGAGGAAATCGTAAATCAGATCTTAAGGTAATTGGATAAGAATTGCTAAATAAATAATAGGAGATGGATGGGGAAAATCATTGAGTAGGGTTGTTCTCAACTCTCATACACAAATGAAAAAAAATCTCCCACAGATTCATGGTCCATTTAGAGAAAGGAGAAAATCCCTTGAAAATTCATTCTCTTAGGTTTGTATATGTTTGGTCATCAATGTCTTGTTGTCAAATAACAATTATGAAAACCTCTTGTGCCTGAGTTCTCATGGTTCCGTCTTTAACTGTGTCTTTAAGCCACTGTAGGCTTTGTCTTCCACAATTTCTTGATATGATCCTGAAGTTGCCTTACCATTGTCTTGAAGTGTTGCCCTGGAAATTGTCCTTTACTGAACCTCCACCTTCTGCTGTTGCTTTCTGTTTTTGAAGCTGCCTTTTTCTGTTTCTAAGCTGCCCTATTGCTTCTGACAGACATTTCTTCAGCTCCTGCTGTTCTTGCTCTCACTGTGGACTCTGTCTACTGTAAGTTCCACACATTCTTGCTAAGCATTGGTTCCTAAAGGGATGACTGGAATCCATGCATGAGTGTTTTAATTAAAGGCTCGTCGGTATTCTTTTGTAATGGAGATTCAAAAGAAGGATATAGTTAGTGCCATATTAGTGGGTTGTTCTTTACTTGATTTGCTAAGTGCATCAAGAGTTAGCAAATCCTGTATAAATTGGGATAAAGAGTTGGGGGTGGGATGGAGTGGGGGAGAAGTTCTTTGGACCTGAACTTCTCATTTCCCTGCAGGTTACTATTGCTACTAAAATGCACATGAGCTCATGAATAGGGGAACTTGGAGAGAGCCTGTCAATGTATAACCATTTTAAGTTTTTGAATGGGCAAATAGGTGACAGTGAATAGAACACTGAGTTTGAAATCAGGAAGACTCATCTTCATGAGTTCGAATCCAGCCTCAGACACTTATTTGCCCTGTAACCCTGGAAAAGTCACTTAACCCCGTTTGCCTCAGTTCCTCATCTGTAAAATGAGCTAGAGAAGGAAATGGCAAACTACTCCAGTATCTTTGCCAAGACAACTGCAAATAAGGTTATGAGGCATTGGACATGACTGAAATGACCAAATAACAAACAGCAGGATGTGTTTGAATCCTTATTGTGGTTATTATCTAGTAAAGAGTATTTTCTTGCTTTTCTGTTGATTTTTGCTAAGTGCCTTCTTGACTCAATTTCAACAAATCCTGACCTTCACTTCTGTTCCTCACCCAGAACAATGTTTTTTGATCTTACAGTGAGATAGCCTGCAGTACCTTCTGTGTTATTTAACTTGTTTCCAGTTCTATCTTTAATATCCTTTATCACTCTTACTAGAAGACACAAAAGGGGATGCTCAGCAACTATGAATTTCAATTGTCCCTTCTCAATAAAATGTCCTCAAGTCTTTTACCCAGCTGAGCTAGGGTGAATGAATTCCATTCACTATTTTCCCATCTCAGAGTGTAGGCAACGTGGTCCCCACACTTTTATTACCTTCTTTTTCATCTTTCTGAGGATGTGGTTATCCACTTACAATACATTTTTGTTTGTCTTGTTAATTTCCTTCATACCCCTTAGTAATTAATAGGCTTCCAGAAGGCTCTGGAAATACTACAGTGGAAGAGCATCAACCTCTGGCAGCAAAATCCCTATTTCTCTTACAGCTCTCAAGTTCTTATAATTCTTGATAGAAGTTACCAAGTCTCCAGCTATGGAGTTTTCAAAACAGAGAAGAGTCTAGGCCTAGGCTTACTCTGAGGATATGAACAAATGAGTGAGTGAATGAATAAATGATAATAGTCCACACATATACTGCTTTAAGGTTTAAAAAATGTTTTCCTAGTAACTGTTTGTGTAAATAGTACTAATAATTTTATTAGCATTTTGTAGATGAACTTACTGAAGGCCAGAAGAGTTAAAAGACTTGCCTTTGGATGTACAACCAATAGTTGTCAAGAGTTAAGATTCAAACCCTTCTCCCCTCTTCTGACTCCAAAGACTCTTTGCAAGTCAAGTCATCAAGAACTTATTAAATGTCTGTTGTGCAGAAGCCACCCTCCTAATTTTTAGGGATATAAAAGCAAAAGAAAAAAAGTCTCATTTCAATGGAGCTGATGGTCTAATGGAGGACTAATATATGAACAACTATGTATAAACAATTTGTACACAGGATAAACTGAGGATAATCAAAGGATGGGAGGCTCTAATATTAAGGGAAGAGGTTTCTTGTAGAGAGTGGCCTTACAGAGCTGAGAATGAAGGAAACCAGGAGATGGAGATGAGGAGGGAAAAAATTCCAAGCTTAGGTGACAGCCAGTGAAAATGTCCAGAATAAAGAGATGGAGTTTCTTGTGTGAGGAAGAGCGAGGAGGCCAGTGCTCTTGGATGGAAGAATAAGTGGTCAGGAATATGGTTTAAGAATATTAGAAATATAGGAAGAGGACAGGTTATGGAGAGATTTTACTGCTAAATGGAGACTTTTATATTTGATTCTAAAAGAAATAGGGAGCTACTTGAGTTTAATGAGTTGGAGCAGGGGAGGGGGGGAGAGTTATATGATTACACCTGCGTTTTAAAAAGATCATTTTAATAGCTAAGCGGATGATCAATTAGAATGGGGAGACATTTGAGGTAGGGATTCTAGTTCAGCCATAAGGAAGTGAGGGCCTTCACTAGGGAGTATCAGGAGAGAGAAGATATATACACACACACACACACACACACACACACACATATATATATATATACATATGAGATATTATTAAGATGGAATTGAGAGAACTTGGCAACAAATTGGATATGGGCAGTGAGAGAGAATGTACTATACTCCTCTGCTAGAAGGAAAGAAGGGCCTTGGAGGGAGAAAGGAAAAAAAAGAAGCAAAGAAGGAAGGAAAAGAAGAAAGGAAAGAGAGGAAGGAAAAAGGGACATAGGGAGAAAGACAGCAAGGAAAGAGAGAAGGAAGGAAAAAAGGTAAGGAAGAAAAGGAGGAAAAAAGAAGAAAAGAGGGAGGAAAAGAAAGGAGTGAAGAAGGAGGGAAAGGAAAGAAGAAAGAAAAGAAAGGAGGGAAGGAAAGAAGGAAGAAGGGAAGAAGGGAGGATAGAAGCTCTCAACATGAGAGAATTCCTAGTTACAAGAGAGAAAATTCCTCACAACTTTCCTGTCAACCAGACATGTTGTAGAGTGCAATTATTTGCCACTGCCCAGATTAATATCAGATATTTAAATTTCATATTTCCTTTTTGAGGACTATGAAGAACTATTTATGTACTAATTCCTTAAAATTATCTATATTTTCAATTTCTTCCTTTGCTTTTCCTCCCCCTCCAAATGCGTCGCATTTTAATTTTAATTAAGAATTTGACAGAATTCAGGTTACTACTATGCAATGTTAATTTCAGTCATGTCTAAGTCTTCATGACCCCATTTGGGATTTTCTTAGCAGAGATACTGGAGTGGTTTGCCATTTCCTTATCCAGCTCATTTTATAGACGAGGAAACTGAGGCAAGCAGGGTTAAGTGACTTGTCCCAGTCAAACAACTAGTGTTTGAGGCCAGATTTAAACTTAGAACTTCTGACTCCAGGTCAGGCACTCTGTCTACTGCACCACCTAGCTGCCTCAACATTTGTTATTGGTCAGCAACAACAACAAGTGTTGCTCTATTATGGGGGCACTATTCTGGACATTTCAAAGGTAATGCCCATAGCTAGAATTGTCCTGAAAGTTCATTGAGTTCCAAATCTCACATTTTTAAGGTAAGAAAACTGAGGCCACAGATGGTAAAGTAGTGCTCCTAAGAGCACACAACCCTGTTAGAATGGAAATTACAAACTAGCACCTCTGACTTCCAATCTAATATTCTTTACATAACAAGCCTGTTGCCTCTACATGCTAACTGTGTAACTCTGGCATAGTTTTTCTTACATAATATCCTATATTTGGAGAGTCATTCATGGCCCATTGGGAAAGGTTAGGACTATAATTAGACCTTTTCTCTAGAAACTTGAGCAATAGAATGCATGAAGGTTAGTAACAGTTTCCCATTAATTGCTCCCTTGTGATTTTACAGTAAAGCTGTTAACTTGGGCACCGGGGGCCTGCTACCCACCAGTTCCTTTCCCTGACATTTGAAGCAGTGATTAGAATGTCATTGCTTTCCAATACTTCATTTTCATTCAGGGGACACACTAGATGTCTTTTTCTCTTATACTGCTGGGGAACATGCATTCAAACACCAAAGGGAAAAAAGAAGTCTGTGTTTATTATTTGAGTGGGCAAAAGGCTTTTTGAATGTGGATTTGTTTTCGATACACTGTGCAGTCTAGACTCTGTTCAGCAGTGTCACTCTCTTGTCTCTCAAGCTAATGGAAAAAAAGCAAAGCCATTTTTCATGTGCAAAGCAGTGGACCCCAAGGGCAAAGCATCTATCAGTGTGAAAAAGCAGTCAAGTAACAACCAAAAAATTGTCACTGCTTTGTGTCAGCTCATAGGTTTGACTGCACACATGTGCCAATATGCTTCATATGAAGTTCTTCATTTCTTTGAACACGATAATGTCTTGTTCATAAAACAAAAGAAGACAAAACCCAAAACTTTTGCATCAACTCAAACATGTGGTTGATTGATCCCATCAATACTTTTATGTAGCTAAACTGCTGCTAAGACATTCTGGGTGATATATGACAGATCTGTGATTTTTTTCAGTTTGGGAACTTTATCCACTCTTCCACCATGGGACCCATCAGTTACTTGGTATATAAAACCTAACACTGAAATAGAATCAGGGTATGAATTTGAACCCAGATATTCTTGATTCCAAGCCAAATACCCTATTGATTATACAATAGCTCTTTAGGCTGGGTAATAAAGTGCAACTATTTCTCAATAATTTTTCAAATTAATTTATTATTCCCATCATGGAAATTCTTCTCTCCCCCAAAATCCCACCTTTCCTCTTGTCTTTTCCAGAGATCTTCAGTGCATATCACGGTTTAGTTAGTCCTGGAGATAGGCTAATAGTAGTTTTGCATTTAAAAAAATACTTTATCTGACATTTTACTTTTGTTGTGTCACAGGCTCTATAGTGTGGAGGCCATCTGAAACACTTTTCTTTTCGGTCTTTATCTCCAGGTCATTTTAGTGACATTGAAAAATTGATATGCTAATATCTGATATATTAAATTCCTGTAAATGGCTGAGGAATAGTTGTGAAACCAAAATTAATCTAATTAAACTCACAGACTTGTAGAAACTTAGAACTGTAGCTCAAAGTGACCTTAGAGATCAGCAAATCCAACCCCCTCATTTAATACTTGAAGAAACTGAGGCTTCCAGACAGATTAAGTTACTTGCCATTGGTAACACAGGTAGTAAGTGACAGAGCCTGGATTCAAGCAGAGGTCCTGCTGAGTTCAAAGAGGATTCAAAAGATTATTAAAAAGTTGGAAATCAGGACCTAAAAAGATCTGTGACAGGGACTAAGCTTATTGAGACCACTGAATAAAAGCTGGAAAGGCTTAATGACTGTCTTTAAGTGAGTGAAAGGTAATACTAGACAGAGGGAAATGGCTCACTACTCTGAATCTCCATTGAAGATGAGACCAGATAAAGTGGGCTTGAAGGATTTTGGTTAGATAGAATGATAATTTCCTTTGCTGTGAGTTTTTATTTAAATGTTGCAATGTGTTGTTAAATCATATATACTTTTTGATCCCACAAAAAGGCAAGAATTTTGTCTCTTTGTTTTGAAATGAACAAAAATGCTGATGGGCTTGAAATCAGTAAGATCTCAGTTCAAATCTTGCCCAAGACACCTACTTGTTGTGTGACCCTGAGCAAGTCTTTTAATGTCTGTTTGCCTCAGTTTTCTCATCTTCAAAATGGGGGTAATGATAGCACCTACTTCCAAGGGCTATTGTGAGGATCAAACAAGATAATAATTGTGAAGTACTTAGCACAATGATGTCTGGCACACAGTAAGTGCCAGATATCATTGTGCTAAACACTTTATAATTATATATATATCTCTATATATTATATATATTATACATATATACACACACATGTGCACATATATATGTATATAGGTGTGTGTATGCATATGTATATGTATATATATGCAATTATATAAATGGTATTTTAATTATATTATCATTTTTACTGTAAGCTGTTAAGGTGAGAGAATCACAGGTTATTTTAGTTGTTTGGGCCTAAATTTTCTCATCTACAACATAAGGGAAATAGATTGCATAATTTCTAAGGTCCATTTCCACACTAAAATGCTTTGATTATATGAATATGATTGGGTCAGGAGTTGGGGATCAGAGTTATGCTTGAATGATCACTTTACCTATCTTGATTCTCCTTTTCTTTCTCTACCAAAAGAGGACTGAAACATTTTCTAGTCCTACTTCACAAATGTATACTGTACAGGGAAAAATGAGATTAAAAAAAGAAGCAAATTTCCAATGCAAGTTATTATTTTAGCGTGGAAAGGAAAACAGGGAAAATGAAATATTTCCAATATTAAACATGCTATACATAAGCAATTTTCTATTTAAGTTGAAACTTCGGTAAAATACTGTTAATTTTATGATGGGTAGATAAGATGCAGATCTAACAGAAAAAGTTAAAATGCACATATTTTTCCTAGAAATCCTGATCAAAATACATTGGAATACAAGTAATGAATCCTTTATTGAGGTTTTAAGAAATACAATGGTATAAGGTTAAGAAACTGAAAAGTGAATGACAATCAAGAAAAACTTGTCAAATATTGATACATTGTCCTAGAGAATACGAATATTATTTCCAGAGCCAAGTATCATAAGTTTTATGGAGTAGATGCTAGATGTACACATTCCTTTTGTGACACATACTGCTTGTGAGATTGTGAGCAAGTCATCTACTCAGTGCTCTAGACAGCTCTCTAAGACTAGAAGTTTCAAAAAAAGATGCCAACTTGATTTAGTAGCAGGAGTTTCTCATTCCAATGAAATAAGAAATTTGATGTCCATTTTTTTTTCTTTTTCACCCATCTAAAGAAAGAGATGGCTGTCATAAGGAATTAATTAATTGTGCAACTAAGTAGTATAGTACATGCTTTGCCAAATAGAGGGGGCTCCAATGACACAAAAGTCTCACAGGACCACAACTTCCTCAATTCTATGCAATATCACCCATGTCCTTAACTTCTGTTAAGAATTTAAGAAGAGTTGTCTTCTTTATATTGATTCTTTGGGACCAAAGTTGATCCCTATAGTTTTGCAACATTGTTTCATTTGTTTTATTGTTTTTCTTGTTTTTGTTTCCTTTTAATTTTGTTGCTTTCTTAACTTGTTTCACTTTGCATCAGTTCACATAAGTCTTTCCATATTTTCCTGTATTCATTCTAGTGTCCCTGTATAAAATCTTAGTGCTGTTTTAAGCTTTAATAACTTAAAACTTCACTAAAACTTTTGTGACATTCTGTAATCTTTGTGTCTCACAGCATGATAATATTCCATTACATTTATGTTCTACAATTCTACTACTCCTTTTCCAATCAATGAACAGCTACATTGTTTCCAGTTCTTTGCTACCACAAAAAATGTTGCTCTAAATATTGTCATCTGTGAGGTCTGTATTTTTTAAATTGATTTTGTCTGTTTATATACCTAGCTGGGGAATCTTTGAGTCAAAGGATTTGGACATTTCATTAAATTTCTTTCTATATTTTCAAATTGCTTTCCAGAATTATTGCACCAATTTAAAGTTCCAACAGCAATGTATTAGGTTACCATTTTTCTACTCACTCATCCTCCAATACTGGCTATTCTCATATACATATATTTTTCATTTTTGCCAATTTATTGGCAAATTTTTTCACCTCATAATGAAAACTCAAGGTTGTTCTGATTTGCATTTCTTTTACTAACAATGATTTGGGCCATTCTTATGATTGTTAAGAGTTGGCAGTTCTTCATTGTACACGGTAACAGCAACATTGTATGGTGGCCAACTGTGACAGATTTAGCTCTTCTCAGCAATACAGCTATGAAAGACAATTCCAAAAGACTCATGATGGAAAATGCTATCCACACCCAGCAAAAGAACTATGGAGTCTGAATACAGATTGAAGCATACTATTTTAACTTTTTTGGGTCGTTTTCCCCTTTTATTCTGTTTTTTCTTTCACAACATGACTAATGGAGAAATATGTTTACATGATTGCGCTTGTATAACCTATAGCAGATTGCTTGCCACCTTGGGGAAGGGGAATAGGAGAAAGGGAGGGAGAAAAATTTTGGAACTCAAAATCTTATAAAAAATGAATGTTGAAAACTATTTTAAATGTAATTGGAAAAAATAAAATACTGCTTAAAAAAAGAGTTGGCAATTCTTTTGCAAACGGTTTGTTAATATACTTTGACCATTTATCTGTTGGATAATGGCACTTGACCTCATACTTTGCTGCTAGTTGTCTATATATCTTGGACATCAGATGCTTATCAGAGATATTTGATGAAAAAAAAATTTCTGGTTGACCACTTCTATTATTATTTTATTTTTATAAATTGCCTTTGCACCAAAGTGTATTTCAATATCACGTAATTAAGAGTTTCTTTCTGTCTTTGTCTATTTCTCTTTGTCTCTCTGTCTCTATCTCTCTGTCTGTCTCTCATAATCACTTCCTTCCCTCTCTTGGAATAGAGTAGCTTCAATAACAAACTGCAAAGCAATTACAGAAAACAAGTGCTGCACATGACTGACTCCCTCCATTGCCACCCCACACTCCAAGCTGGGTGATAGGAGGAGGGGCAGAATACCAGACAGAACTGAAGGTTTGGGAAATTCACAGTGATCACATCAGAAAGCACTCAGGAAACAGAGGTAGAAGGGCAATGGAGTTAGCATTGCCTTTTGCTCAATCTCACCATGCCTAGGAGGTTTCATCACTTTGCTAGTCTGTTCTGTTCCCCCCTCAGAACTGCCTGCTCCTATCTCCTGTAGGTCTGAATTTGTGAATTTCTCCTGCTCACCCTTCAGTTTTCCAGTTATGGTCCTAGTTTTTTCTTTTGTTTATTTGGTTTTTTGTTTGTTTTCTATACTAGCCATGGCAGATAGATGCTTGGGGTATGTCTCATCAACAGCTGCCTCCTAAAATGTCAGGGTGAACACCAATTGCTCCCTGTAGCTGAAATGTCCAACATGGCTTAGAGTTAGACATCTTTCTTCTTTTCTCTTGTTCCCCTAAACTCAATACAGAACATCTCTTTATGGGCAAAAGAAATAGAAACTCAAGGGTTTGGAAAGATGTAATAAAGCATATATTACCTTGTTTCGCTATTTCTTGTTATCTATTACCCCTCTCCCCATTGCTTTATGATGCATTATAAATTACTATTATCAAAGAAAGACCTAAGAAAAAAGTAGTATTTGGGAGCTAAAACACTGTATTCCTTTTTCAATCTGACCTCTGTCCACAACTCATACTGCACCAGAAAATAAATATGGCACTTTACCTTGACAAAGCTCTGAAGTTTGCTTTGGTAAGTAGCATTAGAATGAAAGGTTACAGCTTGTGAGTTATTGGGAAGTGGTGCAGATTTCTGAGTTCTCTCATTGTTTCTCAAGGAAGAAATTTGGAGGAAGCAAATGTGAAATTTGAGTGATATTCAAAATGTCCTCTATCAATCAGGTTGGAACAAATTAATATTTTTGACACATGCATTGTAGCAGAACTGTTTCTACTACCATTTTCTTTTCCAGATATCTGTTATCTCTTTAATGACTTGTTCTAGAATTTTTCAAGGAATTAAATCCATCTGACTTTAGTTTTCCTTCCTTCCTTTTCATTTCCAGGTATTATCACTCTGTTTATACCTCAAAGCAGTACTATTCCTTATTTGTTCCTTATCTTTGTTCCAGTTTAGCTAAAAATAAAACAAAACAGGGGGCAGAGCCAAGATGGTGGCTGGAAAATAGGGACTAGCATGAGCTCCCCACCAAGTCCCTTCAAAAACCTAAAAATGGCTTTGAACCAATTCTAGAACTGCAGAACCCACAGGGTAGCAGAGGGAAGCAGGGCTCTAGCCCAGGACAGCCTGGATGGTCTCTGGGTAAGATCAATCCCACATGGAGCTGGAAGCAGAGGGGAGCAGAGGTGAGCCCAGCACAGACAGCACAGACCAACAAGACCAGGAGCATGCCCTAGCACCCTGAATCAGTGATCTGCAGCAGTTACCAGATTTCACAACCCACAAACGCCAAAGACAACAGAGTAGGTTAGTGGGAAAAGCTGCTGGGGACAGGGAGTTTGCAGTTTGGCCACCGCCCTGGGGGCAGCGG
>CM053627.1:152348701-152382913 GCA_028646595.1 Phalanger gymnotis | reverse complement strand
AAAAAATAGGAAAAAAAGAGACCAAATAGTTTGCCTCAACCTGCATTCAAACTCCACAGTTCTTTCTCTGGATGTAGCTCCCTTTTTCCATCATGAGTCCTTTGGAGCTGTCTTTGAGCCTTGTATTGCTGAGGAGAGCCAAGTCTATCAAAGTCAGTCATCACAGAATCAATATGTCTGTGTTTGTGTACAGTGTTCTCCTGGTTCTGCTCCTCTCACTCAGCATTATATTGTGTAGGTCTTTCCAGGTTATTATGAAGTCCATATCTTCCTCATTTCTTATAGCACAATAGTATTCCATTACATTCATATACCACAACTTGTTCAGCCATTCCCCAATTAAGGGGCATTCCCTTAATGTCCAATTTTTGACACCACAAAAAGAGCTGCTATAAATATTTTTGTTCGTACAGGTCCCTTTCCCACTTGTGTGATCTCTTTGGGTCATAGCCCTAGGAGTGGCATTGCTGGGTCAAAGGGTATAACATCTGATAATTCTATGGAACTCTTGTCCATATAGTTGCCCTGAATTTGCCATAAGACTTTCATCCAAAATACTGAGAATCTTCCTTGATTTTTCCTGTTATTTCAATGATAATCAGAAACTCATGGTGGCTATGAACTGGCCTTATTCTGTCACATGCCCAATCTATTTTTTTTTTATTTGATCATATATTCTTTGTACAGGAATAGAATAGTTCGGACTAACCTATGTAAAAGCTAAAGGTTAAGAATGAGAGTCTTTGGTGGCATACTCATCTTCTTTTCTGTTTTCTTATTTTCCCTCATGATTCCTTGATCCCTCCCCAAGCACTGAACCTGTGTACCATTTTGGCATCAATGTGTTCTAGCTATGATAATGAGAAACAGGCCAAAAAAATATTCTTCCAAATTTTTTGAAAAAGAAGAATGTCCAATCAGTGTATACTATTCAGTCTTTGGTTATTATGCTCTCTAGTATTATCCTTTACTGAATATTTTAACTCTCTCACCATGGAATTCCTGTAGATGGAAAAAAAAGCCTCTAAGAAACTGGAAGAAAAACAATTCATGTATGTTTTTGTCAAAGATATGAGAAATATATTTTTATTAATGCAGATTCAACTTGGAGAAAAGTTCTGACCAGAAGACTTAATCCTGTTTGCTCAGAAAAGATCTTTTTCTTCAAGCAGTTCCAAACTCACTTTTTATATTAATTATAAAAGATAAGATGAAATTCCAGAACAAAGTTAAAACAAAAGTACATAACTTCAGTTAGGGTTTTTGAAATTATTAAGCAAAGAGATGAATGTTAATGTCTTAGAGAAATTGTATTCTTGAAACTAACCACTTATATTAACTGTTGATCTTGGTATGCAAAATGTCTACCTCTCTAACTTTAATTGACAGAAACAATAGACCATACAAGGCACTTCCATTCTAATGATGGCCATCATGAACTTCATCTAATGGTTTAACTATCCTTTCTGCCTTCTTTAGGGAAGAACTACACTCTTTAGTTATGATTAAATATTATATTCAAGAGAGACTGATTAGAATGAAGATGTGAAGTCCGAGGACTTGGGGGCAAGACATTATTATAATATGAATTCTTAATTTTGATGTATAAAAAAAGATTACTTTTGCAATACAATCAAATGACATTAATAATAGAATTGTGGGTATCTTGTGAGGTGGTGGGAAAATATTTCTGAGTAGAAGGTCTCTTTAGTGCGACAGAGTCACACAATATAAATAAGTCCTTAATTCACAGAGCCATCCTGGGTATCATATCCAGTTCTCTCTTTGTCAGAAACTGAAACATCTGCAATTTTCATTTCCCTGGGAAATGAAGGGGACTTTGCTAATATCTTTATATACAAAGCGTTGCCTGACAAAGTTAAGATGCTGTCTGTTTTACAAAACATCTTCTCATAAAGCATATATTAGTATTTAGAGACGATGAAATAGGAAAATATCTTAAACAGAGCTTGAAATGCTAATGGAGGTTTCTGCAATATATATAACCATTCTCATTGATTTCATATTATTTCTTTGTAGTTCTTCACTTTTCTGAATCCTTCACTTTCGGATCTTTGTTCCTATTTGATTCAAAAAGGTGCTTTGCTCATAGGGACATTGAAAGAGACTCCCTTGACTATATCATTTTTTAAATGTTAAAAAAAGCTATTTTTCTTTCGTATGTTCCAAACTCGGTGCTTTGCATCATCTTATTTTGAAGGATATTGCATTAACTTTAACTTAAAATAACAATTGGCAAGTCAGTAATAGGAGTTTCTCAGATTTCTTCTAAGAAGGGTAATGATACCTATACAGTCTGTGGAGTGATTTTGTTTTATTTGTTTGTTTTCCTCTAGTGCAACATTGATGTTTTAGCAGCTAGGTGACAGTGGTAACTTACAGAAGGAAAAAATCTGACGTGTCCTTCACTATGGAGTCCTTTTGTGAAGCAGGTTGGGGAATGTAATGGTCAGTGCATGATTAAACAAATACACAAGGAAGTCCAGAGAGGAAGACTCTCTAGACTCTCCAGTGGCAGAAAGGATTGCTGAGGCGGAGAAATGTGAGCATTGTGCTAGAAATTATTAATTGCTAAGTAATGCACATAAAGATTGGCAGAGAGAATACTGGCTGATGCTTATATAGTACTTTAAGGTCTGCCAAATGATGTACATATGTGATGTCTCATTGAATCCTATAATTCCCTTGTTGTATAGATATTATGTATATTATTACTGCCTTTATAGAGCTGAGGAAACTGAAGATCAGTTAAGTAATTAACCCTTGGTCGTGTGGTGAGCAGTAGAGGTCTTCCTTTCTCCAAGTCCAGTGATTGATTCATACCTCTGGTCAACAGAGGGCTCAGCAGTATCAGGCCCCCACAAGGTGTTATTCCCCCAAATTTTCTTGCTAATGGCATGTTTTTTGTTTTCCTTCCAGCTAAAAATCCTTTAGTAAGACAGAGGACAGCTTGGCCTTACCTTCTGCCTCCCTCAAAACCCTGCAGTTGTTAAGTCTTTGCCATATGAACTATACCATTCCACCAAAACTTACTGGCTTTCTTTTTTTTTTTTTAAATTGCATTCTAGCTTAATCCTTATTGACATAGTTTGCTTTCCCAATTAGAATATGAGCTACTTGAGAGCAGGAATTATATGAATCTACATTTTCTTACTGTTTCCCAAGCCATTCACAAAGTGCTTAACACATAGTAAGTACTTAATAAATGATTTTCATTTGTTCATTCATTCATTCATTCATTTATCCATTCATTCATTCATATTACGCTCCCTCCTTGGTATTGAGAGGATCTGCATTTTTTAAGCAGAAAAGTAATCAATCTAAACCAGAATCGATTCCCTTTCAATAAATAAGGAAATTTTTAATTTTGCCATCTGAATTCTTAATTTCAGAGAATCACTGTACAAAAAATTCTATACACTTTATGATAAGTTGCAAATTATTTTAAGGCAAAGACCTCCTTTTCACATTTTAGTCATTCATTGTTATGTAAGGGTGGGGCTGAAAGACACATGTAAGCACCTTAATTAGGCAAGAATACTATTTATTTGAATCAAACTGTCAGAACTGAATATGACCCAGTCTTAAATACCTCCTTGAATCAATCAAAGCCATT
This sequence comes from Phalanger gymnotis, assembly GCA_028646595.1. Taxonomy (NCBI): domain Eukaryota; kingdom Metazoa; phylum Chordata; class Mammalia; order Diprotodontia; family Phalangeridae; genus Phalanger; species Phalanger gymnotis. The sequence continues at coordinate 152,379,276 of CM053627.1, read as the reverse complement.
GTATGAGACACAGGGTCATGCTCTGAGTAATATGTATAAATTTAATAAGCTATCTCAGAACTAAGGAAGAAATTCTGAAGGTTGAGATTCCAGAGACTGGAGCAAGACTGCCATTTCCAGGACCCCTTTGATAAGCAGACAAGATTGATCATTAATAGAGAAGGAAGATAACAAAGATAATCACTGACTTTCCACACATTTCAAAGCAGAAGATGAAGTCTCAGGAAAGTCCCCCCAAAAAGGTTGGCTCTTTGACTAAATCTGTCCCTACCATATCTGTCTATCCAAAGACACTATAATATAATCCATTGTTTTGTTACTAAGATGTTTCCAATAAAGTGAATTTCATCTCCACCAAAAAGAGGCCAGGTGTTAACTATAGATCAATATAGATCTAAATATTAGGCAGATAGTCCAGCCTTTGCCTAAATGCTAGGAATTTTCCTAATGAGACAGAGTGAATTTGCTTCAACTCATAATTGTTTATCCAAAATAAACTCCATAAAGACCAAAGAAGGATGGAGAATCACATGCTTTTAGCAGGGTATTACAGTCAATACTCAACATTCGTGGTTACAATATTTCTACAAAACAGCAGGCGAGTCAAAAATGCAAAAGCTGTAACATTGAACTTATAGGGAATAGGAGATTAGGTTCCCATGACCACCAAAAAGTGTAATCTTTTCTAAAGAATGCTGAACATACACTTTTTTTGCATACAATTCTTTGTAAAATATTATTTCTGATAATACGCACTTTTCTTAACACAGTAACCATGAAATAACCCATGTAATGCAGTACACAAAATAAAATTAGTAACATATAAAATATTTTTCTTTGCTAGTAATTCCCTAGAATTCTGTGACCTTTTGAGCTATCTCAATAAAAAAAACCCAACACATTGATTTCAGACAATATTCACTTTTCATAACACATGTAATCTGCAGTGCCATAAATACGGTACACAGCAAATAAAATTCTTAAAATTAAAACAGTTTTTAACCTGAATCTTAACTTTGACTGTGTCAGATGGCAGCGTGAGGGTGTTGTCCCATATATTATACTGCTGTAAACCTTTCTACCTTGGCTGCCCTCTGCAAACCAAGTCAAAAGTTGCTGGGGCTGTATTGGCTGCCGTTGGAAGATGCGGAGACTGGTGAGGTTTTGAGATCACCTCTGACATTCCATCCTTCATGGCTGGTGGAGAGCATTGGGGATTGTGAAGGACACAGCAGCTTGAAATAATCCATCAGTGATGTCTGCTTTGTGAGCTGTTTTGAGATCCTTAAGGTTCTCCCAGATAGCAGCTGCAGATATTGCAGCACAAAGTTTATCTAACACCTTTATTTTCTCATGAACCCACATCAATGACTTTGCATACTTGGCCTTAGATCCCAAAGAACTTACACTATGCTTTGGGGGCATATCTTTTTCTTCAGTTATTTCAGTCACATCTGACTTTTTGTGACCGCATTTGGGGTTTTCTTGGTAAGGATACTGGAGTGGTTTTTCATTTCCTTCTCCAGCTCATTTTACAGATGAGAAATTGAGGCAAATGGGGTTAAGTAACTTGCTCAGGGTCACACAGCTAGTACATTTCTGACACCAGATTTCAACTCAGCTCACAACTGAACATACAAGAAAGATATTTGTTAAAATGTGACCAAGTAGTTTAGTGATAAGCAATATTATTCTCCAGTGTGGATGGTTTACTATAGAGGAACCTGAGTTCGTTTAGCTAGCCTCAACAAGCATTTGTTAAAGCACCTACTATACTGGGTGTTACTTTGTCTGTAGTACACTATGTACAAGGAAAGCATTAGCACTCAATTCATATGGAAGAAATTTCTTTAGACCATAATGACCAAAAGATCAGCTGTGTACAATAACTGCATATATCCTACTTACAATAAAGGTTACAATTTTTATGTTTGAGTTGAATGAATTATATGTCAATAAATAGACATTTGAAGTGACATCGATTTGAAGAAATTCTCAAAGAAAATCTGACAGCATAAGGTATGTAGCTGTTTCATATGTTGACATAAAAAGTCTGCTTTTTATTGCCTTTAGAAAATGACTTTAATGGAAAATTCAATAAAATAATTGCAGTGTGTTTGTCCTGATTCCAAATAACTGAATAACAGAGATGTCATAAGTTTGTGAGCTTCCTGGCCTGCAATAGTAAAAGCTTGACCTTTATTTACAAAAGAAAGGATATTTTGGCAGAAGGTTAAAACTATTACTTTAAATCCCACTTTCCCTTTTGGCATTACAAGATTTCTGAATGGTGTCTCATCTTACAAATGGCATAGTGCCTTTTCAAAGCTAATAGCGAGAGTTAACTATACCAATCCTGACTTTAGTTGCTCTGAGTCAGACCTTATTGATAAAGTTCTTAGTACTTCAAATTTTATGATTAATAATGAAAGAAAACATAAAATAGATACACAGGGCACTTTTAAAAAATCAGTGGTGTCCAAGTCACTTGGGGGGTATAAATATTTATAAATACAAATGCATTTGAAAACTATCTATTAGGGCAGACAAATTTCTGCTCTCTTAAGAAAGATTTAAAAGAATCATTTTTCCCAATGCTTTGGATGGACTCTAATCAATATTTATTAAAGAGATATTTTTTAGAACTCTCCACCCATCTTATGCCATTTTTTAAAGAAGGGATCCACATGTCTACCATTTTCATACTTTGCTAAAGACATTTTTGATGACTTCTTTCATCCTTGTGGCTTCAGATATTTAATAGTAGTGATGGTTACTGTATGAAGTTCTATAAAAAAGTGCCTGTGTGGTAAGAATTGAGTATGCAGGCAGCTAGTCAGAACAATTATTTAGTGCTGCAGGCAATTTGTATATATCTAACTGGAGAGCTGTTATCAAAAAAGTACCTTACTGAAATGGAAAAAGTTAGGGGATTTGGGGTGGGAGGCAGAGGTTGGCTTTATCACACACAGTTACTCAATGTTGTGTAAGGTCATATAATTTGTGTCTGTAAAGAACAAGGAGTTATGGTGGGGGTCAATAGAGATTGGGGATGGTTCTATACTCTTGCTGGCTCAGTGAATAGTGTGAGCTTGATTTATTTAACCAGTTTACTTTCATTCAGTGGGGGGAACATATTATCAGAGTGTTGCCAACTGTCTGTGTTTTAGAGGTGTTACAAGCTCAGCTTGGGTCGTATTTTCCATATCTGTTTTACAATCCGTCCAACTTCTGAGAAATTATGACCATTTCTTTCCTTCTACCATCAAAATGTCACTGCCTCCCACCCAAATGGGCTTTGCTCTTTTACTATGAACATTCAGACCCATAAAAGAAAAACCTCATGTGAATCAAGTTTATATGGGGGAAAAAAGTGGCCTTATTTGACATAAAAAAATACAAATCGTTTTTCATGAGTGTTCCATCATTTCTTGAAGAAATAGGGAGTACTTCCCTCCATAAACAGAACTATACCATAGTTTGTTCTGGTGGTTACATTGTCTAAACTGGTGAAATGACATCTTAAAGGCATCATATTTTCTGAAAAAATCATATATATGCATGATACTTACAGAATGATGCCTAGATTACATGCTACTTAATATAGTTTTCTAAATAATGTCCTCTTAAATTGGGGTAATAATCATCTCTTACTGAACTCCTTGAAATTATAACCATTTGAAGAAAACTGAAGGATGACTATGTCTGTCTTTCTTCATCTCTGCCACTAACTATGCATGGATTCAATGCCTCTGGCCTCAGTTTCCTTATCTATAAAAGGAAAGGGAAATACACTACTCCTTTCCAGCTTTGAAATTCTCTGAGGTGAATGTGGTCTGTCTAATCTGACAATTCACACAGAGTAACTTTGCATGGATTTCTGTGGCCACATCAGGTAGGAGTAGATTGTGGGAGGCACTATTTAGAAATATTCAGGGTATTTGGAATCAAATTAGGGTAATTGAAGTAAAGCAATTTAATGAAAAGATTGGATTCAGTCTGCTTGTTTTTCCAGTCATTAAATTTTAATGAGCCTATTCTCTTTCTGGTTTTCAAGGTTTTTGGGGGATGAACATCTCTTTCTTTTCCTGTTACTGACTGTAAGGTGTTATAAATGCCCCCAAATAGAGTCATTTCTCTAGCTAATAAGAGATAATAATTACCCAGCCAGTGCCAAGGAGTTGATTTTCTTATCAATGTCAATGCCCATTGTCATTAATAGAAAACTTTGAGAGGGTAATATAAATTTCTACACTAAGAGTAGTTAAAATATCTTTAATTTCTTAAACGGAGAGGTTGAGATAAAGAGGTCATAATGGTCATCCTTCCTCTTGATGAATGGGCTCTCTGTCATATATATCTGTATCTACATACATATATGTCTCTCTGTATTTGTATATATACACACATACATTGTCATTTTTTTCCTTTTTTGACCTTAATTCTGATTCTCATTAATTCTACTATTGATTTCTTTATAGTCAACTTTGTTTATCAGTAACTCAATATGCCACACATTTGCTTACTATAAAACTTCATATATCAAGCCATAAAATGTGTATTATAGGTGGAAACTGTAACTGATGCAATAAAGTACCTAAAAGTTTTACATATTAAATATAAAGATAGATAACATTTAATTAAAAATATAAAAAAATCAAATGAGTATAGACATGTGTCTGTATATATATAATATCTATATATCTACATAGTTATCTACATTTATATTTGATATATAAATATTTCAGTTACTTTATTGCATCAATTACAGTTTCCATATATAATACAATTTTTGTGATTTGATATATGAAGTTTTTATAGTAAGCAAAAGTGTTGTATTGCATAACTGATAGTTTACTATACAGAGATTAATAGTAGTTCTCAGAATGAGAATTAAAGATGATCTTAAGAGAAAAAAAGATCAAATGATACTCATTTCTTCACTGTGTGATGAATGTTTTTTGCAACTAAAATTGGGAAACTATCAGGTTTGCTCTATCCTGGTGGTTATTCTCTTGTTGTCTCCCTGGGTGGGCAATTTAAAAAACTTAGCGTGTATGGACTGAACAATGGCCAGCTCCTGATCTCAGATTCTGATCTTATACACATCAGCACACTCTTGCACATAGACATAAAAGACACATGCACACAATTAAAACAATTAAAAACAAGTCCAACTACTGGTAACAGGAAGAACAATTAGCAAAGCAATGAATTATCCCATGTTTAAACCTCATACTAACAAGATAATTGTTTGTTTCCTAACCTAACCAGCTGTGACTTGATTATGGGCCATTAGTGGCCATTAATAAATGAAACTGTGTTTGCATATCCAAAACAGGTTTGAATTTTATGTCCTGTATTTAGCATCAAGCAGCAACTTAAAAAAAAAACACACACACACACACACACCTCTCATTAAGATATAAATAAAGACTTGGGGGTTTAACATCTATTCTTTAAAATGTGATTATTAGAGAATTGGGGTCATGGCATTTAAAGCTAGAATGGAACTCAGACATCAACTCATCTAATCTTCTTGTTTTAACAGGGAAGAAACTGAGGCTGAGAGATATGAACTGACTTTCCTAAAGTCACAAAAGTTGTAAGTGGGAAAGTCTAGTATTTAAACCAAAGTTTTCTGACTCCAAAAGCATTTCTACTTTCTACCATACTCTCTTAACTTCATAAAAATAATAACTAGTATTTATATAGTTTTCTGTTTGTGAAGCACTTTATATTTTATCTCATTTGATCCTCAAAACAATGCTGTGAGTAAGGTGTTGTTTGTACATTTTACTGATCATACATTACTAATGAGGAAACTCAGGCAAACAGAGGTTAAGTGACTTGCCAAGTTTCACCCAGATAGTAAGAGTCCTTGAGGCAGGATTTGAACTGAGGCCTACCAGCTCAAAGTACAATGCTCTAGCTACTGCAGAGTATTTTCCCCAACTGCCCCCCCCCCATAGACATTAGTTTACATTTGTTTGTTTACTCAATGGATATATATTTGCACAGGTCCAGGATTTGTAGGTGTCTTGAATTCTCTATCTGGTATCAAGATACTAACATATCTTGGATATGTCCAGTTCTAGAAAATTAAGGCACTTTAAAAAATAAAGCTATGGTTAAACAAATGGATTTTTTCACCTCCACCACATAGTTCAGTTTGTAAAAAGGAAAAAAAAGTTTGGAAAACTATAAGCATTTTTTTGGAGACTAGGACTGATTATTGGATCTAAATAAAATCCAGATGGGAATAAGTTAGCACTAGACCTTTCCCAAGTGGCTGCTACTGTTATGATTGCATTTTTGAAAATGTGCAATCTTTCTTTCATGACAAATACTTGAACGCACCATTAACACATGTGGTCTTACCCTCATTTGGACAAAGTTGGACATTGCAGCTAAGTAGCCATCAACTCATTTCAATTGTATTTTTCCACAGGAATGATGGAATGAGTTATGTTGTGCTCAGCATTTTTCTCTTTAGATAAGAAAAAAAATCAGCATGTGAATTATAGAATGAGCTGGTTTATTCTCAACCATGTCTCAAAGAGCAGGTGATCCTATTCATTCTCCTTCACTGGATCAATTAACCTAGTGTGGAAAAATGTATATATGATATAATGGAAATACATATGTATTACATATATATGTACATAGTTGGGCTGTGTGTACAAACAATAGGAAGAGGGGACATGTGCATATATATGCATATAATGTATGTGTCTATGCACATATACAAATATATCAGCTTGGTCTAATGTATAGAAAGCCAAATGAGTGGTTAGGGAAGCCTTGATTCAAGACCTAGCTCAAACACCTACTGGCCGTGTGACCTTAGACAAGTCATTTGGCCTCTCACTGCCTTTCTAAGAGTTACTATAGTAACTACAGTTACTATATCTGCTCATCTGCTGTTTTGGTGGAGTTTCCTTATTGTGAGTTCCCTGCATTAATGAAAAAAATAAGTTGGCTACATAATACTTATAAACGTACTATATGTGTGTATATATGCACATACATTGTGTATAGACATATGTACACATATATTGTATATATGTGTGTGTGTAAATACATACATACACACAATGTGTGTGCACATATATCCATACACAATGTATGTGCATATAAAATAACTCATTCTGTAATTCAAAAGTGGAATTATTTTATTAAAAATTATTTTATTTATTATTAATAAGCATAGGGATAATTGATTCTGGCATTCTTCTGAAAAGAGATATCATTGAAAAGAGGTTACATATATTTAGCAGTGAGGTCAAACCATTGTACTTACCCCATATGTACATATACAGGATTTGCCTTTCTATTGCATTATAGCTCCATTCAAATCCCTATGCTTCTAAGTCACAGGTGGTCTAGACCAAATCTCCCTTCCCTAAATATCGTTTCCTGTATCCTCCAATTCATTTATGTCAGCTCCATCTAGGAGTATGCTGATAAAGCTTTAAAAACCAGCTGTCTAAAAAAACATATGCACATCACACTTTTAAATTTAGTCAGCAGTATTAGCACTTTCCCACAACTTTCTTAAGTCTAGACAATCAACAAAATTTCAAGTCAAGCCCTAACTTGTGTTTGCCAATTTCTGAACTGTTAATACTAACCTGGAAAATGTAACAATTGACTTTCTTAAGCAGGTTTCCATTGGCCGCAGCCCACTCCTGGGTCTATTCTTCCTGTATCTTTCTTCCACTCAACTATCCACTTCTATTATGTCCCCTGGAAGGAAAACCCTTCTATCATATAAAACAAACCTACCTGTTATATTAGACCTGTCTTCCTCCTGCCCCTAGGTTCTCCATATATGTGTGTGTGTGTGTGTGTGTGTGTGTGTGTGTGTGTGTGTGTGTGTGTGTGTGTATGTATATATGTATATGTACATATATATATACATACACACACACATATGTAAAATTTACTAGCTCTCCTGCATGGTATGTTCTCTTCCTTGTATACACCTCCTGGCTCCCCTAGATTTCTTCAAGTCTCAGCTTAAATCCCAACTTCAAGTCTAGTGATTTCTCTTTGATGATTATTTCTTATTTTTTGTTCATATAGAGCTTATTTGAACATAGTCATTTGCATGTTGTCTCCCTGATTTGAGCTGCTTGAGAACAGGGGCCACCTTTTGCCATTATTTGCACCATGAGAGCTTAGCACAGTGCCTGGAGCAAAATATATGCTTAATAAGACTGACTTTTTATTTAACTTTATATGTGTATGTGGCTTCCTCCTCCTTCCCCCCATTAGAGAGTAAGAATCTTGAATAAGTACCTATTTTTTAAAATTTCTTAAGGCAAAATAAATGGTTATAAATTATGATGAATGGGGTAACACAAATCATTCAAGAAGCAACTGAAATTTGTGGAAACAAATTAATTTATCTAGAATAAGAAAAGAATGACCTAAATGGGGGAACCATTTTTTTTATCAAATTTCTTCAATAAAGGATTATTATCTAAGACAGTTTGACAGCTAACAGAAGTATATATGAACACAAGGTATTCCCAAATGTTCTCAATAATAATAATCCTCAAAGGATAAGGAAAGAAATTTATTAAAAAGAAGATTCACAAATTGTTAAAAACCAATGAAAGCAAGCACCAAATTACTAAAAAATAAAATCAACACCAAGCAAAACAGCTTTGAGGTTTTACCTCACACCCAACAAATTGACAAAAATACAAAAGATAGGCAGAGGTGATATGCAGCCAGTTCACCAGTTCACTAGAACCAGTGACTAATTTTAGGTAGTGTTTGCTGAACCAGTTATTCGTCGGGGTGAGGCCTGTGTCCTCTATATCAGTGGCAGGGGCAGTGCCTCTGCTCAGAACTGGTTGTTAATTCATTTGAATCCCACCACTGATATGATAGTCAATGTTGGAGCACTGAGTAAGAATAGACACACCAATGCATTTTTGGTAAAGCTGTCAATTGTTACAGACATTTTGGAAAGCAATTTGAAATGATGCAAATAAAGTGACTAAAATGTCCATATCATTTAACAGAGTATTTCCATGACTGCAGTCAGATGAACTGAGTTCAAATGTGGCCTCGGACATTTATGAACTCTGTGACCCTGAGCAAGTCATTTTACCTCTGTATGCCTCAGTTTCTTCATCTATAAAATGGTGATATTATTAGCATCTACCTCCCAGGGTTGTTGTGAAGATCAAATGAGATAGTATTTCTACAATGCTTTGCAAATTTTAAAGCACTAAATAAATAAATGAACAAAGAACATATGTATGTGTAGACATGTAAAATATGCATACGAAATATAGGTACAGAATAAATATAAAATACATAAAAGGTAATTTGATATAAGGTAATTTGGAAAGGAATCTTACCTTCTAAACGTGTTCCTCAGACTTACTACACCATGCTGAAAATCCTTTTATGCAGAGCAGAGTAATTTCACAATGAGCCATTATGCTTAAAATATAAATACCACAGAAGAGTCAACACAATGACTTTAATTCATATCCATGACATGTATTAGAGCCTTCTCTAAAAGCAAATTTATTATAAGGAGATTGGGAGAAGATAAGTGGCAGAAATGTTAAGATTACAGGAGAGCATATCAGCATATCAGGGGCTGTAGCTAATGGCATTTGAATCTTGAGGAACTGAAGTCAAATCCTGTCTCTCGTGCAAAATTACTACATGGCCTTCAATAAATTATTGAACCTCTCAGTGCCATAGACAACTGTAACAATTTAAGTTGCAGAGGAATCACCAATTTACTTTGATGGAGGGAGTTTAATCACCTGGAGTTCTTGATATCTGTAAAATCACAGGAGGAACAGACTTATTGAAAATATCTTTAAGCATACTATCTGGACTATTTCGATTGAGTAACTGGTTGCTAACTATGCTATGTATGGTCAAGGAGCTTATAGTTTTTTTTAATTCAATTTTATTTTCAGATCCAAATTCTTTTTCTTCCACCTCTCCTCCCTTGCCCTTCACTGAGGAAACAAGAAAAGCATAGCCAGTTATATGTAATATAATATGTAATATTAATATAATATGTAACAAATTTATGTTTTATATATATATATATATATATATATATATATATATATATATATATACTTGTTGGCAAAGTCTACAAAATCAAACATAACAAAAACAAATCTCAATCTGTACTCTGAATCCATTACTTTTCTATCTGGAGGTAGGCAGTATATAATCATCATGAACTTCTTTGGAACTGTGATTAATCATTATATTGATGAGAATTCCTATTTCTTTCAAATCACCATCAAAACATCATTTCTATTGTACAGATTTTTACATAATTCATAGAAATTTTCCCAGATTTTTCTGAAATGATCTCCTTTGTCATTTATTAGAGCACAACAGCAATCCCTAACTTTTATATGTTATAACTTGTTCATCCATTCTCTAACTGATAGGTTTCTTATTATTTGCTACCACAAAATGAGCTGCTATAATATTTTAATACATATGGATGTTATTCCTCTTTGATTCCTTTTGAGTATAGATGTACTAGCAATATCACTGAGTCAAAGGGTATGCACAGTTTAATAGCCTTTTGGACATAGTTCCAAATTGTTTCCAAGAATGGCTGGACCTGATCACAATTTCACTGACAGTATACCTGTTTTTTCACAGCCCCACCAGTACTTGCCATTTTCCTTTTTAGCCATCTTTGCCAAGTTAATTAGTGTGGGTTTATTTTATGTCCTACAACTTTGATGAGGTTGTTAGTTGTTTCAACTAGTTTTTCAATTGGCTCTCTAGGGTCCTTTAAAGAAACTATCATATCATCTGCAAAAAACTGATAATTTTCTTTCTTTTTTACCTATGTCTATTCTTTTAAATTCTTTATCTTGTCTTGTTTCTATAGATATTATTTTAGTACTATATTGAATATTAATGGTAATATTGGGCATCCCTTTGCCCTTGATCTTATTGGAAAGGCTTTCAGCCTATCCCCATTACAAATAATGTTCTTTCTTGGGTTTAGATGTCTAGATCATATTAAGCAAATTTTATTTACTTCTGTGTTTTCTAGTATTTTTTTTTTAAACAGGAATGTGTGCTGTATCTTATCAAAACTCTTTTCTTCATTTTGATATAATTTTATGATTTATATGGTCAATTATGTTTATTGTTTTCCTAATATTTAAGCAACTCTCTATTTCTTGTATAAATCTAGCCTGGTCATAGAATTTGATCTTTGTAATATATTTCTGTAGTCTTCTCTGCAAAGAAAATTGATTTTCTTTTAAATAATCAGGTAAATACCATAAAGAAAGAGGTCAAATTAAAAGATATATACATACACACACATATGTGTGTATATATATGTACATATATGCATATATACACATGCATATATATATATATTGGCTTAAAGGCTATATTTTCAGATTATTTTTAACAGTATTTTTTAAAGAAAATAATTGTCTAGTTCTTTGAATGACCTCAAGCTTCTCTCTCAATCAAAGGCTCATTTTCTTTACATGGATAATTGAATAATTGAGTGTCTTCTATTCACAGACTAATACTATCCCCAAAGAAGAAAATTTAAAGATCAACAAAAAGGCAATCAAAAGGTATTTGTTGGGCAGGTACATGTTGTAACACTATACCAACAAAGAATTAAGCAGAAGAGTTGTAAAAGATGCTATCAGAAATAAAGGTATGCTGAATAAGAAGATAAGCCAGTCACATAATGAGAGTAAAGACAAAACTGTGCACAGCCTGATTTTCCTCTGTTATCCATATAAGGGCAAGAGAATCTAAGGAAGACCCCTAGTATATTGAGTGAACAGCCTGAGCAGAAAGGACATGTAGTGATCTACATCATTGGAGGACATTTATATTGACGAGATCACATATCTTTTGGCATATTGGAGTATAAAATATATGAACTTCAGAATTCAGATAGAAGATCTTAATAATATAGTAAAAATAGTCATAGCTAGCATTTATACAGTACCTGCTGTGCTAAGCACTATGTTAAGTGTATTGTAATTTTAATTTTAATTGTAATTTTAAGTTGTTTCATCATCAAAATGGCATGACGTGTTTCTTTCAAATGTATTATGATCTACTGATATCATCATAACTTCCAAATAGGTTTTCAAAATGTTTTCCTGACAAGATCACTTTTTTAAAGTGACTTATATTTACTTAATATTTGCTTTGGTTTTCTCTAGGTTTGTAATTTCATTTGTATAGGGAATTCCCAATGAGGAAATCACTTCAACTAATGGGGATCACAATTGTTCTTTAATTCAACTTCCTACGAGAGTTGCTGTGGCTAGAGGGGTGTGGGGAACCAAAACATTAAGTGATGTTCCTATAGTCAGTCTCTTTTGTTGTTGTTCAGTTGTTTCAGACATGTCTGACTCTGCGTTATCTGATTTGGGTTTTTCTTGGGAAGGATACTGCAGTGATTTGCCATTTCCTTCTCCAGCTCATTTAACAGATGAGGAAACTGAGACAAACAAGGTTAAATGACTCGCCCAGGGTCACAGAACTAGTAAGTGTGTGAGGCCAGATTTGAACTCCAGGTCTGGCACTCTATCCATTTCTCCACCTAGCTGCCCATGATCATATAGATGTTACATGTTTGAGATGGGACTTCACTTTGCATCTTCTTGACTCCTAGACTTGTCCTGACTCTAAGGCCTGCCCTCCATCCTCTACATCACATTATCTCTCATTAGTTTGACATGGTATGAGTCAAGAAATATGGCTGATATGTTTGCTTGCTGAGGTAACTGGTCCTGATTATAAATTGAAAACTAACTTCAACAAAGAATTAAAGTGCTATAAACAATGAGCATATCTGTAGGCTGCTCTTATTGCATCACTATAGGTTTCATCCATGTGAAGCAAGCATTTTATGGCATTGTAAGAAACATCAGTGTAAATTTTCTTCAGGCTTATCCTGTTAAATAATAAGTGCCCATGAAACTCACCACCTCATCGGCAACGCTGCACTGTTCTTCCAGTATCCCAGTTAAATTAATTTAGTCTCAATTGCCCAGCTGATCATTTTGAGAAATTTCTAAAATAATAAATGCAATCCTTATTCTCACAGAGGGTTGCCTTTCACTTCTCTGACACCTTAAAGCAATTGTTTGGGTTAATCATTAGTGTCAAAATTTTCTAGATATTTATCGATCTTTTTAAAATAAAAATTGCCAGATTCATAAAATATGTAAAATACAAACTGTGTAAAATACAACTGTATATATGCCTCCTACCCCCATCCATATCCTTATGCCCATTGCATAATTACAACAGTAATAATTTGGAAATCAGGACTTAAAATCTGAAGAAGCTGGTTGTCTTCAGAGTATTCCTTGAGTTTTAATCACTGGGAAATTTGGGCTAATGAATTGGAAGCTAGAACTTTGACATATAGTCATCATACATACATCATTTAGGACCAAATTTGTTGAAAGAAAGTAAATACAATGTAAAGAAGGGCATTTGGTTACTTGGACTAATACATAAATTAGAATGCATAGAGGTTAGTTAAAACTAACCTGAAAACCCATGCAGACTCCTTCGTCATTAAAATTGAAAGAGATCTTAACAGTGGTGTAGTTTTTTAACTCTTTCACACCACACATAAAGAAATTGAGGTCTGCTGAGTGAAAGATTTGCCCAAGCTTATGAATTATGCCCAATTATGAATTGGTGGAGCAGACACTTGACCTTAAGTCTTTTGACTCCAATTCAGGAATATGCTGGAGACATCTTTAACCTGCTAGGAAGAACTGATTAAATGATTGTTATATTTTCACTGTGAGCATTTGCACCTCAAAAATTGGGAAATGCTACAAACCACAGTTTGGTTTATTGTTCTGTTGATTCTCTAGACTTAAGAAAATAAGAGAGAAAAGTGTTAATGCAGATTAAACTTAAAAGTGTGTTTTTTAGCGGGGCAGTTAAACATTTGTTAGCAAACTCCAGTTCCAAGTCCAAGGCACTTTCTACCACATCATTGCTACTCAGTGAAAAATAGCCTCCGGACAGTCATAAATAGTGGTGGGAGTGAACATAAATCAATTCAATTCAAAGTGATTAATTGAACAGTGGGATAGGTGGTAGAAAAATCCATTAGCAGGATATGTACTATTTAGCAAAGAAGACAGAGACAGCTGTCTCCTTGAAAAAGAAACAAAAAAATACACAAAGGAAATAAAAAAAATGTGGGCAGGATTACACACTACCCTGATATTTGAATGAAGAAAACTATCAATGAAACAACTGCAGCATGAAAATTGTCTATGGGAAGTAGTTTTATAGTCACTCAAGGAACACTTACTTTAGCTTCAAAAATCATAAATAGAATATATAATTGGCATGGCAATAATATTCCCACAAACTGGGTACACTTTCAAAAGAAATTCTTTATGACTTCCAGATGAACTTCTAGCAGAAGATTCTAGATGGGCAGGTGAGGACTGAAGGTCTTCGCCCAGAAATGAGTTCTGATATGTAAGGTAGTAGCCTAGTCTAATAGGCTAGGGAATAATCTGATAGTTCTGCTTTCAGTCTTGCTCCCAGATCACTGCATGACCTTCAGGACTACACTAATTTCTGTTTCCTTACCATAAAAATCAGAATAATACTCTTGACCTTTCTCCAGCAGATGGTCTCAGGATGAACTAATAAAATTATCTTTAAATAATGTAAAGTGGTTAAGGCCTACAGCAATAGAAGATTCTATATAAGATGACAAGACAATGAGAAAAGAAATAGGTTTTGTTAAAAGTACAGCTTGCAAAACTTGTGCTTCCACTTTTAATTTATCTCATTTTCTAAGCATAATCTCTGTATAAATTGAAATGGTTATTATACTTGAAACTTAATCACTTTTAAGTCTAGGTCCCTCCATTTCTCTCAGGTTGGAAGTGCAGAGGCTATTCACAGACCAAGCCCATTCTTATTAGCACAGGATCTTTAACCTGTTTTGTTTCTGACCTGGGTCATTTTGCCCTGCCTTAGGTCTTCCTGGTGGGCCTCCTTGCTTCAGTGGGCTTACTATATTAATGCCAAACTTGATGTAGACACCTGATTGGCATAGGCCAGAACACCTAAGTTTCAGCTTCTCTGGTAGTTGAGATTACAGGCTCTATCACCATACCTGGGACTTTATCATTTTCAAAATGTTTTCTTATCTGTTATCTTACTTGATCCTTGAAACGATCTTATGAGAGAGACAGATGGATATGAATATTCTTATGTCATATAAAAAAATTAGCCCCTGAGAGGCTGAGTGACTTTCCTAAAGCCACAAATATAAGGAAGGTAAAGCTAAGAGTATTCAACCAGGCTGAAAGTCTTTTCAGCAGGATGTCTAAATGTCTAATCATCTGTAGACATAGTTAGAAGTTTCCAGATGATGAAATAATGCATGTGACAAAACAAAAAGATAAAAAACACCAAGAAACATGGCTAATTCATAGGATCGCAGATTTGAAATTGAGAAATACCTTAGAGGTCACCTAATCTAATCTTCTTATTGTGCAGATGAGAGATCCAAAATCAGAGAGAAATCATTTGCCCAACTTCACAAAAATAGTAAATAGAAGAATTAGAATTAGAATCCACCTTTTCTGACACGAAATCCTTTTCCACTACAAAATGTGGCTGGACTTGGCCCAACTGTTCAAGGATAGTTTTATTCAATATATTGTTAACTTTGTATTTTTAGGATTAAATTATTTGTGACTAAAAAAGTGGGTGTTCAAAGAGATCACACAAGTGGGAAAAGGACCCATGTGTACAAAAATATTCATAGCAGCTCCTTTTGTAGTAGCAAAGAACTGGAAATCAAGGGGATGCCCATCAATTGGGGAATGGCTGAACAAATTGTAGTATATGAAGATAATGCAATACTATTGTGCTATAAGAAATAGGGATGATACAAACTTCATAACAACCTGGAAAAACCTACATGATATAATGCTGAGTGAGCAGGACAGAGCCAGGAGAACATTTTACACAATGACAGATATATGGATTCTGTGACGACTAACCCTGATAGACATTGCTCTTCTCAGCAACACAAGGTGGAAAGACAACTCCAAAGGACTCATGATGGAGAATGCTATCTATATCCATAGAAAGAACTATGAAGTATGAATGCAGATTGAGGCATACTTTATGCTCACTTTTTCCCCTTTTTTTCTCTTTTGTTTTTGTTTTTTGGGGTTTTTTTTGGTTCTGTTTCCTCTTCCTCATGATTCATTCCATTGGTCATAATTCTTCTTCACAACTTAGCTAGTGTGTTATACATAGAAGATATATTGGATTCCATGCTACCTTGGGGAGGGGGCTGGGCCGGGGGGTGGGGTGGGAAGAAAACCTGGAACTCAAAATTATGTAGCACCGAGTGTTGTAAACTAAAAATAGAAACTCTCAAAAAAAATAAAAAAGTGGGTGTCTAATCAAAATTATAGTTTGAAAACATTCTTGATAATTATTATAGAGATTAATGTTATTGTGATAATATATTAGATTTTAAAAATTTCAAGGAATTACTATTAATAAATTAAAATTGTTTTTCTTTGCAGAAAACCCAAATGTCTCTAATAACTGAAAACCCATAAGAAAGCTCTGTTCCTTAAGGTTGTACATACATGACACCAAGCTAGTTAAAATGCTCTTGGCAAGACCAAAATCCCATTGGTGAATAGGGACAACTGAAATAGTGAGAAGGGGTGAATAAATTTCAAGACTTGTTTGGTCAAAGCTCTCTGTATATTTTCTCTTATTTAAATTAATGCAAAAGCTAAAAGAAAGGGGATGAGGGGCCCACTAGCTGATTTCAAATTAACATTCTCCGGATACACTTGGTAAGTGAGAGTAATAAGGAAGGTAAATAGGCAATTTTCTTAAGCAATTTCCAAGATGTGCTCCTACAGAAAGCCATAAAGGGTTCTAGGTCATTTTCAAATCCAAGAGGTGTGGACACTAAGGGAAATGTTAAAGTTATCTGTAGGGTATGTGCTACATTTTTCTTCCTACCTGAGGTAGTCACTAATTTTGTGCATTATATATGCAAGCTGGTCTTCTTGATTGAATAAAAGGAGGAAAAGCCTTGCAAAATCTCTCTTCGTACTCTAGTTCATTAGAAAGGAAGAAAAGTTCTTATAGAGTACTAAAGAAATAATTCAAGAAAGATGTCAGAAAGAAAAGATTCCAAGAAAGTAAAGAATCAAATTGAGAGTCAAAAGGTTAGAAAGCAAAAGAATGTTCCCCAGAGGAGGAGTCCAAGACATCCAGTACTAGCTGTGATATAGAACTTGGAGGATTTTCTTATAGAAGATGAAGTGACCCTTATTAAGAAATAGTGGCATCCCCCACACTCCAGAAAAATATAAAGGAGCTGTAGCAACAACCGCAAATAATTTTTGACACTGGCCACAAAAGGAAGATGTGCATTGAAATGATTGATTTTTTTGTGGGAGATGTCTGTTTGCATGTGTCTGTCTAGGATATGGCTCAAAGAGAGGGATGAATAGATATTTCTGGAATTTCCTGTACTCACCCTCTTCCAAGGGAGAATTCAATTCTTGCCAAGAGGGAAGCGGGAGACTGGGGTTAACAGTCTCGCTACTCTGTTCTCCTTAGATAAAGGGTCTTGGGCAGGAATAAAATTTATCTATGACTATAAATATTGTTAGTTAGGGAAATAAATTTTAGGTTCAAGCTGTACTTCTGATTGATATGCCTTAACAAGGAAAGAGTGCCCCAAGCTATATATTCAAGGCTTGTCTTCTTACCAAATGTCAGTTATACAAAGACCTCATTTGGAGAATAGCAGATAAATCCATTTATTAAGATAGAAAATAGAAATCAAGAAGTTATACATATAAAATATGCAATTATACACATAATAAACGAGGTCTCTCACTAAGAGTGGACATCTGAGCTCAACCAAGAGGAAATTTCCTGAATTCCCTATTGCACCAGGATAGGCTGCCTTCTCTATGGGCTGATTCCTTTCCAAAGGCTTTCCCTATTTTCAGGGACTTCTCTCTAAAAAAGATCTGGAACCACATTTTCTCACAAAGCTAGAATCTTTCTTTCCCAAAATTTTTACCAACTCCCCTTTTCATACAAGCACATTGATTAATCGATCTCTGCCAATGAAGTGATTTTTATGCAAATGGATTGAGCTCCACATTATAATCTGATGAGGGTAAGGAAGACATAAGGTATCTATTGGTTAATAGTTAGATGGGTGACATTATTGGACTATGTCTCCAAGATTAACAAAGATCCTACCAAGATTTATTATACTCACAATCTATACATACTTCCAGAATAGAGTAATTCCATTCAAAAAAATCAAACTTCATTTTTAGTAACTTTGAAGTCTTAGACAGGAAACTAAAGGATTTAGAGTTGGGGGGGGCATACAGTGTCTTCATTTCTTTTTCCATTTAAAGGTTTGACTTTGGAAGCAGATGAAATCTAGGGTTATGTAGATGGTGCAAAAGAAAAGGCCATGAGTTGAAAAACAAGGATGATGATCTCCTGGTAAGGCAGAATCACAACAAACAAGGAGAACATTCTTAGTAGGTAAATTGATCACCTTGGTCAAAAAACACTTTCAGCTGAATTTGAGAGGGAGAAAAATGCTCAGATTAAACTACAAAATCAGATATCACAACGCAATACAGGTATGATATCAAAAAGATAAGCAGTCTTGGATTAAATGGTTACTGTAATAATTATTATAATAGTTCTTATTAACAACAGAATAACATGATGTGAAAACTTATGGGAGGTTATTGACAGCAGTTACACAGAAGGTCAGACGTGGATGACTTATAATTTGAATCATTGGAGGAAATATCCATATTAATGAGATCAAAAATACATGTGAATATTTTAGCATATAATATAAACAATTACATCAATGATTTAAATTTGATAGGCTATTATTGTGAATAATTAATACAAATAATAATGATATCTTGAATGAGTGAAATGCTTTTTGTTTACAAACTGCTTTCTATACAATATTTCATTTCACTCAACAGCTGTTTAATTTGGGTTAATGTCTATCATTATCTCCATTTCATAGATGGGAAAATTAAGACTGAGAAAAGTTAAATGACTTGAAAAAAGTTGTTGAGTTCCATGTGACTCTTTGTGACCCCATTTCAGGTTTTCTTGGCAAAGATACTAGAAAGGTTTGTCATTTCCTTCTCCAGCTTATCTTACAGATGAGTAAACTGAGGCAAACAGGGTTAAGTGACTTGTGTAGGGTAATACAGTTAGTATATGTCTGAGACCTTATTTAAAATCAGAAAGACTAGTCTTTCTGACTCAAGGCCTGGAACTCTATGCACTGTATTACCTAAGTTCATCTTATTTGCTAATCTAAGTCTAAGCATATTGTCTGGAACAAGAGAGGAAAGAGTCCTCTTTTATTCTCCATTGCTCTAACCCCACATGGAGCATTTTGCTCAATTCTAGGCACCATAATTTAAGCGGAACATGGACCAACTAGAGTTTATCTGTAACAGGATGCTGGAAAGATTACTTCTGGATACAATGTTACACCTGGAGTGACTAAAAGAACTGTGGCCCTTTCACCTTGAAAAAGAAAGTACTTTGGAAAGACAATACATTTTTTTCTTACTTATTTGATTGAATGCCATATAGAAGATGGATTGAGCTACTCTGTTTTAGTCTAGATCATAAAAGTGCTGACACAAAGCTGAAGCTACAGATGAATAGAATTTAGTTCGGTATAAGGAAGGACTTCATAGTAAATGTAGCTAGTTAAAAATGTAATGGGCTACATTGTAAGAGAGTGAGCTCCCTGCCACTTAGGCATTAAAAATACAAACAAACTGGATGACTGCCTGCAAAGAATCTTATAGAGATTACTATATTGAGTGAGAGATAGATTAGACTGAGTCAAAAGTGCCTTCTACCTGGCAATATTGTTTCTATGGAAAATGAAAATTAGATACAATTCTAGCTTAAAGCTAGTCATCAGTTAGAGATTTTAAAAAAAAAGCCTTTGCACCTTGGAATAAAAATCTTTGCTCTCTCAGAAGTGTAGTAAGTGATATGTAAGCTGTTCAAGCATATATAATTGCAGATGAATAAAATGTTTTCCTTTGATTAAACCTGAATTTGAAGTGCATACTTTTTCCTCCTCTAAACTATCTGTAAAATTATCTAATAGACCCATATAAGTCTATGAGTTCCTTATCTTTGTAATTTATTTATTTATTTTTGTTTCACAGTCATTGTACTGGTCTCTGTGCGGAAGCATATCTTCCTGTCACATGGCTATTGTTTATTTTTATGGACTCATGGAAGAGTATTTGAATCTAATTTTGATGAATATGCATTTTTGAAAGGCTTAAATTTTTCATGGGTTTCACATTGATGCAAAAATTAAGGAGTTCTGCTCATAACCTCTTCCCATTGTCTCAGTTTTGTTGCAGATCCATGGGTAGGATTTAACTAACTCCATTTTTCCCCACTGCATAATTCAGTAACTTTAATAAACTCATCTCTTGTCTGAATGCCATGCTAAAAATCCTGTGCACATTTTCTTCAGTGCAGAACTTTATTACCAGTTTTACTGTAATGCAATATTAATATAAAATGATGACACTTGGACTGTGGAGGTACTATTATGCATTCACAATAATATTTACACAAAAATTAAACTTTCATTTTATTGGAAGGACTGTGTCTATGTAAAAGGCTCTCTGGCTCTTTTGCTCAAATTAAAAAGAAAAAAAAAGCAGAAAAGACAGCCTCGAGTACTGTGGGCTCTATCTGAATTTGCCTCCTCTCAGACTCCAGAAATATTCAGTGCTGAATATTGCATCTGTCAACTGCACTTCATTTCAAGGAATTAATCAAGCTGACTGTTCAGAGAGGTTTTTGAATGTTCATTATTTCAGCTATTAATTTTTAAAAGCAGCAAATGTTGCAAGTCAATAGCATCCATAAAAATTGATTTATTGCACAATTTTCTTCTTCCTACTGGAAGCCAAGAGCAGATCTTTGTATCCAGTGTGGTCCAAACCTAAGCCACCTGCTTCTGAACATCCATTTTTTAAAGTAAATTATTTAGATGAGACATAATCCTGTTTGAATGCTATTGATTTGAATTGCTAGAGACTGACCACATCAAGGAAATATGAAATTAAGTGTGAAAAAGAACTACAAATGGAAGCAATTACATAATGATAATTACAAAAATGTAATTTATATTTAAAAAAGTGAAAAATATCCCTTCTTTATCTGACCACTTTTCTGACTCAGGTACTCAACTACTGCTGTTCCAATTAGCAAGACTCTAATATTCCAGAATCACACTGTTGCCAAGATCATCTATAGCTTTCCACAAATGAATGAATGAAAAATGTGTTTACTGAGCATTTATCATTTTATTTAAGCACTGTGCTAAGTGCTAGTAAATAAAGATAAAATTGAAGACTCTAACCTAAAGGAGCATGCATTTAGGGGTACAAAACCAATAAGGGGTGTAGTAGCCAGGGAGGAGTATTTAGTTTGGAAAATTACATAGAGTGTGAGTAGAGTCAGAAGAGAATAGTTTGACACAGTTGTTCTAGTAATATCACTTTAATCATTGTTTTAGAACTAGAAAGTGAAGTGGGGAAGGGATACTTAGAGCAAAGTTACTCATATAGCACAAATCCACTGGTAAAAAGACAGCTGAGGAGCAAAGTGAAGCATGGCTGGCATTGATCTAGAAATTGTGCTCCAAGTGAGGTACTTACCATTCCAGACATCAAGAGCTACAGCATGGGAGTTCCCAAACTGAAAGAGTTAAGTGCTTCAGGGCAAGGACTCTAGTTCTGATGGTGAGGTGACTGGTGAGAAGGTGGCCAGGGAATAGATACCAACGGTCATTTAGACTAAGCCCCGTTTTTGAACTTTGAAGACATGAGCATGGATTAAGGTCCTTAATATGTATCAGAAGTAGGATATGAGGCCAAGGTCTTTGATGTTAGAGCCAATGTTCTTTCCACTGCCCATTTTAACATTCTGGTAAATATAATTCACAAAAAGAGAATTTGTTTAGTAAATAAAATGCAGGGCTATCCCACATTAAGTTGTCCCATCAACATCATTTCACAATCAAGTTATTTTTCTTGAAGGTATAAAAAATAAATATCAACCAAAAAGATGTTTATCCCTCATCCTTTCTATTATACCCTCATAAACATGCAAGAACACTGGACAAAAGTAAGAAAGTCAGAAAGAAAAAGAATATAAGAGTTCAAATCCTGGCTTTGCATGTATGAGCTTGGACAAGTGACTTAATCTCACTAGGCCTCAGTTTCCTCATCTGAAAATCTAAGGGAAGGGCTTATAATCCTCTAAGGTCTCTTTAAGCTCAAAATCCATGGGATTATGAACCCGGCCTTGCTTCTCATTATCTCTTCTAGACTTTTCGTGGGCTACCATCAGTCAAAACCCTTTTAACCTTTGACAAAGAACTATAAACCAATATCTTTAAGGAATGTATTCAGATTTTTAAATAAAATAATTTCAAATCAGCTATAGCAATTTTCCAAGAAATCCTTCATTATGATCTTTACAGTCATACAAAGACTACAAGAATGGCTCAACATTCAGAAAATATTTGACAAAATAATCATTAAATCACTAAAACATTCGAAGTCACATGATTATGTCAACTTATGCAGAAAAATCTTATGATAAAGTATAATTATTATGTATGTTAAAAACCTTATAAAGTGTTAAAAGAGAACTGTCATTTTCTAACATTAAAAAAGTTATCTAAAATCAAAAGCAACCATCATATAGAATGGTAATATATTTGAAGCATTCCCAATTAATACAGGAGAAAAGCAAAGATGCCTGATCTCCACAATATTATTTAATAGAGTTCTAGAAATACTAGGAATAAGACAAATGATACATATTAGAAGTATAAAGAAAGATAAAGAAATGATATGATATTTCCATTTGCTAATGACATGATGTTTTACTTGAAAGACTTTAGGGAATAAAAAAAATTAATAGAAAGACCAGATTCAACAAAGTTGCAGGCTACAAAATAAAGCAATAAAAATTTAAAAAAGAATTTCTATATAATATCACAAAAATTTAAAAGGCAAGAATAAAAGGGAAATCCCATGGGAAAGAGCTATGGAATTAGTAAAATGTTTTTTAAGTCAACCTACCAAATTACACTCAATATTTGTATAAATTAAATTACAAAAAGCTCCTTGGAGCAAAGTTATCATACAGCGACAAATCCACTGGTAAAAAGACAGCTGGGGAGAGAAGTGAAGCATGGCTCACATTGATCTAGAAATTGCGGGCCAAGTAAGACACTTATATAGTTGGGGAAATTTTCAGTGTTCAAGGATGGGCCATACCAAATGAAAGAGATAATATTGACAAAATTAATTTAAGGTATGAATACTATTAAAATCACCTACCAAAGGTATACTTCCTTAATGCAAGGCCTTATTTGTAATGAAGAGGTAAATTCAAGAGAAACACATTGGTATAGCAGAAAATATATGTCTCATTTTGCTCCCCCGCCACACACACCTTTTAGTCTCCCGAAATCAAAATAGATCACTGTATTGAGTTCTGAAATATCTCAAAGTTATTTTCCTTTACAATATTATTGTCATCATTGTTCTTATTTTTTTTTCATTGCACTTCACAACTGACACCAATATGCCATAGTTTGTTGTCATGCTCTAATTAGTGGGTAGCAACCCATAAAAGAAGCCATTTTTTACCATGTGATTAGCAGAACAGGAAATGCATTGTGGGAGACAAGGGTATCTAAGATATCAATAAACATGAATAGGTAGTTAAAATACAAAACATCCACTATAATACAGGCTAATCAAGGCAGCTATATAGCACAGTGGATAGAACACTGGGCTTGGACATAGGTATGAGTTCAAATCTGTCTTTAGACACTTACTTGCTATGTGAGTCACAAAGCCACTTAATCCTGTTGGCCTCAGCTTCCTAATCTATAAAATTAGTTGAGGAAGGAAATGGCAAACCACTCTAGTATCTTTACAAAAAAAAAAAATCTCAAGTAGGGTCATGAAGAGTCTGACACAACTAAAAAATGACTGAACTGAACTGACAGGCTAATCACAAGTACATATTAAAGTGATGGAGAAATGTTAATAATACAGATTAATCTTAAATGTATTGAGTGTATATACACATATATAAGTATATGTGTGAATATATATACATAATGTATATACATACATATGTGTGTGTATAAACACACACACACACACACAGAGTTAATGTTAAAATTTGCCAACATATCCCTGCTTTGTGGGGACAATTCCATGTTGCTTTCCAGAGTAGTTGGAACAATTCTTAACTCTTCCAAAGGTGCATTATTGTGTGTGTCTCTAATAACTTCTAATAACAATTGTTATTGTCATCTACTGCAATTTTTGCTATATTAATGGAGTGTGAAGTGGAGTTCTAATTTATATTTTTCTTAGTAGTTATTCATAACAGTTTTCCATATGGTTTTTGATATTTTACATTTCTTTATTTGTAAAGTCTTTTAATATCCTTTGATCACTAATGTGTTAGGGAATGATTCTTGTTCCTATCTTTTTAAAAATCAGTTTCCTCTATCTTGGAGAATATTTGTCAGAGAAACTTCCTGTAAAGTTTTCCCCAGTTAATTGTTTCCTTTTTGCTATGTTCTTTTATTTTATTTTTTCTCAATTACGTGTAAAGACAATTTTTGCCCTTCATTTAAAAAAAAAATTGAGAAACTTCCAGGAGCCATGATGACCAGGTAAAAAGCTTCTCTTCCCTCCCTCAAATAACCAGACAATACTGCCCTAGGAGAAACCCTGGAATAGAGGAGCCAGAAATGGGGGTTCAGTAGTGTGATGGAAGGACATCAGTGCAGGAAGGGAGGCATCCCAGCCAGCCCCACATTAGTAGACTGGTGGGAGTTCCTGAGCCCCAGGGGGGTGGAGTTGGCAAGTGACATTAACAGGACCCCAGGTGTGCCTTGGTACAGCCAGGAGAATTAGCAGTCACCAGTGCAGACAATGGCTGAGAC
Source organism: Phalanger gymnotis (assembly GCA_028646595.1). NCBI lineage: Eukaryota > Metazoa > Chordata > Mammalia > Diprotodontia > Phalangeridae > Phalanger > Phalanger gymnotis. The sequence goes on along the minus strand of CM053627.1, from coordinate 152,354,132 downwards.
CACCTATGCTATATCACAGCCCTAGAGGAAGAGGAGACTTCCAACAGCTATACTGCCCTTCCCCTACACCTCATGCTCTAACTTCAGGGGAAACTCAGAAAGATTTCAACGGGCCTCGATTCTTGGCACACACAGGCCAGCTTAGCTCAGCATCAGGTGAGTGGCAGCACTGTATAGCCTCTAGCTGACAAAACCAGAGTCCACAGCACACAAAACCAGTACCCAGTACAAATATGGTACTAATTCCTAAACCAGGAAGAGTCAAAACAGAGAAAGAAAATTATAGACTAATTTTCCTAATGTGTATAGATGCTAAAAATTTAAATAAAATATTAGCAAAAGATTTCTGCAACTCATCATGAAAATAATACACTATGACCAGGTAGGATTTATTCCAGGAATGCACAGCTGGTTCAATATTAGTAAAACTATCAGCATAATTCATTATATCAACAACAAAACTAGCAGAAGCTATATGATTATCTCAATAGGTGCAGAAAAAGCTTTTGACAAAATACAACACCCATTCCTATTAAAACACTAGAAAGCATGGGAATAAATGGAGTCTTCCTTAAAATGATAAGTAGCATCTACCTAACACCATCAGCAAGCATTATATGTAATGGGGATAAACTAGATGCATTTTAATAAGATTGAGGTTGAAACAAGGATGTCCATTATCACCACTGTCATTTAATATAGTACTAGAAATGTTAGCTTTAGCAATAAGAAAAGAAAAAGAAATTCAAGGAATTAGAATAGGCAAAGAAGAAACTAAGTTATCACTCTTTTCAGATGATATGAAGATATCCTTGGAGAATTCTAAAGAATCAAGCAAAAAACTACTTGAAATAATAAATAACTTTAGCAAATTTTCAGGATATAAAATAAACCTGCATAAATTTGTGGCATTCCCATATAATACTAACAAAGCCCAACAGCAAGAGATAGAAAGATAAATTCCATTTAAAGTTTATGTAGACATTATAAAATATTTGGGAGTCCAACTGCCAAGACAAACAAAGGAACTATATGAACATAGTCACAAAACATTTCTCACACAAATAAAGTCAGAGCTAAATAAATGGAAAAACATAAGTTGCTCATGATTAGGCCAAGCTAATATAATAAAAATAACAACTTTAACTAAAGTAATTTACTTATTTAGTACCATACCAACCAAAGTACCAAAAATTATTTTATAGAGCTAGATAAAATAATAACAAAATTCATCTGGAAGAACAAAAGATCCAGAATATCAAGGGAATTAATGAAAAGAAATGCTAGGGAAGGAGGCCTAACCATACCAGATCTTGAACTGTATTAAAAGCAGCAATCATAAAAATTACTTGGTACTGGCTAAGAAACAGAGTGGTGGATCAGTGGAATAGGTTAGGTACACAAGATGCAGTAGTCAATTTATATAGTATTCTACTCTTTGATAAACCCAAAGTGTCCAGCTTCTGGGATAAGAACTCACTATTTCACAAAAACTGCTGGAAAAACTGGAAAATAGTATGGCAGAACTTGGGCATAGACCAATATCTTACTCCATATGCCAAAATAAAGTCAAAATGCGTTCATGACCTCGATATAAAGCCTGATAGTATAAGCAATTTGGGAGAGAAGAGAATAGTTTATGTGTCAGACTTATGGAGAAGGGAAGACTTTATGACTAAACAAGAGATGGAGAGCATTATAAAATACCATATGGATAATTTTGATTATGTTAAATTGAAAAGTTTCTGTACAAACAAAGCCAATACAGCCAAGATTAAGAGAGAAGCAAAAAATTGGGCAAGAATTTTTATAACCAGTGTCTCTGACAAGTGCCTCATCTTTAAAATATACAGAGAAATGAGTCAAATTTATAAGAACATAAGTCATTCCCCAATTGATAAATGGTTAAAGGATATGAACAGGCAGTTTTCAGAGGAAGAAATTAAAGCTATCTATAGTCATATGAAAAAAATGCTTTAAATCACTATTGACTAGAGAAATGCAAATCAAAACAACTCTTATGTATTACATCTCTCCTGTCAGATAGGCTAACATGTCAGGAAAATGATAAATGCTGGGGAAGATGTGAGAAAATTGGAACACTATTGCATTGTTGGTGAAGTTGTGAACTGATCCAACCATTCTGGAGAGCAATTTGGAACTATGCCCAAAGGGCTATAAAAATGTGCATACCCTTTGACCCAGCAATACTACTTTTAGGACTGTATCCCAGAGAGATTATACAAGGGGGAAAAGGACTCATATGCAAAAATTATTTATAGCAGCCCTTTCTGTGGTGGCAAAGAATTGGAAATCAAAGAGATGCTCATCAATTGGGGAATGGCTAAACAAATTGTGGTATATGAATGTAATGGAATACTATTGTGCTATAAGAAATGAGGAGGAGATGGGCTTTATAAGAACCTGGAGAATCTTATATGATATAATGATGAGTGAAGGGAGCAGAACCAGGAGAAGATTGTAGACAACAACTGACACAATGCTTTTGTGATGACTAACTTTGATAGACTTGGCTTTTCTCAACAATGCAAGGTTCTAAGACAGTTCTAAAAGACTCATAATGGGAAAGGCTATCCACATCCAGAGAAAGAATTACAGAATCTGAATGCAGATTGAAGCAAACTATTTGCTCTCTCTCTTTTTTATTTTTTGTTTTCTTACATCTTTCTCATGGTTCATTTCATTTGTTATAATTCTTCTTTACAACTTGATTATTGGGAAAATAAGTTTAATGTGAAAGTATATGTAGAACCTATATCAGATTACATGCCATCTTCGGGGGGAGGGGGAAGAGAAATAGGGGAGAAAATTTGGAACTCAAAAACTTGTGGAACTGAGTGTTGTAAACTAAAAAAGTAAATCAATTAATAAAAAATTGAGTTCCAAATTCTCTCCTTAAGAAGGCAAAGAATTAGATATAGGTTCTACACGTGCAGTCATGCAAAACATTTCCACACTTGCAATGCTGCAAAAGAAAAGAGACAAAAACAAAAGAAGAAAAATAAATTTTAAAAAAAATATACTTTGATCTTCATTCAGACTCTATCAGGTCTTGCTCTGCAGTTTTCATCATAAGTCCTTTGGAATTGGATCATTGTATTGTTGAGAAAAAGTCAATCATTGACAGTTGATCATTGTATGATATTGCTGTTACTGCATCCAATGTTCTCCTGCTTCTACTCACATCATTTTTTTTCCAATGAACAATTATACTCAGTTTTGGTTGGTGGCTCAGTCTTTGTTTTAATCCTAACTCCTTTTTCTTCCAGAATATCATGTTCCAATCCCTTTGATCGTTTAAGGTAGAATCTGCAAAATCTTGTTATCCTGACTATGGCTCCTAGAAATTTGAATGGTTTCTTTCTGATTGCTTGTAATACTTTCTCCTTGACATAGGAACTCTGGAATTTGGCTATCATATTCCTGAAAGCTTTCATTTTGATATCTCTTTCAGGAATTAATTGGTAGATTCTTTCAATTTCTAGTTTACCCTCTTGCTCTAGGATTTTGGGATACCTTTCCTTCATAATTTCTTGAAACATGATGTCTAGGCTCCTTACTTTTAAATCATGGCTTTCAGGTAGTCACTTCTTAAATTATCTCTTCTCAGTCTATTTTCCAAGTCATTTGTTTTTCCAATGAGATATTTCATATTTTCTTCTATTTTTTCATTCTTTTGATTTTGTTTCTTGATGTCTCATAGAGTCATTAGCTTGTACTTACCCAATTCTAAGTTTTAAGGAATTATTTTCTACAATGAGTTTCTGCATCTCTTTTTTATCTATTTGGCCAATTTTACTTTTTAAAGAATGCTTTTCTTTAGATAATTTTTGTACCTCTTTTTCCTATTTGGCCAATTCTGCTGTTTAAGATAGACTTTTTGTGCCTCTTTTATCAACTTGTTGTATCTCTTTTTATAATTTTCTTGCATCATCCTCATTTCTTTTCTTATTTTTTCCTCTACCTCTCTTAACTTGATTTTTAAAATCCTTTTTGGGATCTTCTAGGAATCATTTTTCGATCTGTATCCAATTTATATATTTTTTGAGGCTCTGCATGTAGCTGTTTTCATTTCATTTTCTTCATCTGAGTTTGTATCTTAATCTTCGCTCTCACCATAGCAATTGTCTATCATTAGGTTCTTTTTTTGGTATCATTTTCTCATTTTTCTAGCCTATTTTTTGACTTTATGTTTTATGTTAAAGTTGGGCTCTGCTCCCTGAGTGGAGAGGGTACTGTCTTAAGTTCTAGGTTTTTCTTTTTTTTTTTAATTAGATTTTTTATTTTTAGTTTACAACATTTAGTTCTACATGTTCTTGAGTTTCAAATTTTCTTCCCTTCCCCCCCCCAAGATGGCATGTAGTCTGATGTAGATTCTATATAAACCTTTGCATTAAACTTATTTACACAACAGTCAAGTGGTAAAGAAGAATTATGACCAATGGAATAAATCATGAGAGAGAAGAAACAAAACCAAAAAAAGAAGAGAGAGAAAAAAAGACAAAGAGCAAATAGTTTGCCTCAATCTGCATTCAGACTCCACAGTTCTTTCTCTGGATATAGCCAGTTCTTTCCATCATGATTCCTTTGGAACTGTCTTTGAGTCTTTTATTGCTGAGGAGAGCCAAGTCTATCAAAGTTAGTCATCACAGAATCAATATGTCTGTGGTTGTGTACGATGTTCCATGAGAGATTTCTTATAGAATCATCAAAGGAGAGGAGATTTTTGGAGCAAATGAGACAGGAGCCAGTGAATGAAGGACTTTTTCAATCTGGAATATTGACTTTTGTCCTTCACTCAGAAAAAGCCTCACTTTTCAGGATTCTGTCAAGTGTCCTGCCCATTCCACAGCTGGGGTCAAACTGCTGCCTCCTCTCTCCAGTGATCCTCTCCAAGGAAAGAATAACTCCCTTTGCCCTCTCATGGACCCTGGGTTACAGATTGTGAAGGTATCCCAAAATCCTAGATTCCTATTAATCACTCAAATGACTAGGAACTGGAGATGGCCAGGCCGGCTATAAGCTTTTACTCCTCAGGTCCTTCCAACAAGGAATTCACACTTGTCAGGTGAGAACTTAGTACCTGAAAAGTGTGTATTCAGAAATTGTGGTTTACACTAGTCAACTGTGGGAAGGAATTAACACCTGCTAGGTGTGAACTCTAAGTGGGGAAGCTAGGCAGCAAACTGGATTCAATGCTGGACTGGAGTCAGAAAGACTCATCTTCCTGAGTTCAAATGTGGCTTCAGATACTTCCTAGCTGTATGATCCTGAGCAACTCACTTAACCCTGTTTGCCTCAGTTTCCTCATGTGTAAAAAGAGTTGGAGGAGAAAATGGCAAACTGCTCCAGTATCTTCGCAAAGAAAATCCCAAATGGGGTTTTAAATGAAACTACTAAACAACGACAA
>CM053627.1:152332811-152348201 GCA_028646595.1 Phalanger gymnotis | reverse complement strand
TATAGAGAACTCCCAGTGAGGAAACTTTTACCAATGAAGATTAGCCCGTGTTCTGCAACATATAAATAGTATCATGGGGAACATTAAGATGTTAAATGATTTACCCAGGATCACATAGGTAATTTGTGTTGGAGATTTTTTTTTTGGAGGGGGGAAGGCAGGGTAATTGTGGTTAAGTGACTTACCCAAGGTCACAGAGCTAGTATGTCAAGCGTCACTGCTTTACCTAGTTGCTCCTGTATTCTTTCTAATATCACAAAGCTAGACTGTCTCTCACTGTTGTTCTTGCCCATTCTTATGTATGGTCTTGCTAAATATTCATATCTACATGATGTCTTCTTTGATCACCCACCAAGAAGTTATCAGTCATCCCTGAACTTTTCTAGCACTTTCAACTTTTTTTTTTTATGGTTGCCATGTTTTGCTCTGAATCATAGCTATAGGTACACATCAGTGGCTCCCAAAACATGTTTCTACTTGTGACTAAATATTGTTTTTTGTTGTGAGGAGCTGAAGTCAATGTTGGAGAGTATGATTGTATGTGTAAGTTCTATGTGCTTCGTAACCACTCAATAAAAGCTCTGTATAGTCTTGGAGAATCACTGGTATACACATTAGATTGTTATATTCCTACAATCCAGTTAAATAGTAAATTCTTTTTTTTTTGGTAAAAAGCCTTCATGGAGCAGGTTATACTCTTGCTATGCACCAGAGGCACGGGCTGTATACTCTCTGAGAACATTGGGAGTTGGAGTTTTTGCTGATCTGCTTAGTCCAGAAAGGATCGTGAGGCTTGAACTGTACAAGATTTGACACAAGCCCAGGAAAAGTTTGGGATTGGGAACTGGAGCTATGAGAGAGAAAGAGGCAGCAGCAGCTGGGAGCATGAGGAGGGATAGAGTGCCTAAACAGCTGAGCAATATCAGCAACTGACATTTTCCCTTCCCTAGGGTTGCAGATGCAGATAGCAAGAGAGCTATGTTCATCAGAAGGATAGAGACTCTTTCTGACCTTCAAAGCTTGACTTGGAGCTCACTACTAAGACAAATACCTCTGGGGATGATGGAGTTGTTTTCTCAGAAAACTGAGAAAACATTCAGTTCCTTTGCCCTTCACACCCCAACTCCATCCTTTCAGACATGGTTTCTCCTTTAAGTAAATTCCCAAGGTTTGAGTAATATTGTTGAACCTTGTTTCTTTATCTAAAAGGCTTTGTTTTCCATTGTCTTACAGATATATCCTTAATTGCAATCAAAGTGGTCAGTGATGAGGAAGGGAAGCTCTGATGGCATTTTGTATCATAGAATATATAAAAGGGGATTCTCCTAATGTGGTTTGGTGGGTTTTGTTTGTTTGTTTGTATTTTTAGTGTAATTTCAAGTATGACATGGGATCCTGAGGCACCCTAAGGAATGAGATAGGTATGAATAGAAGATTTCTTTTTCCTACTAACTAGTTGGGAAGTGGAAATTTTTTTTATGGTAAATTGCTCTTAAAACTACTATAGTTGTAGATTAAAGATACACTAGCAGTTATATAGACAATATATAAGGTGACTAATATATCCAGCTCCATCTGGATCATAAGGAATGAACTTACTTGTAGACTAAAATTCAGCATAAGAAGAAAAAGCTGTGGATTTATCTAATATTCAGTCTCTAAAAAAATACAAAGGATTTTTAAGTTGGCAACAGTTTATAACAAATGTCCAATTATTCGATTTTGTCCTCTGCAAATTATTGGTGGCAACAGAAATGTTGGGCTTCAATAAGACATAGAACAGTGACTCTTCACTGCAAACTCATGTGCTGATCAAGGTTCTCTCTAATCATTTCGGGCTTGAGATGATCCTAGCTGTCTTATAAGCTTGATGACTAAAGATACAAATGACAAAAGTGTTAACATCTGTACTTACTTTGCATATATTTTGGAGTTTTGAAATGTCAGCTTCTTATGTGAACAAAAGATTTAGAGCTGAAAGGGAACTCAGTGTATAGTCTATCACTATTATTTTATAGGGGGAAGCTAGGTGGTCCTGTGGAAAAAGTGCTGGACCTGGAATCGGGAAGTCCTGAGTTCATATCCAGCCAAAGACACTTTCTGGCTTTTTGACCCTGAGCAGATCATTTAACCCTGTTTGCCTCCGTTTCCTCATCTGTAAAAGGAGTGGAGGAGGAAATGGCAAACCATTCCAATGTCAAGAACACTTCAAATAGGATCACAAAGAGTCAGACTCTACTGAACAAAATCAAAATTATTTTATAGAAAAATAACTTGATACCCAGAGTAACCCATGGTCAAACATGTTGCTGATCCAGAATTTGAACCCAGATCTTATGAGTGCAAGGTGAGTAGTTTTTGGAGTGTATTCTGTTGGTTGTTTCCTAGACAGCTCTACTAACAGTGATGAAACTATTCAACATTTTGGGCCTTAAGTCCATTCCAAGCTATGACATAAATTAAACTCAGTACTTGAGACAAGAAGAGGTTTTTTTAAATGGAGATTCTGTCTGCTTTTAGAGCTCTTTTGTATGCTACATCTAAGTATTTAATTACATTTAAAATATTAGTCTCTAACATAAATAAAATGAGAATTTTTGAAAAGATTTTCAGTATTTTTTGAAGAAAAATATTTTTAGCATGTTGTGCATTATTTTCCCAAACACTGCTGTTTAAAATAATAATAATTCTTGTTAGTAAAATGAATTCTATGTAGCAAAAAGCTTATTTTGTATAAGAAGACCTTTAGAAAAATTATTTCAGTGTTTCAGCTTTCAGCTTCCGTATAACCCTTGGGTGGGTATTTGAAGACACCAAAACATACCTGTAGGGGGTTTGTGGATTAAGTAATAAGTGGTAGGTCTCCCACTGGGACTTTGTGTTTATCATTATCATCTTAGTACAGAAAATATTCAGACTGGTAATGATTCTATGCTACCTGCTGTGAGGGATTTCAGCTCCAATGTTACATTTAATAAAACATTATCACTAGAGTTCAGGGAAGCTGTATTGATAAGAGCTGTCTTTAAAAGACATTGGATGGCTTAGGGAGTGTACATATATACATCATAAATAATGAAATAGAAGCAGAACACATAAGAAGATAAATTTTCATCTAAACTAATGAAATGAAACAGTAAATAAAGAAAAAACCTATAAAACCCTCAGACATAAATAGTGAAAAACAATGTATAAATGAAATAGCATGTGTAAATGAAATATACATAGTACAAATGAACCAGTAAGTGAATAATTAAAAAAAACTAAAAAAGTCATAGATGGATGTGTGTGTGTGTGTGTGTGCGCGTGCGTGTGTATACATAACCACACACAGTTTGGAGGTAACTCAAATCTCTAAACTCTAAGTAATTATACATATGTATATAAATGTCTATGAGTGTGTATATATGCATGTGTTTATTCTATATGTATATAATAGCTTAGAGATAGCAAATTATCTAAGCTATGTAAATAAATATAATAGTGTCTGTAAGTGTATGTATGTATGTTTATCTATAGTGTGTATATACATATATATACATATGTATATATATGTGTATATATGTAAATGTGTGTGCATATATATATGCATATATATATATATATACACATACACATATATCTAGTGTGTGTATGTATCTTTATCTCTATCTCTAGCTTACAGGTAACTCTAAATTAACAACCATGGAACTGAAATATTATCCAACATTGTAAAGGGTCCAAAGGGGTCAAAATTGCCCCTGCCACTCCAAACTGGGAGTTTGCTGGTATTCTTAAACTGTTCTTTATAAGAAGAAAAAACAAAAAAAAATATTTGTTCTAATTACATTTTAAGTTGACTTACTAGGACTAGGTATTTTCTACATTTCATGTCACTTCTTTCTCACTTATTTAATTGAGAAATTGTTGAATATTATCAACAATTAGCCTGCTTACACTCTGGAATTTTTCAGACAGTTTGTACAGTAGGGAAAGCATTCAGACATTCCAGGTTTCAGCATCCTCCTCTGTGAAACTGGGATAAAACACTGCCTGCCACCCAAAGGTACTATTGCTTTTCAAGGCAATCCATTCTCCTTTGATATGGCTTCAATTGTTAAGAAGCCTATTTTCATATAGAGTTGAAATCTTGCCTCTCTTTAAATTCCACCCAAAAGTCTGGGATATATACTCTCAAGAAAGGAAAGAATGAGTATCCTACCTCTTTGGCAAAACAACCCTTCAAAATTTGAGGAATGCTCTCTTGCTCTTCCTTTGTGTTTCTGACTCTAAGCAAAATATCCTCAATTCCTTTGACCGCTTTTCATATGGCATTATTTCCAGAACTTTCCCCATCCCATCACACTTCTCTAAAACACATTTGTCTTTTGTTTGTAAATATTTCCCTTAAAGTTGGGCAACCAAAATTTACCATGATACTCTAGATATGGTTTGAGACCAGAGGACGCTAGGACCATCACCTCCATTATAACACTATGAGGTAAGAAAACAATTCCTTCCTCCCTCCTTCTCTCCCTCCCTCCTTCCCTCTCTCCTTCCCTCCCTCCCTCCTTCCTTCCTTCCTTCCTTCCTCCTCTGCTTCCCAGTTTGTGTCATTTTTATTTGCTTTTCTTTCTTTTTTCCATTGGTTTCTTTTTCTTTCTCTTTGGTTCATTTCGTAATGGTGCTTGGTACATGTCTTACCCACCTATAACAGTGTAATCCATGTGGAAGAAGCTAGGGAACTTATTTTAGGAGACTGGAGGACTAGAGTATGCATAGACAACCTACATTGGCCTACTATATAGTTGAGAGAAGACCACACACATCTTTAAAATGATCAGACTCAGTATGGGCTGGGACTTCTCAAACCCCCTTAGATTACTCCAGAACTCTGACAGGGTTAAGATGTAGTAGGTACATCCTGAGAGAACAGAGTCAGCATCGTTTACATAGAAGAACTTACAGGGAAAGGCATAAGATATCAGAGAGAAAGGGGTCAAATATAACACCGAAGATACACAAAGGCTTCATGAAGTAACCAACAACCAAGCTTGCTTTGTTTTGGAAGAGAATTACTTCAGCATGTAAACTTAGAAAGAAAATCTATTCTAAGCATAGAGATGGCTGATACAAATACATGGTGGTGAGAACAGGCATTACAATTTTGAGGAATATCTAGTAGTTCAGTTAGGCTATAATGTGGAATAGATGAAGTTTCTATTTGAAAAGATATAGTTAGTACATGCTGAGAGTCCATCTACTTTAGGAAGTCTATGAATTTTATTCTTTATCTTTGTTGCCAATATCCTAGTAGAAAACCTCATTGCCACTAGCCTGGATAATTGTAATAACTTTCTAACATCTTCCCACCTCCACTCTCTCATCCTAGTCATTCAAACCCATAGATTGACCATTCACTGTTGCTCTTCTGTTCATAAAAATCTTAAATGTATTCCTAGCACCTACTAAGTAAAGTTCAAATTCCTCTAACAATCATTTAAGTCCTTTTACTTCCTGGAAATATTCAATCTTCTCAGTCTCATCACAGATCATTTCCCTTCATTCACACTATTCTCCAGCCCAATTTGACTGTTCTCTTCTTGAAACATCATGCTACCATCTTTTATCTCCACATCCTTGGACAGACAATGTCATGGTCCTAGAATGCCCCCTTTCCCTCTTTTTGTCAGTCTTATCTCTAACCATCCTTTAAAACCTAAATCATATTCTATGTCTTCTATGAAGCTTTCCCTGATTTTTAATTTGATTCGCAATATTTTCTCACTGAGACCTCACATAATTCTTTGTTTAACAACTCTTCAATTCATGTTTATCATATTACATTGTGTGTAATAGTTCTCTGTGTTCTGACAATGCTTTACAAGAATGCAAGCTCGTGGAATGCAAAGGTTTGTTTTACATAAACTTTATGTCTCCTTCAGCAACTAGTACAATCCGCTGCACAGGGAAGATGCTTCATAAATGTTTAGTTTTTTAATTAACATTGATATAGAACTTTAGGGTAGTCAAAGTGCTTTATACATATTATTTTCTTTGATCCTCACAACACTGGGATGATTACAATCCACATTTTATTGATTAAGAACCTGAGACTCAGAGAGAACTTCAGGTGGTATTTAAAATCATATCTTCTCTTTTCCACGTCCAATATCCTACTGCCATAAGAGACTTGTCTGTTGTTGAATTTACAGAGCTTAGAAACTGATTAGTTGAGAGAAGAATCAACTAGGATGCAACAATTTTGATATGATATTGGTGATACCATCAAAAGAGATAATTTGGGAAATTCATTCAAATTTGGGAAATTCTTGTTTTTAGACAAATTGCATTAAATGATAAATAATTTTCCCTTTGTGCTTCTCAAACTCCTACGATTTCAGTTTTCAAACTTCGATTTCTCACTAGTATTTGTTTTTTTAGCATTCCAATTACTTTTTAAAAGATGACAGCTTTTTTTGTACATCACCTTCTTTTCTGAATTCATTTTTTCCTTTCTTCTACCCATTGAATCATTCCTTGAAACATCAACAAAAACAAAAAAAAATTAGCAAAATGAATCAACATAAGAATAGTGTTAGGAAATGAAGTCTGCCACACCCATATTCCCTTCCCTCTACAGGTAGGAAGAGAGGTGAATTTTCTTTTCTCTTTGCCTAAGTGTGGTCCTCATAATTATATGGCATTCAATTTCATTTTGGCTTGTTATTATTCTTTTCCTTCACATTGACATTTACAATGTCATCTCCTTGTCACTTCATATTTATACACATATGTATATATATGTGTCATATATATATACGTATGTATTTATATATTATATATATATACATACATACACACACAAACATACAAGCACACACACACATATATTTCCTCCGGTTTTGCTTATTTCACTCTATATCCATCCATATGTCTTCGCATGAGAAGTATATTTTCATGGATTTCATTTTGTTTCTTGTACTTTTCTTCCATGCTTGAATTTTATAAAGATAGTTTCTTTTTAAAAATATTTATTTTCAGTTTTCAACACTCACATCCATAAGTTTTAAATTTTTCTCCCCTCTTTCCTCCCTCCCTCCCCAAGATGGCATGCAATCTAATGTGGGCTCTACACATACATTCCTATTAAACACATTTTCACATTAGTGATATCATATAGAAGAATTATAACAAATGAGAGAAGCCATGAGAAAGAAAACAAAACAAAATAAAAGAGAAAAGAGTCTGCTTCATTCTGTATTCTGCCTCCATAGTTCTTTCTCTGGATGTGGATGGCATTTTCCATCATGAGTCCTTTGGAAAAGTTTTAAGTCCTTGCATTGCTGAGAATGGCTAAGTCTATTAAAATCAGTCCTTGAATACTATGGCTATTACTGTGTACAATGTTCTCCTGGTCCTGCTCACTTCACTCAGCATCAATTCATATAAGTCTTTCCAAGTTTTTTCTGAAGTCTTCCTGCTTATCATTTCTTATAGCACAATAGTATTCCATTACATTCATATACCACAACTTGTTCAGTCATTTCCCCATTGATGGGCATCCCCTTGATTTATAGTTCTTGGCCACTACAAAAAGAGCTTGTATAAATATTGTTGTGCATGTGAGTCCTTTACCCATTTTTATGATCTTTTTGGGATACAGTCCTGGAAGCACTATTACTGGGTCAAAGGGTATGCACATTTGTATAGCCTTTTGGACATAGTTCCAAATTGTTCACCAGAATAGTTGGATCAGCTCACAGCTCCACCAACAATGAATTAGTGTTCCAACTTGATCACATTTTCTCCGACATTTATCATTTTCCTATTTTGTCATGTTAGAGAATCTTTAAGGTGTGATGTAGTACCTCAGAGATGTTTTGATTTGCATCTCTCTAATTAATAGTGATTTATAGCATTTTTTCATATGGCTATAGATAGCTTTAATTTCTTCCTCTGAAAACTGCCTGTTCATATCCTTTAACCATTTATCAACTGGTGAATGACTTGTATTCTTGTATATTTGACATAGTTCTCCATATGTTTTAGAAATGAGGCCTTTACTAGAGACACTAGTTGTAAAAATTCTTTCTTAGTTTTCTGCTTCCTTCCTAATATTGGTTGCATTGGCTTTGTCCAAAAACTTTTCAATTTGATGTAATTTGTTTATAGTATCACCCTTTGTACCCTAGATTGTGTATCCTTTTTGACTTTATTCTGGTATATGGTACATTTCTTTTCATTAATTCCCTCAATATTCTGGATCTTTTGTTCTTCTAGGTGAATTTTGATATTATTTTTTTCCTATCTCTATAAGATAATTTTTTGGTAGTTTGATTGGTATGGCACTGAATAAGTAAGTTAATTTAGGTAGGATTGTCATTTTTATGATATTAGTGCAGCCTAATCATGAACAACTGATGTTTTTCCAATTATTTAGATCTGACTTTATTCATGCGAAGAGTATTTTGTGATTGTATTCATATAGTCCCTGAATTTGTTTTGGCAGGTAGACTCCCAAAAATTTTACAATGTCTACAGTAACTAGGATTCTCTAAGTAATCATCACAGTATCTGCAAAGAGTGATAGCTTAATTTCTTCTTTGCTATTCTAATTCCTTCAATTTCTTTTTCTTCTCTTGTTGCTAAAGCTAACATTTCTAGTACAAAAGAATAACAGTAGTGATAATGGGCATCCTTGTTTCACCCCCAATCTTATTGAAATACATCTAGCTTATCCTCATTACATATAATGCTTGCTAATGGTTTCAGGTAAATGCCACTTACCATTTTAAAGAAGGCTCCATTTATTCCTATACTCTCCAGTGTTTTCAATAGGAATGGGTGTTACATTTTGTCAAAAGCTTTTTCTGTATCTATTGAGACAATCATATGGTTTCTGTTATTTTGTTGTTGATATGACCAGTTATGCTGATAGTTTTCTTAATATTGAACCAGCCCTGCATTCCTGGTATAAATCCTACCTGAACAAAGTGTACTATTCTAGTGATAAGTTGCTGTAATTGTTTTTGCTAATATTTTCTTTAAAATTTTTGCATCTATATTCATTAGGGAAATTGGTCTATAATTTTCTTTCTCTGTGTTGGCTCTTCCTGGTTTAGGTATCAGTACCATATTTGTATCATAAAGAAGAATTTGGTAGGCCTCCTTCACTGATTTTCCCAAATAGTCTATATATTATTGGAATTAATTGTTCTTTAAATGTTTGATAGAATTCACTTGTAAGTCCATCTAGCACTGGAAATTTTTTTCCTAGGGAGTTCGTTGATGGCTTGTTTAATTCATTTTTTTTGAGATGAAGTCATTTAAGTATTTTATTTCCTCTTCTGTTAATCAAGGTAATTTATATTTTTATAAATATTCACTCATTTCACTAAGATTATTAAATTTATGGGCATACAATTGGGCAAAATAATTCCAAATCATTTTTTTTAATTTCCTCTACATTGGAGGTGAATTACCCTTTTAATTTTTGTTACTTGTAATTTGGATTTCTTCTTTTTTTTAAATCAAATTAACCAAAATTTTTCAATTTTTTTTCATAGAACCAGCTTAGTTTTATTTATTAGTTCAATTGTTTTCTTATTTTCAATTTTATTAATCTCTTTTGGTTTTCAATATTTCTAATTTGGTATTTAATTGGGGATTTTCAATTTATTTTTTTCTGGCTTTTTTCAGTTCCATGCCAATTAATTGATCCCCTCTTTCTCTATTTTATACATGCAAGCATTCAGAGATATAAAACTTCCCCTAAGAACCATTTTCACTGCATCCCATAAGTTTTGGTATGTTGTCTCATTATTTCTTTCTCTTGAATGAAGTTATTGATCATTTCTATGATTTGTTGTATGATTCACTCAATCTTTAGATTTAGATTTAGTTTCCAAATGGTTTTTAGTCTGTCTTTCCATGGCCCTTTATTACATATAATTTTTATTGCATCATGATCTGAAAAGGTTGCATTGACTATTTCTGCCTTTCTGAGCTGACTTGTGAAGTTTTTATGCCCTAGTATATAGTCAATTTTTATGTTGATTTTTGCTGAGAAAAAGGTATATTCCTTTCTATCTCCATTCAGTTTTCTACAGAGGTCTATCATATCTACCTTTTCTAAAACTCTATTCACCTCCTTAACTTCTTTCTTGTTTATTTTGAGGTTAGATTTACCAAGTTCAGAGAGGGGGGAGTTGAAGTTCCCTACTAGTATAGTTTTTCTGTCTATTTCTTTCTGTAACTCCATTAACTTCTACTCTAAGTATCTGGATGCTATGCCACTTGGTGCATATATGTGTAGTAATGATATTACTTCATTGTCCATGGTGCTTTTTAACAAGATGTAGTTTCTTTCCTTATCTCTTTTAATTAGATCTATCTTTGCTTTCACTTTGTCTGAGATTAGAATTGCTACACCTGCCTTTTTTTTTTACTTCAGCTGAAGCATAATATGTTCTACTGCAGCCTTTTACCTTTACTCTATGCGTATCCCCATTTCAAATGTGTTTCTCGTAAACAACATATTGTAGGATTATGGTTTTTAATCCATTCTGCTATCTACCTTTAGTTTGTGGAAGAGTTCATCCCATTTGCATTCACAGTTATGGTTGCTATCTGTGTCTTTCTCTCCATCCTATACCCCCCCCCCATTTATGCTTTTATTTCTCTTTTCTCCCTTCCCCTCCTCAAGAGTTTTGCTTTTGATGACCACCTCCCTCAATTTTCCCTCCCTTCTATAAGCCTACCCCCTTTTCTTTTCCCTTTCCCTTACTACTTCTTCCTTCCTTTTTAACCACTCCGTGACTTTTTTTCCTCTTTCCCCTCCTACTCCCTGTAGGGCAAGTTAGATTTCTAAGTGAGTATGTTATTCCCTCCTTGAATCAAATCCAATGAGAGTAAAACTCAAACAATGCTCTTCTTCCCTTCATTCTCTCTACTATAATATGTTTTTGTGCTTCTTCATGTGATGTAATTTACCCTTTTCTGCCTCCTCCTTTCCTCTTCTTCCATTATAGTCCTTTGCACCTCTTAATTAGGTTTTTTATCACTTTATCAGTTATTTTATACCCATACCCTCTGTCTATGTATATCCCTTTTAAATGTCATAATAAATATATCATCCTCAAGATCAACAAATATCATCTTCCTATATAGGGATGTAAACAATTTGCCCTTATTGAATAACAAGGTTTTTTTCTTCTTTTTTTTCCTATTTACATTGTTATGCCTCTCTTGAATCTTGTATTTGAAGATCAAATTTTCCATTGACTCTGGCCTTTTCATCAGGAAAGTCTGGAAGTCTCTTGTTTCATTGAATGTCCATCTCCTTGCCTGAAAGATTATGCTCAGTTTTGCTGGGTAGTTGATCCTTGGTTGTAATCCAAGCTCCTTTGCCTTACAGGGTATCATATTCCAGTCCCTCTGATCTTTTAATGTTGAGCTGCAAGGTCCTGTGTGATCCTGACTGTAGTTCTGTGATATTTAAATTGTTTCTTTCTGGCTGCTTGCAGTATTTTCTCCTTGACCTGATAATTCTGGAATTTGGCTACAATATTCCTTGGAGTTTTCAATTTGGGATCTCTTGTAGGAGCGATCCATGGATTCTTTTGATGACTATTTTACCCTCTGGTTCTATGACCTTGGGATAGTTTTCATTGATGATTTCTTGGAAGATACTGTCTGGGCTCTTTTTTTCATCATGGATTTCTAGTGGACTAATAATGCTTATATTATTTCTCCTGAATCTGTTTTCCAGGTCAGTTGTTTATCCAATGAGATATTTTATGTTTTCTTTTATTTTTTCATTCTTTAGATTTTGTTTAATTGATTCTTGATGCCTCATACAGTTATTAGCTTCTACTTGCCCAATTCTAATTTTTAATGTATTGTTTTCTTCAGTTAGATTTTTTTAACCTCCTTTTCCATTTGGCCAATTTTACTTTTCAAGGGGTTATTTTCTCCAGTTAGATTTTGAACTTCCTTATCCATTTGGTCAATTTTATTTTTTAAAGATTTGTTCTTATTAGTGAATTTTTTTTTCCTGTTTTTCCATTGTATTTTAAAATAATTGGTCAATTTTCCTTCTAACTCTCTAATTTGGCTTTTAAAATCCTTCTTGAGCTCCTCTCAAGCTTTTTGGGCTTGAGAACAGTTCATATTCCCTTTCGAGGTTTCAGATGTCAATATAGTGTCAATGCTGTCCTTTTCTGAATTCATATTTTCATCTTCCTTGTCCCTGTGTTAAGATTCTGTGGTCTTTCCTTTTCTAGTTTGTTTCTTCATTGTGATTGACTTTTTTCCTGGCTTTTAAAGTGTATTTCTGCTTCTGGGACACAGGGGCTCTGTCCCAAACTTCTTGTGCTGGGAGCTAGGGGCCTGGTTAATGGCTTTGTGTGCTGTAGCCTCTGGTTCTTTCAGCTAGAAGCTATATAATCCTGCAGCCCACCTGGTGCTGAGCTGGAGCTGGCTCTTGTGTGCTGAGGCCAAGTGAATTCTCCCCGAGTTTCCTCAAGGTTACACTAAAGATCACAGTGTGAGGTATAGGGGAGGGGTGGTCTGGCCACTGGAGGTCTCCTCCTCTTCTAGGGCTGAGCCTGGGTAGGCTCAGCTACTGGTGTCTGCCAATTACCTTGGCTGTGCAAAGGCCTGCCTGGGGTCCTAGTGTTTGTTCCTGCTGGCTCCACCTGGCTGAGCACCTGGCCTGGTGGTCAGAATCTCCTGCTGGTCCACTGAGGTGTGGCTTGCTGGACACCTCCTGTCATGTCCTAGTCCCCTTCAGCCACAGCAAGAGAGACCCTTCATGTTGATCTTTCTAGTTTCTTGAGCTAAAAGACTGCTATACCCCTTCTGCTGGCTCCACTATTCCAGGATTTTTTCCTGGGGCAATATTCTCTGGGTTTTTTAAGGTCAACAAGGGGGAAATGTGAGCACTTACAGTTTACTCTGACATCTTGGCTCCTGGAAACTCAAGAAGGTTACTTTCAAACATTTAGTCTGTGGCCTGATAGCCCCAGGAGTAGCTGCTGCTGATGCAGCAAGCCCTTGGCTTCAGTCTCACCTAGCTCCAACAGCCCCTAGTCCTGTGCTGAGAGGTTTGGGATGCCACTTCTGCAGGTGATTCAGTCAGCCAGGGTCTACTCTCACTCTGCTATGCTGAGTGTAGATATGCATGCTCTCTGCTCTCCCAACCTGGTTTAACAGATCCTTCCCATCAACCTTCTGGACTCTCTTGGGCTTGAAATCTGCCACACTCTGTCTTCTAGTGGATTCTGCCACTCTCAGATTTGTTCACATTCACTTTTTAGAGGTATCTGAAAGAATTTGTGAGAGAACTCAGGTGAGTCCACTATCTTGGCTCCACCCCCATTTCTTGTATTTTTTCAACCACCTGTAGATCCCTCTATATTTTAATTTCTTTTAAAGTATGCTGATTTTTCCTCTTGTTTTGAATGATATCTAAAATTTTGTTTTATTTTTCACACAAAGCTTGGATTGATTGGAACTTAAGCAGACCCACCTAGCTGCAAATGGGATGGTTTCTGTATATGTACCACAATTCCTGAACATCCTTACACATTTCATCAGTAAATATAAAATTCAAGCTTGATCCTACATGAACACAATTACAAAATGCTTTTCACACAAATAAAGTCAGACTTAAACAAATGGAAAAAACATCAGTTGCTCATGATTAGGCTGAGCTAATATAATAAAATGACAATTTTACCTAAATTAATTTACTTATTCAGTGTCATACCAATCAAACTATGAAAAAATTATTTTACAGAGCTGAATAAAATAATAACAAAATTCATTTGGAATAACAAAAAGTCCAGATTATCAAGGGAATTAATGAAAAGAAATGCTAGGGAACGTGACTTAGCCATACCAGATATTAAACTGTATTACAAAGCAGCAGTCATCAAAACTATTTGGTACTGGCTAAGAAATAGAGTGGTGGATCAGTGGAATAGACTAGGTACACAAGACACAGTAGTCAACAACTATAGCAATCTACTCTTTGATAAACCCAAAGAGCCCAGCTTGTGGGTAAAGATTTCACTATTTCACAAAAACTGCTAGGAAAACTGGAAAATAGTATATCATAAACTAGGCATAGACCAATATCTTACACGGTATACCAAAATAAAGTCAAGATGGGTTCATGGTTTAGGTATAAAGGCTGATACTATAAGAAATTTGGTAGAGCAAAGAATGCTTTATCTTTCAGATTTTGGGAGAAGGGAAGAATTTATGACCAAACAAGAGACAGAGAGCATTATAAATGCAAAATGGGTAATTTTGATTATGTCAAATTGAAAAGTTTTTGTACAAACAAAGCCAATTCAACTAAGATTAGGAGGGAAGGAGAGAATTGGAAAGAATTTTTACAACCAATGTCTCTGATAAAGGTGTCATCTCTAAAATATACAGGTAAATGAGTCAAATTTGTAGGAGTAAAAATCATTCCCCAATTGAGAAATGGTCAAAGAATATGCACAGTTTTCAGAGGAAGAAATTAAAGATATCTATAGTCAATGAAAAAATGCTCTAAATCACCTATTAATTAGAGAAATGCAAATCAAAACAACTCTTAGGTTCTACATCTCTCTGTCAGACTAGGAAACATGACAAAATAGGAAATTCGTAAATGCTAGAGAGAATGTGGGAAAATTGGAACACTATTACATTGTTGGTGAAGTTGTGAACTGATCCAGCCATTATGGAGAGCAATTTGGAAGTATGCTCAAAGGGCTATGAAAATGTGCATATCCTTTGTCCCAACAATACAATTTCTAAAGCTATATTCAAAGAGATCACACAAGGCGGAAAGGGAGCCATATGTACAAAAAATATTTATAGCAGCTCTTTTTGTGGGGGCAAAGAATTGGAAATCGAGAGGATGCCCATCAATTGGGGAATGGCTAAACAAGTTCTGGTATATGAATAATGGAATACTCTTGTGCTACAAGAAATGGGGAGCAGATGGACTTCATAATAACCTGGAAAGACCTATGTGATATGATGCTGAGTGAGGGGAGCAGAACCAGTAGAACATTATAATGATCACAGACACATGGTATCTGTGATGACTAACTTTGAAAGACTTGGCTCTTCTCAGCAACATGAGGTACAAGACAGAGCCAAAAGACCCACGATGAATAAAGCTATCCATATCCAGAGAAAGAATTACAGAGTCTGAATGCAGAATGAGGCAAACTATTTGCTCTTTTTCTTTTCTTTTTTCTTCTTTGTTTGTTTTGTATCTTCTTTCTCATGATTTATTCCATTGGTTATAATTCTTCTTTATGACTTGAATATTGTATGAATAATTTTAATGCAAAGATATGTGTAGAACCTATATCAGATTAGATGCAGTCTTTGCGGGGGGGG
>CM053627.1:152315589-152332311 GCA_028646595.1 Phalanger gymnotis | reverse complement strand
CAAAATTCATATCACTACCTACCCCACCTCTCCATGTGGTGGGATGCTTATCCATGTCATCTCATCAATTAATGGATCAACAAGTGAATATAGTTCTCAGATGAAATGTGATTTTCTTTACCCTCTTTTATCCTTTCATTATCTGTATTATTTGATCTTTATTTCTCTCTCTGATCATGTTACATTACTTCCTCATGTCTTCTTGCATTGTCCTCTCCCTTACCACTCAGATTTCTCTCCATTTCTCCCCCTTACTGCTTCACTAGATCCTGTCTTTCTAGTCCTTCTCATTCTCCTCCAGGCTTCCTCTGAACCTCTTCTACCATGGCCCATATCTTCATCCTGGAAGTTCACTCCAGTCCTTTAATTCACACATTCACACTTTGGAGTTCTTTCTGCCCACCTCTCTGATTGGATTACTCCTCTCAAAGCCTCTATTTAAGGAGGGCACCCAGACCAACACTGTCTTCTCCTCTCCAGGCTGTACTCCAGAATTTCTCTACTATGCTCCAGAACAGGGTACCTTTCCTACCCCACTCCATCTTTTTCAGATTTTTTTTCCTGTGTTGTCTTCTCTCATTAGATTGTAAGCTGCTTGATGCCAGGAGCTATTTTTCTTTCTGCTTGTGTTTGTATTCCCAGTGTTTAGCACAGTGTCTGGTATGTAGTAAACCCTTAATAATGCTTGTTGGTTTGTTGACTGACTGCTCCACTCTCCTCAATGTTCTTCAGCTCCAAAATAGTATACTCCCTAACTTCTGGAAATAAAAGTAAAAGGAATCAGCTACAGTGGTGGGTTTAGTATGATGGACTTAAGTGTGTATGGGGCAGAAGATTGTCTACTCATTTTTCAGTTTTGACTACCTAGGTCATTCACACTATGTCAATGATTTCTGGAAAGGAATTCCTGAGTTCCATCTTAAAACATCTTTTGCATATTCATACTGTTGATTCTTCCATATTTTCTTTAAATGAAATTTAAAGGACTCTGTAGGAAATACACCTATCCACTTGCAGATATGTTGTAAATAATTCAGTGTTCTTCAGCTATGTTAATATTAACTAATTTAGTTCTTAACTATGATATGGATTTTTAAAATAAAATCAAATACCTTCTTACATTTGGGTACTTTTTCAATTAATCCTAGTTAGTGAAGAAGAAGGAGGACAACAACAACATGACAATAAGAAGAAAATTTGGTAAAAAAAATAAATCTAGGAAGATATTTTCTTTATGAAACCAAAAGAATGGAATATACTCTGGTGACATGACAAAAAGCAAATGAGAGTAAATAGCCACCAATTCCTGTGAGGGACTGGCAAAGTATGATTCTTTATGCTTTGAAATATGTTAATTAAAATGTAAATAATTAATAAAAAGTTTATTCTATTTATGATTGTTAAATATTAGGTCTTTAGTAAAAACATTCCTTTTTTTTTTAAAGGCATGCTGATGCTTGTAGGGGTGACTGAGAATTTGGTTGTTAGGTAAGATGCTAATTTAATATAGCAAAATGTCACCTTAAAATCATGTTTGTATTCATTCACCTTCCTTAGCATGTGAATGTATTTCGCCTTTGACACCTTCCCAAATTGCACAGGATGCAAACCAGATTGACTCCTGGAATATTATCGATAATAATAACCATAGAAAAGCTCAGAAACCATCAAATTCCCAGGATTTCTAAATTATTCATTTACTTTGGTATAACCCTGGATGCATCAAAATGAACCCCCATGCCTTATTAAATTACGATCCTCATTATGACTCTCAGAAGTGAAGAGTTAAAAATTCACAGGGGGGCAGTAATGTTAATATGTCCTAAGAGATGTTCATTTGGCCCCAGCTGTCCATTTTGTTCCAAGTGCTAAATGCTTTAATATACATAGACTATCATTTCCATAGCAAGTGGCTATGCAAGATGAATTATTTATTGCATGACAAATACCAAATACCCAGCATACTATCAAACACAAAGGCATTTTGCAGTTGACCCCTGTGTGTAAATTTGCATGAGAGAATTCATTATCTTTTTCTGTAAGTCACATTGAAGTTATGTGCTGCTATCAGGCAGTGGGACCACAGGTTACCCAGGCTTTGATTTAACTGTAGTTCTCTCTGGATTGCAAGAAACCCGTTTGCAGAATTGAAGGCTTGCGGAGATGGCAGCCAGGCGACATGTGAAAGGCTCCCCGTTTGATGCAGAGAGTAAGGTGAGCGAGAAAGACAAGCCCAAATTTAATTAAAATGTTATGAGAGCCAAAAATCAGCACAGGAGACAAAGTAAAGGGGACTGGGGTTTCTACCTCCTGAAGCGTGTGCCTTGCCAGAGATCACCCAGGTAATAAAATTCAAGCTGCTTTCCCCAGGCAGTGGGTGACCTGATCCTCTGCTGTGAGCCGCATGTTTGCATTCCCAGAAAGCTGAGAAGGAAGTCTTCTTGAATAAGAAATGGCCTCATTTTCAATTTGCTCTTAAGTACCCTGAATATAATTTGATTCATCTTTGCAGTTTTCATGTGGATTTTACACACCATCCTTGTCCGAATTGTCTGCACATCCTCTAATAATTTGGTTCTTCAGGGAGGGAGGGGCTCACCTCGGAACCTCACAGCTCCAGACAAGTTCCCAAATAGGGCAAAGAGAGCTTGTTAATTATCCAGCCTGTTGGGCAACCTGAAATGAGTGCGTGTGTGTGTGTGTGTGTGTGTAAATTACCAATATCGAAATGAGGAATGAGATACTTTTAGCGGGCTGAAACTTTAGATACATAGCCCATCAGATTGTTAGCCAGACCCTCTCCATTCAGCCAAAGTGGATGACCCCCAGATTCGCTTTGTTTGTGAGATTTTTTTCCCTCCGATTCCAGCTGGACTGCAGAAGCTACAAGAAAATCCTTTCTTATTATGGTATTTTGGTCCTTTTATTTCCCATCTCACCTGGAAATAGGCAGTGCAGAGGAGTGAGAAAATAGAAAGAACAATGAAAAAGGTAATAAAATTGCATTCAACCTCAGAAGAGATTTGTTTTGAATTCCAGGTGAAGGTTTGGGTAGCTGTGAGTCTCACCTACCTCAGTCCCACATGTAACGCACCTTCTAAATATAATTTCCCAAATGCTCTTTCTGGCAGGAAGATCTTTTGTAAATAAATTTTTTTAGGGCATCCAAAAGATCCTAGCATTTCATTTGCATCTCTCTGTTATTTTTGGTACTTATTTGTCAGGGAACAAAAACTGTGCTGATGCTGAAAGACAGACTCTGAAAGTGTTCAACTTAGCTAGAACTTTAGAGATCATAATGTAGAAAAATCCTCTTTACAAATAAGGCCTCGTTTTGACTGAGGCCCAGTCAGACTAAGTACATTGCTTAAGAGTGCATGGCTAATGAGCAGCAGAGCTGGGATTAGCACATAGGACACCAAGTGCTACCACAATGCCCACTCTCTTGAAACTGGGCTTAATTATTATGTAAGAACTGAAACTATAGAAAGAATTGTTTTTGATTATAAAAGTATTTATCTACGTTTTGCCACACACTGGCAAAGGAGTATTGGAAGACATGATCTATTAGGTCTCTTCCTTCCATTCTGTAACCTGAATCCTTTCATATCTTTCCATAACTCATCTATAGAAGACCTGCCCTGTGTGCCAGATCAAAGAATCAAGCATTTATTAAGTGCCTAATATGTGATAGGAGCTATGCTAAGAGCCAGGGGTACAAAGAAAAGGCCAAATACAAAAACAGTCCCCACTCTCAAGGAACTTACATTCTAATGGGGGAGGTACTAAATAATACAAGTGACAGACAGACTAGAAGGAAAATAAATTCAGAGGAGAAGGTACACTGTCCAGGAGGCAAGTAGAAGGTATTGTTTGAACTATATCTTTAATGTAACAAAGAATATCAAAAGGCATAGATTAGGACAGAAAGTATTTTCTTCATGTGAGACAGTGTCATGCAAAGGCCTCCATCATTCCTCCAATAAAGCCTCAGATAGCACTTTTCCTTATACTATTCTTATCCAAATAACATGGAGCTCTGCATTTTTGGCATCTATCAAATATCTCTATAAGAGATTATTTCAGTAGAATTATGTGGTTAGTCTTTATAGCTCATTCAATGCCTAGTATAGTGCTTTGATCATTCAAAGGAGTCAGTGAGGTAAAATGGAAAGCTAAGGAGGGGCCAGTTTGCAGAGTCTTCAATGATAATTAACTTTTTATTTGATTGTGTAAGTAATAGGGAGTCAGTGGAGTTTATTGAGCAGGGGACTGACATTGTCAGACCTATACTTGAGCAAAATGTCTTTGGCAAATTATGGAGACTAGATTAGAGTGGGGAGATGTGAGTCCAAGGAGACCAAGTAGATTGCTAATGAAGTAGCCCAGACAAGAGGTGATAAGGGCCTGAAATGGGGTTGGAGCTATTTGGGTTGAGAGAAGGTGATGTATTTGAGAAGTGTTGTGAAGGAAGAACACCAATACTTGGCAATGGGTTAGATAATATGGATGCTAAACAAGAGTGCAGAGGAATGGAGAACAATGAGATTGTAAACCTGAGGGATTTTGGAGGATAATGGTTATTCTTGACAGTAATAAGGATGTTTGGAAAAGAGAAGGATTTTGAGGAAAACACAGTAAGTTATATTTTATGCATATTGAGTTTGATGTCCATATTAGAGGTCCACAACATCCAG
The DNA here is from genome assembly GCA_028646595.1 of Phalanger gymnotis. NCBI lineage: Eukaryota > Metazoa > Chordata > Mammalia > Diprotodontia > Phalangeridae > Phalanger > Phalanger gymnotis. The sequence continues at coordinate 152,327,614 of CM053627.1, read as the reverse complement.
AAAGCAGAAGGAGATGCAAGATTGAATTTGAGGAAAGAGACTAATGCCAGATACACTGATCTGTATAGAGTTGAAAACTAAACCAGTGGTAGTTGAAGTATTCACCAAAAAAAATGATATGTAGAGCAAAAAGAGAAAAGAGCCCAGGACAGAGCATTGGGTGGCACTCATGGTTTGGGGGTAAGACAAGGATGATAATCCAGCTAAGGGTACTGACAAAGCATTGTAAGACAAGGAGAAGAATCAACAACAGCAACAGCATAAAACCTCAGAAAAGGCAGTGTATCCAAAAGGTAAAGGAGAACAACAGAGTGAAATCTTACAGAAGTCAAGAAGAATAAGAACTGAGAAAAAATGCTTTTACATTTACCATTTAAAAGATCATTGGTAACTTTAGAAAAAGGAAGAGAAGTCTTACTCTGATTCTTTTAATATCTGCTAGCAAGTTATCCCTCACTCTCGCTATATTCCTGGACTATCTCCTTTCCTGTTAACACATCAAAACTTGTAGCATGCATATATAAATGAATGGATGGCTGGATGGTGAATGGATAGATAGAAGATGACTTGGTGTATAGAAGAATTACTTAGATTGAAGTGTGTTCTGGACAAAGGTTTAAGACTGGAATATTAAAGAAATATAGTGTGCATTGACATAGAATTGACAAGAAGGAAGATATATGGATATATTTTAGAAGATGTATCTAAATATTAGTTCTTTTAAAAAAAATTACCGGCTATCATGCCTCTCAAATTAAACAATAGAGTATACTGGTCCTAAATATATTTTTTTTACTATGGAACTACAGTGTTTCTTTCAAGGAATCATTATTAATAGATATGGAAAGAAGCATCATCAAATGTCCTACTGTCAGACTTTGGTAGGCAACCCTCCCTGTGTAAAGCAAGTAAGATTACTCTCTTCTTAAAAGTTATTGAGACTTTTCTTTAGACTTGGTTGTCTCCAGAGACTAAATGCTCAAGTTGTTGGCATCATTTCCTGGTCACTGAAGCATAAAGCAGACACAAGGAGTTCCAGGTGCACTCTGATCCTTGAATGTTAGAAAACAGTGGGCAAATGAGGCGAAGGAGCTTTGCTCATCTAAATCAGCTTGAGCCGTCCCCAATACTTATATCCCTCCCTTACTCAGGCTAAGTAAATCTTTTAACTACTGAATGACCTACAACAATTTTATTTTGTTCCAATATCAAACATAAACTACCAGGGGATGAACCCAAGTCAGGCCCAGTCCCGAATAGACACTCACAACTGGTTCTATATTTTTTTGACTTGAATTAGATAATTATTTAATCAGTGTATCCTATGCTATTCATTTAAACAAAAATGTACGAAGTAACCACTGTGTTCAAGGTACTGGCATAGCAACACAATGAAAAAAAATTCACCAACAAAAAAAGAACTTGAAGAGGCGTTGTACTCAAGGAAGTTGGATTGCACTAAGGGATGGAACATGTATACAGAGAGGTAGATACAAAATTCTTTGAGGAGGCATAAAAAATAGAGGAAACCCCATACAAGGTGGTAAATGCTATAAACTTTGAAAAAGATAACATTTTTAAACGATGGAAGAAGGAATGTACTCTACACGTAGGAGAAGCCTATGCAAAGGCATGGCTAGGAGATTGGATGTTAAGTTTAGAGACCAGCAAGAAAATCAATTCGAATGGAATTTAGATTAAGGAAAGAGATGAGGAAAATGGAATAAACATTTATCATGCTTCTACTATTTGCCAAGCACTATGCAAAGTGTTTTTCTTCCTTTTTTTATGAGGTGGGGGAGAAGAGGAGTCAATCAGGGTTAAGTGACTTGCCCAGGGTCACATCATTAGTAAGTATCTGAAGTCACATTTGAACTCAGGTCCTCCTAACTTCAGGACCAGTACTCTGTCCACTGTGCCATATAGCTGCCCCCATAAAGTACTTTTCTAATATTTCATTTGATTTTTACCATAACCCTGTAAGATAGGTGCTTTTATTCTCTCCATTTGACAGTTGAGAAAACTGAGGCCAAGTGACTTGCCCAAGGTCATATTGCTAGTAAGTGTCTAAGGCTAGATTTGAACTCAGATCTTCCTGATTCAGGCCTAAAGCTATCTCTACTTTGCTACCTAACAGCCAAGAAGAATAAGACACAAGACTCATAAAGTAAATGGTAGCCAGACAGGGAAGGCTTTAAGTTTCACTCTGAGAAGTTTGTATTTTATCAAGAGGCACATGCTCTTTTGTCCTCTGCATACTATTGAGAATTTGAAGTCACAAAAGAAAAAGGAAAGTGAAGTTGGGAGAATTATTTCCAAACATTTGTCATTACAGGGCTCCCGTAGAGTCATGTAATGACTTCGGAAATACTGCACCTGGTCATAGGAAATTAACTGTAGCATCCACAATACTTATCATTAATGTTCTCAGCTTTCTTTGAAATTCATAATTGCCTTGCATCAATACCCAAATGTCTACTGAAATCAAGTAAATATATATTTGGCTTCTCTATTATTTATAATTATAGTTATGAATCTGTCTTGGCTTCTGTAGTCCTTGATTCAGACATCAACCTATCAATTGTTTTTAATTAGAAAGCTATGTATATGGGGGCAGGGAGGGCAAGCCAAAAAGCATTTATTAAGCACTTATTATGGCACTGTGCTAAGCACTTTAAAAACATCATCTCATTTGATGCCCACAATGACGCTGTGAGGTAGGTGTTATTATTATATCCATTTGCAGTTGAGAAAACTGAAGTTTAAGTGATCTGTCCAGGCCACACAGCTAAGAAGTGTTCGAGGGCTGAATTTGAACACAGGTCTTCCTGACTCCAGGTCTAGCACTCTATCCTCTTCAGAAACTAACTGCCCATATATTTCTTTCATGTCATGGAGGAGTTTCAGAAGCTGGGTCTATAAAGTTTTTCTCCTTAGTTCAAGGCTGGGTCCCACCAAGTGTGCTGACATTGACACTGACTCCAGTTGCTACCCACCTGTACCAACTGATGGGACCTTTCTATGTGTAGTTGTTTAGCAAAACCGAAGCTAGAATTCTTTCCTTACTTTCAGCTGGGCCTTTGAGGAAGGTTTTGTATATGGAAAATGCAATGGACCTGTTAAGGACTGTTATTAATATATGATTCTCTGTCTAATTGTCCAATTCCTGAATAATCGGTGTTATTTTCCCAGGGGAAACTATTTAAGATGCTCCAATACAGAATCAGATTAGTGACTTCCATTGTTGTTACTGAGGTGCCCTGCATCAGACAGAAAGTATCAATCCATTCCCTTTTACAATTCCCCCCCTCCACCCCACCCCATAACTCTTTACTAGTGAGATTCTGGCAGAAATATAGAGATATCCAGATGAAGAATCTCCATTCCGTTTCCTTGAATGGACCTTGGTGTTTATATTGAGAAACTAATAGTCTGGAAAGGTATTGAGAAACATACATTTCTGTATCCCTGGTCAGTTTTGGGAGAAGAACAGATAGAAGAGGGGTTTTGCAACATGACTGAATGGAAGGCTGATTTTTCAGGTTACAGTTTATATAGTAATATAATACCAGTGATAATACTAAAGATTTGATCAAACCCAATGCAATTTTATAGTGTAGGTACTGTATATGAGAACACTATAGACTTGAATCATGTTTTCATTCAAAGAGGCAGAAGAGCATCACGGCTAGAGCATGTACGTGGGGTTTGAAAGGCCTGTGTTCAAATCCTGCTCCTAGTGTCTACTACCTGTGTGCCCAAGGACAAGTCATTCATCATGTTTCACTATACCTGTCATTCCTTCTGTATAGAGAGCTCCTGGAAAAGAACTTCCTTTCGGATAAAGAACTGCCTTTATTAGAAAGCCAGCATTTCCTCTACAATTCAGAGTTTTACAGTGTTGCTTAGGTCACCAACAAGTTAAATAATTTGCCTACAGTTACACAGTCAGTATATGATGGAGGTGAAATTGTAATCCATTTGGGGGGGGCTCAATTTACTACCTCACGATGCCTCTCGTTGTATCTTTATATCAGTGTGACTAAAGATAAGTCATTTACTTCTGTATGCATCTGTTTTATTATCCCAAGGTAAGAATAATAATTCAGCTGCATTATCTGTTTCTAAAGGTTGATGCAAAACTATCATGGTGATCATCGTGATGGTTATGATAAAAGAGTTAGCATGTATATAGTGCTTTAAGGTTTACATTGTGCTTAACAAATATCTCATTTTATCTTTGCAGTAGTCCTGGGAGGCAGATGCTATTATCATCTATACTTTACAGATCAGGAAACTGAGGTTCAAAGAGGATAAGTGATTTTCTCAAGGTCACACAGCTAGTAAGTTACAAGGCCACATTGGAACTCAGGTCTTAACTCCAGGTCCATCGTTCCACCACTATATGCTTTGTAAATTTTAGAGTGCTAAGTAATTGTCAGTTATCATCCTTTGTTTATAAAATTGGCCCGAAAGAGTAATCTCCTAAAGGTGGCAAGAAAAGATATCACTGACCTGCTTCTTTCCTTCAGCAGTGGTGATCCAACCCTTATGGGGTGAGAACGAGAGGCTCAGCATGAGTGAATAGACACTTATTTCTCTAATATTCAAAGGTTGCCATTGACTTCTGCAATGGACTTGTGGGGAAACCACAGGTGATTTTTAAGTTCTAAATTGGTGCCCATACTGCTCAGCCAGGTAAGTATTTATTGATGCCCTTCTCCTTGGCATTCTTTTGGCACTGCCAGAGTGGAACCTGCAAAGGAAAGTATAGTTATTCTCTCATTAATTCAAATACAATCTGATTATTAAGCTTCTAGAAGTCAGAGATAAGGCCTGATATTTTTCTATCCTGCACTGTTCCTTGCACGTAGTAAGATGGTCAATAAATATAATGCTGAGTGAATAAACACATTCATTTTGTTGTTGAGTCTTTTTTTCAGTTGTGTCTGACTCTGTGACCCCCTTTGGGGTTTCCTTGACAAATATGCCATAATAGCTTGCTAGTTCCTTCTTCAGCTTATTTTACTTCTCTGTCTCTTCAGCTGAGGGTTCTCTGCCCAAAAGAAGGTACATTTTGTTGACTGAAAGCTGCCTCAATAACTTGGGGTTTACTGGCTAGATTTCTTTCTCCAAGACTAAGCCTTTAACCCAATTCACTCTGGGGCTCCTAGATTGGACAACAATAGGTCCCTGCTCTCCTATCACAGAATGAACATAAATAGTAAATAGTAACTGTTTGTCTTTTGGCCAGCAACCCTGAGGGTCTTCCTCTCCCAGTTTGATTGTTTTTTTTTTTTGATTAAAACAGCCATCCCTTGACTCACTTCTTAAAGAGGCCTAATCACTGAGTGGGACTTACCTCATTCAAAGTGAGAACCTGAAAAGACTCTAGCCCAAAAGGGCCAGGAGTCTCCCATTGCAGTTTAGGCCATCTCCAGTCCTCCTGATGAGTATCAGGCCACTGGACCCAGATGACTCTGGAGGAGAAAGTGAGGTTGGTGACCTTGCACAGCCCTCCCTCACTCAAATTGAAGTCAACTGCAAGTCATGCCATCATCTCCCTGACTTCATGGTGCTCTTCGAGAATGGACAAACAACAGCAGATGAGGAACTGAGGCAAACAAGGATAAGTGACTTGTCACATAGCTACTAAGTATCTGATGCCAGATTTGAACTCACAAAGAGGCATCTTTCTGATTCCAGGTCTGCAACTCTATCTACAATGCCACCCAGGTGCCCAACAAATTCATTAATGAGTAGTAAAAATAAGTGAAGGTGGGGAAGAACCAGAAGGCAATGTCCCAAAAAGCCTAGAAAGAAGAGAGTATCAAGGAAGAGAGAGTGACCAACAGTTGTCGCAGAGAGGTCAAGAAGAATAAGGTTAGAAAAGGTCACTGGATAACATTAACAAAACTTGTAAAGTCTACAGAAATGACAATGGGTCAAAGACCCTTCAGAAAGTTTTAGAAGAACAATCAAAAGATATTGAAGAAATGCAAAACTTATTTATATTAAAAAAAACAACTTAGATATAGCCATGGAATTTAAAAATATGATCTAGAGTAATGTTAAGAAGAAACCCACAGAGCTTTCATGGTGCAAATAGGGGGAAAGGAAGAATGCCCATTTTAATCGCTGATTATTACATAGTTTTAGAAATGCTAGGTATTATAATAAAATGTCCCATCACCTGAATAAAAAAAACCAACTTATTAAATATCTAAAAATGATTAAAATGTATATATGTGTATGTAAAATTTATCTTTACCCATGACGTGATAGTGTATTTAGAAGTTCCTAGAGAATTAGCGAATCAACCAATTCCATTATTAATAAATTAAGGATATAAAATATATTTCCACAAAAGTTGTCATGATTTCTTGTAGAACTGATGTAAATCAGAAAGAAATGATAAGATAAATTCCATTCAGAATAAAGAAAAAAATATGCAACTTATTTGGAGGTTCACCTACTATAATACATATAAGATTTGTATTACTACAATTAAAAAAGATAACATCTAAAGAAATAAAGGCAATTGATTCATTGTTCATAGATCATGCTAATAAAATAAAATATAACAAAAATGGCTGATACTACTTAAATTCATCTACAGATTTAGTACTACTCTAATAAAATTCCCAAGGCTATACTTTACCCAAAAAATCCAAAATAATGACAAAATTCATTTGAGGAATCACAAGATCTAGAAATGTCATGGAAAATAATGAGGGAAAAAATGCATGAATGAAGGCGGAATAGCACCAGTAAACTGCAAACTAAATTTAATATAAAAATACTGACATTATTTCGTATTGGTTAAAAATGGAGAAAAGCAAATCAGTGTAATAGATAGAACAAGAGAGACATAGAAATAATTAAAAATAAACAAACAGTAGTTCCATGTTTGTTAAAGTTGACAATAATATAAATTGCCAAGGGTAGGACAATTTTTTTGACAATGACTGTTGAGAAAACTGAAAAACAGGTTGGTAGAAATTAGGTTTAGGCCAACAATTTATACTCTATACTATATGTAATAAGCTCAAAGTAGAGATGTCATATAAATATAAAACATCACACCATGCAATAAAATAGAGGAGAATGGAAGAATCTTTTTATGTATTCATTTATTTAAAAAGTAATCCTTGTTCACTAAAAACAAAACAAAACTGTTTCCTTTACCCAAGTTGCTTTTCCTTCTTGTAATTTGTCACTGCACTTTACCTTTATTTACCTCTGGCATCTCAGTTGCTGTAGAACAATAAAAATCTTTCTGCTCCCAGTTCCATTTTGTCATTCTCAATTCTTCTTTTAGAGAGAAGTCCAATTAGTTCAAATGAAAATAGCCAGACAGTGGCATCACATGGGTGCTAAAATGATAGAAATAAGTGATATTGTGACCTGTCTCAAAGAAGCATTCCTTAAGGATCCTGCGTACATGGACAAATGTTTTAGGTCACACACAAAAAAATAAACAAAGATCTTGTTCTCTTGCAGCTTGTAATTTAACCCGAAGCCAAAGGACTCAGATTAATATTCCTTTGACATGTTTCTGATGATGCCACTATCCCTTCTCAAAGTCTTCCAATGGGTTACATCTTGAAAGCACTCTTTGCTTCTGGATTTACTCTTAGAACCATTTAAGGAGGATGTTCACTCTAGCCTTCTCTTCATTTCCTTCCAGGCTACACTTTTCTGAACTTCTCCATCATGCCATGAGGCAGTATTTTCTCCCCAATCCTAACTTTTTCAGCTTCCTTTTAGAATATAAGCTCCCCATTAGAATATAAGTTCTTAAAGGTAAGGGACTATCTTTTTTGCTTTTATTTGTGCCACCATCACTTAGCATAGCGTCTGGCATATAGTAATATTTAACAAATGCATATTTACCGACTAAGATTGCCTGCAAGGGGGAAATAATATCTCCTTTGTTTGGCATTTATAGACTTTCATACTATGAATGCAGAATACCTTTATAGATTTCTTTTCTTTTTCTTTTTCCCTTTCACATACTCTATATTCAGACCAACCTGGTCTACTTGTTTTTTCCCTAAACTGATCAATATGGCTCTTGTACCTTTTCACAAAATGTCCTCTTTCCTGGAATGCTCCATCTCCTCAGCCTTGACTCTTATAACACCTGATATATTATTTTAAAAATGAAGATCTACCTTCTCTCTTTCTTCTCTCCTCCCTTCCTTGAGAAAGCAAGAAAACTTTATTTTAATATTACAAGTATGTACAGGCAATCTAAACAAGTTCTTTCAGTGACTCTGTTAAAAAAAAACAAGATATATCTCAATCTATAATCTGAGGCCATCACCTTTCTCTTAGGAGGTTAATAGCTTATTTTATGTGTCATCCAAAATTATGTTTGCTCATTGTATTATTCAGAGTTCTCAAGTCTTTTAGAGGTGATTGTCTTTACAATATTTTTCTAATTACAGAAATTATTCTCCTGATTCTGCTACTTCACTCCATGTTGTAGGTGTGCTCTCATGCCAGCACCATTTAAGTCAGGATTGATATTGGGACAAAATGAAGCATTTGTTCTTACTGAACATAAAACAAAGTAGGCTTACTTTTCCCTATCACAGCAAGTATATTCAACAGGAATACAGTGGCTTTTAGCCTCTCTGGACATGCCCTACCACCTCACAGACTCCTGCCCTGTTCTCCATCTGGCATGGTTCTAGTCAGTAAGTCATTAGATTATAGTGATGAGCATGGTCTCAGAAATCTATCAAGTTTCAGATTCTCTGACTACATGTGACTGGAACCTTTTGTGTCCCCAGTATAGGAAGCTGGATTGAGGAAGCTGAGACAATTAGAGAGGTTTTTTTTTTTTCAGAAAAATGCCAGTCCTATCTTTATTATGCATCAGTTCATATCATATCATATGCATATCAGTTCATATAAGCCTTGCCTTTGAAACCACCCCTTCATAATTTCTTGCAGAACAATAGTATATATATAGTATATACAAATAGTATATATGTATATATATAATATATATGTTGTATATACTATATATAGTGTGTGTGTGTATATATATATATATATGTATAGTATAGTATAGATAGATAGATAGATAGATAGATAGATAGATAGATAGATAGAGTATGGTACAAGGCTGTCCATGCCCTGCATGTCTCATGCCATGCGGTCTGCAGTGCAATTTATGTGGCCCACCTACAAGAATAGAAATTTACATAAATGCTTTAGTAAATAAAGCTGAGCTACCACAGAGCTCTCACTAAAAATGACAAATCAAAATATATTGTCTATTGTTTCAATAAAAACCTACGGTTGGACAGCCCTGGTATAGTGTGTGTATATATATATATATATATATATATATATATATATATACATATATAGTGTATATATATGTATATATACATATATACATACATATTCATATACCATAACTTGTTCAGCCACTGACTAATTTATAGGTACCCTTCAATTTCAATTATTTGCCACCACAAAAAATAACTGTTACATATTTTTTCTTTTTTTTTATTTGATTATTGGGGAGCAGGGGTTGGTATAAACTTTATGACAGCATTACTAGGTGAAGGGTTATGCACTATCAAGTAGCTTTTTTGGGAAGTTTCAAATTGTTTTCCAGAATAGCTGGACTGGTTCATAGCTCTACCAACAATGCATTAAATATACCTCTTTTCCTATAATCCCTCCAACATTTCTCATTATGCATTTTTGTCAACTTTGTAAATCTGATGAGTGTGAGGTAGCAACCCCAAATTATTTTAATTTGTATTTCTCTGATAATTAGCTGTTTAGAATGTATTTTCATACATGGGTTTCTTTGCCTGAAAAATATCTATTCTTATCCTTTGAGCCTTTATCAATTGGAGAAAGGCTTATTATAAATTTGAATCAGCTTTCTCTATATCTTAGAAAGGAATCCTTTATTAGACAAGACTGCCCCTACCCCAAAGGGATTTCTTCCTATTTATTTTATTCTCTTCTAATTTTTGGTGCATTTTTTTACATGCGAAACCTTTTTTTTTTTAATATCATGCAATTAAAACTTTCCATTATACTTTCTCTCACCATCTCTGTCTCTTGTTTTGTCATGAACTCTTCCCCTATTCAGAAAACTTATAGGTAAGTATCTTCACAAATAGAGTAAAGGGTAAAATTCTTAGTCAAATAAGGGATAGAAGAGATTCTATGAGACAAGATAGATAGTAGACAAATTTAATTAAATAAAATAAAGTTTTCATAATAAGAAAATTAATGAAATTAAACTGTAGAGTGGGAAAATATGTCAGGTATCTCTGATAAATGTCTCATATACAAACCATATAGAGAACTGATAAAAATATTACAATACTAAGAATCATTGCCCAATAGGTAAGTATTCAAATAATGTAACATTTTTAAAAGGAAGAATTACAATTTACAAATGACCAGTTGAAGAGATGTACTACATCACTAAAAGAAATGACAGAGATCATTAATAATCAGACACATTCTTATGAAATACTACTCTTGCTATTAAATACTTAGTGAATCCATTAATTTATTCATTGTATGTCAAGGCTGATCCATGTCACAAGTGAAAGAATATGAGAAATATTTTCAAAGTTTTAGCAGCTGTAACAAAGAAATAGCATGATAGCAGTATAGTTTGAACCTCATAGATTTAAAAGGGGACACTGTAACAACTCTTTCCAAGAGATTTCAATTTCATTAACACCAAGGACTCTGGTAGATTAATTATAAATATTGTGTTCCTCCCCCTTACAAGTAAATATATCTAACATCCCCTATGTTAGCTTCAGAAATTCCTCTTCTCTGGCTCAAAATCTAAATCTGTTGACAGATTTCTAAGAGTTGGAATATACTCCAGAGTTCACTGATTCCATTGAGTTCGATAAGTCCATTTTTCCTAAGAAAAATGAGAATAGACCTACATAAGAGTAACAACTTGGTATCTAACAAGGCAGTAGAATTATTGTTACTCATAATCAAGTGTTATGACTCTCCCAACCCTGGGTATATTTTTATTTTTCAGTGTATTTCTGTAAGCTCTTGTTCAAGGTACAAGTGTTACCTCTTATTTCATAGGTTCTAGAAAGCATGAAGTCAGTGAGTCAAATCATTGTTGTTAGTATTTTACCTATTTTAATGCTATAGACATATGAAATAATTTATCATTTTACCTAAATGTGTATTTCATTAGGGGAATGCTTTTTACAACCTCTAGGTTTTATGTTTTCTTATTATGGAAGCAGGTTATGCTAATCATTTTTTGTAGGATCATAGATTTAGTGGTAGAAGCTACTTGAGTGGTCATTGTGTTCATCTCCCTTATTTCACAGATAAGGAGACTGAAGGTCAAAAAAAGTTAATTGACTTCATTGTTGACACATCACTATTTTCTTATTTGAGATTCAATTCCAGCTCTCCTAGACTTGAGTCCAACTCTCTATACTCTAAACCTTACCATTTTGTACTTTGTTTTCCCTTAAGAAAATGTATCTGTTGCATCTTTTGAAATGGAGGGAGTTGATTTCCTGGGCCTGTTTGTTGAGCTTACCAGTTGGTAATCTTCTAAATGGGTATTTTGGTGTTAGAGGGGATGATAGGATTTCCCCAATCAACTTGATGGACTTAGAGGACAGTGATATCTATTTTGGACTTTTGATTGGCTCTTTCAATGGAATGTGTCCATGACTACTGGCACCTGAAGAAGATAAAGGATATCTCTGTAATTCTATTGACTGAGAACATTTCCAAGAATAAAGCCTTTCCTGGTTAGCTTGTAGAGAACAGACTCCATTGGTATGAATTTCACTCAGTAGGGATTGGTTTATTATTGTGGCAGGAACCATGCCTTTTCACTGGCCTATAAAAAGATATTTCATGGAAGAATCAAAGGCTATTCACTTTCTTTTTTTAAATTTATTTCTTCAGAGATCCTAAGAGTGCAGCCATTGGTGCGTGGAGAGAGCTCACACACACACACACACACACACACACACAC
>CM053627.1:152299914-152315089 GCA_028646595.1 Phalanger gymnotis | reverse complement strand
AAAGGTATGTGTAGCTCTCTCTTCAATTTCCGGGGTGGGGGTGGCGCTTACAATATATAAGATTCAGACAAGAGTACCAGCATTATAAATTAGGTAGTTTCCAGAAAAGAGCAGCAACCAGGTAAATTTTCTTGAAATGTGAACCAGCAGGTAAGTATAAACATTCAACTTGTTTTGGGGAATACAGACTACAAGCTTTGTGTATGACCTGGGTAAAATTTAGCCTGCCCTGTAGCCTTCGAGATCCCATGGAGTGTCTTTGCGTTCAGGTTGACCTCTACCATGAGGTTTTGAATTAGAAAACTTTCTATTCACATAAAGTGAGGTTCAAACAATATTAATAAAGTATGAATCATGAAGCTTTTCTCCCACATTCCCTGTAGAGAATGGAACCAAGAAGCAAGAAGGATGATGCTTGCATTTTCTTTTGTCCTGGGCCTGGTACAAGCCAGTCTCATGGTAGTTGATGTTTAATATTAGAACTCTTAAATCTCTGGCAGTTAATGAAAGGAGATTTACTTAGCCATAGCAAAAGTAAGTTTTTAAACAAGGGCATGCATTAAGGACACTTTGAGCTCATTCAGCTGAGAAAAGCTCCTTTGCTTTTGGACATCTTTTTCCACTAGCTATGTATTAGAGATCACCTGGAATTGTTTGTGGCTTCTTTGCACCCCACAAAATGAGAAGTAATATCAGTAGCCTGAGTGTTTTGTCCTCTGATCCAACTAAGATTGAAGATAGGCTCAATACATTTTAACAAAAAACTAGCTGAAATTGCATGGAGGTAAGGTTTAGGATATCCCTTTTACAATAGTATTAGCATGGTAGGATACAGGAATTTGAAGGCATTTCCTAGATTGTCTAATCTATTATTGCCATCATATAGATGAGGAAATAAAGTTAATAGAGGTATTATGATTTCCCCAAGATCATAGAACCAATTAGGTGTAACCTAGGTAGTATGATTTACAATCTGATACCAGGAGTTCTTAGAATTTAAGTCTATGGACTTAGATGAGGAAAAAAAATCTTTATTTTCACTAACTTTCAATTGAAATGTAGCATTTCTTTCAATTATCAGTGTTGGCAAACAACCATATTAGTCTTAGCAATATCTGTGACTTTATCACCAGTAGAAATCACACATTTTCATTTCACATTGCAGTTACAGATATTTTAAACTATCATTTCCACTTATCACTACTTCAAAATTATTGTAGTTGCTAGAACTGCTGCTAGATCACATATTATCATTTTTCCTGTGTGCAGACAGGAATTTCAATACAATTGGTTTCTTTTGTAATACTATGTATTTTATTCCATGAATTAAAAATCACGATTCTGACAAGGAGTTCATGCACTTCAAAAGACTACTAAAGGGGTACGATGGAAAAAAAAAAGGTTAAGAAGCAACTTCAGTGATAAACCTAATAGACTTTGTCTTTTCATGTATAGACCTGTGTTCTCATTTCCAGAATGAAATAATATCAGCTTAGCCTTATTAAATATATCTAATATTAAATATATCTAGTATGATAACATGAAAATAAACAGGTGCCATATATTTGTAATATTGAATTTGCATATGAATGAAAAAGCATTACTTAAGCACTTTCCATTGCCCACTCTTTATAATTTTTTAAAAAAGATTCCCCCATAACAGCCTTTACATTATATAATGTGATGATTATTTGTATGATTGGACTTCAGACTTGACTGATGAAAGACTGTTCAGGTGAGAACTTCTTGGACTAATGCAGGTCATTCTCTGAAATGGAATATGTTTTCTGAAATTTATAGTTTTAAAGATTTGCATGGGGGTGCTGAGAGGCTAAGTCACAAAGTGGGTATATGTCAGAGGTTGGTCTTGAACCCAGATCTTTCCTCCTCAAACATAGTGCTGCCTTCTATCCATTATGCCATTCTACCCGTCAGGGTGATGACTAAATTTCCCATTTCACAGATGATAACAAGGAGGTTGGAAAGGTAAAGTAATTTTTCCAGGGTCTCATTACTAGTGTAGGAGTCAGGGTCTCCAAGTACAATGTTCTTTCTATTATATAACATTGTAATCCATTAAAAAGGAAGTATTGACCTTACAGAAGTGACTATATTTTAAAAAGGAAAACAGCTTAATAAAAATTATAATAAAATTTTGACTACCCAATGTGAAAATCTCCATAAACAAATGTTTCTGATATCCATGAAAACATATTTTCAGTCTAGTGATTCAGATGATGCTGGTGGTTCAGGGCAGCCCAGCAAGTCAAAAGCTCATTTGGGTTATAGTAGTAGTCCACCTACAGTCAGGCTATCCATAATGTCCACAAGTTTAGTTGAAAGCAATTGCTGCTTTTGAATATACTGATAAGCACATCAGAACTCTCAGAGAAACTTCAGTACCTATGTAATGAACAGCAAATGGCTTATTTTCAAAACTCCCACCAGGTTGCCAGCCCTTTTTTAATGATACATTTTTGTTTTTGCTTTAATTTATTTAATTATACATTTGAGGAGAGTGAATAAATTTAGGGTTGAAAAAATATTACCTAGAGAAGGCAAGGGGAAGCTCTAAGCTGGGTATTTTAACATTTTTGTATGTTTCATAAACTCTTCTGATAGTCTCATAAAGCCTATGGATCCCTTCTGAGAATTATATTTTTAAATGCATAAAATAAAATACATAAGATTACAATGGAAACCAATTACAATAAAATCAGGGCATCTAGGTGACACTGCAAATAGAGTTCTGGACCTGGAGTCAACCTGAATTCAAATTTGGCTTTAGACACTTTATTTGATATAGACTGGGAAAGTCACTTAACCACTTTCTTACCCTTAATTTCCTTTCTTAGCCTTAATTTCCTCATCTATACAATAAAGATTATAATAGAACTTATCTTTCCTGGTTGGTGTGAGGATTTAATGAGATGATATTTGTAAAGTAATTTGAATAACTTAGAGCACTATATAAATGCTATAATAATTATAATAAAAACTGTTAGCAATTTTTTTAAAGTTCATGGATTTCAGGTTAAAAACCCTTACTGCAGTTTATTATGTAGGTCACTAGACTGAGGGACAGAAGGCTAGTTTGCATTGAAGCTCTGCCATTAACTTGCTGTGTAATCAATGCACTTAATCGCTCAGCTTCTAAGTTTAACATTCTTAAAAGAAAGAAAAA
Organism: Phalanger gymnotis; assembly: GCA_028646595.1. Classification (NCBI taxonomy): domain Eukaryota; kingdom Metazoa; phylum Chordata; class Mammalia; order Diprotodontia; family Phalangeridae; genus Phalanger; species Phalanger gymnotis. The sequence continues at coordinate 152,311,905 of CM053627.1, read as the reverse complement.
AAACCCTTCTTATTTAAACAAAACTATTGATTAAATAATGCCGCCCCCATTCTCTTGGTTTACCATATTAGAAAACTTTTAAGGTAATTCACTGCATATGGGAATCCTGTTTGTTTGGCCAGTAATATGTCAATTGGTTTTGAGGAAATTTCCAAATTCTAGCTACCATTTTATGGCAACTCAACGAAAGATCAGTGACTTCACCAATCAACATCAATCCATTTAATAAATCCTTGGGACTTTCCAGAGCCACATATAGTTTAAGTGACTTTTACAAGGTCATATAGTAAATAAATATCAGAACTCTGGTCTCCCTGACTCTGTGCTCAACCCTCTATCCTCTATGCTAGACTGCCCCTGCGTAGCACATAAATTAAAAACCAAAATGATGCAGGTATTCATTTACTGTTGAATATGAATTAAAGCAACTATTTAGACCCTCTTACTTTAGCTCTTCTGAAGTAATGCAACATTTTCTCCCCTTCACTGTATTCATAGAGAAAAGACTGGCATACAGGATTCAATATGAGTTCTGCAAGATGGCACTCCCTAGAGTTCTTCTTTTAAAGATTTTGATTTCCCTGTCCCTCTGCCATTTCCTCCTCTTTTAATTTTTCCCTTTCAAAACAGGGCCTTGTGTGTAGCAAGTGGCCTGTGCTCTATGTTGTATAAGTAGAATGATCTATTCCTGATGGGACTCCTCAATTCATTCAATGTGTATTTATTTTCTTGTAACTTTACAATGGGAGACCAAGTCAAAAATATCCAATGCTTTCATTATATTTCTGGTGAGGCAAGGTTATGTTTAAATAGCTTATCAGATATAATTATGTGGGGAAGCACTTGCAAATGACACACAAAGAAGAGAAGACAATTCCCAGCATAAACATTTTGTGACCTCCCCGGGTTAAGGGTGAACAGAGAGATGGCTCAGTTTCAGGAGAAACAAGAGAAGTCTGGTTCTGAAGCCAGATCATTAGTAATAATAATAGTAGTAGTAGCAGGGAATTGAAAAAGGGGTAAAGAGATTGGGTTCTAGTTTGGGTCACGTTGCTAGCCTTACTCTATGATTTCAGCTGTCTTTTCATGTCTTTCAGCATTAACTTTAATCCAATACATAACCTATGCCCTTTACCATCTCACAGGGACGTTGTAAAGGTTAACATCTGTAAAAGTGTTGGTCCCTTGCAGGAAAGAAGCTTTATCAATGTAGCATGAATTTACATGACATTCCATTAAATTATCTCAAGGCTTGGGCAGTATTATCTCATTACTACCCACAATCCTCTTATGAGATAATTGTGGACAAATATAATAAACCTGATTTCACAGGCCACAGAAATAGAGACAGATAAAAGTAGTCCAGATGTGAAATGACTAGACTATTTACCATCATCTTGGCAACTGACAAGTGACTGACATTCCCACTTGACAATGACATGATTTCCCTAATGTGTTGATATGAGCTGAAGAGGATAATTTTGAGTTAAAAAGAACTCCTAGGTTTCTAGCCCTATTAATTCTAGAACAGATTTTTAAAAAAGATCCACTTTCATTGCCACACTTACTGTGAGTAAATTCTAGCTCTCCGGGGATAACATATGAATGAGTACTGGGAGGTTATGCTAAAATTTTATTTTTATTTATTTATAATTTTTACCATACCTAAATCCAAAAGAATGTGAAGATGCCTACAGAATTAAAATAGCTTAATGTAAAGTTGCAGTGGGGGGCTTTGAAATGCTAAAAAAGACAATAGAGACCATAAGGAATAAGGAAAAATAACTCATTTACTAATTGCCTTAGCTAAGGTAATTGCAGTAGCTGGGCACTGAATTTGTCTTTACAGTCCCTGACAACCAAAACTAAAAAGGAGACATTGAGCCACATAGAATAGTTTTTTTTTTCTTGTCTGAGAAAAGAAAGCAGACAAACTCATCTGTAGAAAACCTTTTTTTCTCCCCTGGTACTGAACTCAACAAATACTTTACTGGGGACATCCTTGAATAGAAGGCATTCAGTAATATGATAAATAAAACCTTCAACAACAATAATGATGATAACATCTCAAATTTATATGATGCTTAAAGACTTGCACATCATATTATAGACACTATCTGACTCGGTTCTCAAATCAACCTTTTTCAGTTATTATTGCTACTTTTAGGATAAAAAAAATTGAGCAGGGTTAAATGACTTTCTCAGTCATATTACTAATGAATGTCTCAAGTGTTCTTTGAAGTTTCCAGAATTTAGACTATGTTGACATCACTATCTCAGTGAGTTCATCTTTCTTTACTCCAGCTACCCGATATTTTACCATCATACCCAAATATGATGTGCTTGGTATTGGCTGTGGAAATGTGGTGTAAGTGGACACCTTATATTTTCTCTTGTGAAGACTAAGAATCAGGAATAGAGATAGATTATTCAACTAGGGAACTCCCAGATGAGGAAGTTTCCAGCTGGCCAGCTAAGGCTAGCATCTATTTTGCAACTTAGAGTCTTAAAGAGTAGCCTGAAACACCTGGAGGTTCAGCCACAGATTGAAGATCACATAGATAGAGGCATAACCTGAATCTAGGTCTTCCTGTCTTCAAGAGCTTTTATGTACAAAAGTTAAGCATATAACACTACATTCTGAATCAGAAAAGGGAATACAAGGGATTGGATAATATGTTTAGGGAGTACTGTTTTCTAGTGATCTGATATATAGAGATGTAAGCATATATGTAACACATGTAATAACATACGTGTGTGTATATGAATAATATTGTCTAATGAACAGGTTGACTAGCCATTTGTTGAGATTTTCCAAGTTCTATTACTGGACTGTATATTATAGTAAAACACACACACATATAAATAAAATGTATTACCATAAAAGAAATTAGAAAATTTCAAAATATGCCTCTTCATCATGTTCATTAGACTGTATCATTCAAATAATAAATCTCTTAAGGAAACATTTGGCAGATATTGAATCAAAGTAAATTCTAACTGAATTCTCTAACAAAAGTCTATAGGGAAACATTCTTAGTAGGATTTTATTGATCAGCACCTTATGTAACTGTTGTGAGACATTTAATGATTGACTCACTGATCTAGGAAGAGATTCTTCCTGTAGAAGCAAAGGAAGTGAAGAAGGAAACCTTTATGTGAGATTAGATTCATTTATGACTTATTGTTCACTTAAACCACTTGTACCACCAACTCTGATAATGGCTTCAGCATTCACCAATGATGTTGCACCAATTGTGGAAGGGTCACTTTCATTGTAGTTGCATTTAAGCACTTAAGAACCAGATTAGACTTTTTAACAAAAAAAAAATGTTTATTTCAAATATCTAATAAATATACCAACATACTCCCCAACATGTAGGACATAATCCCAACCTTACTATACCATATTTTGGAGAAGGGGAGGAGATTAAGTTCACAGCATAGTTCAGTTTCTGTATAGTATCATCCCAAATTCCAAGTTCAAAGACTCCCTTGGACTTGCATTTCAGGTACCCTGGCTTCGATGGGATTCAAACTGACTGGCTGCAACATCATGCCCTACAATGTCCCTATGGCTTCACTTCATATCTGGTGGGGATTATCATCTGCATAAAGAAACTGTGGACAGAAGAAACAACGGAATTACACCAACCCCAGTTCTCCTGACCACAGGTCCTTAAAGGTAAGACTGGGGAAATAAACCCTTCCCCCTACACATTCAATTAATGGTACTCACACTGTGGATGAATTTGGATCTTAACCCTCTCTGGAAGTAACAGGAAAGAGCACTTGGCAAACTGATTGAGGCTGTTCAAGTATTGCATTTTTTTTTAAAAAAGAAAAGTTAACATCCTATTTCAGCTATGTAGCCAATTGCATAAGACTACCCCCACACATATGGTAAGAAAATATACAGTATTTTCTCCCATAAGCATAGGTACATCCATGTTAGGTGATCTGGGAAGGCTCTGAAATCCCTATTATGTATAAAATAAAGATGTTGGAATAGAAGTCATCTAAGGTCCTATCCAGCTCTAGGTCTATATTAAAGTTCCTTAGTTTCGATTAATATTTATATATCTGTCTATCTAGCTATCTATCCATTTATTTATACATGAACACACAGATGCACATGCACACACACACACACGTACATATCTGTGTGTAATTGGAGTCCACAACTTTGTAGAATGTATATTATTGTTGTGACTTATCAGAACTCTGACACTACCAAAACTGATCATTTCCACCATAATGCCTAAAACTTTGTCATTTAGGCCTAGTCTTTCGGCAGTTACTGATTATACTTAGCTATCTAGTATTACCTGGGTATAATTTAGTTTCCACAATCCCTTCTGTTACAGCTGTTTAAGTGTAGTCATTGCTCTACTTCAGGTTTCAAAACCAAATTTGCTACATCACACAATATATTTTTCTCCCCATTAAGGTACATGCAGAAGAAGTCTGAAAAATTTTTCTGAGACCAAAATTGTCCATTATAAAAGACAATGTCTATAAAGGTTAAGTTTTCCACTGACATTTATATTGATACATAAAAAGCATAACACCTTTACAAAAATTTACCATGTATTAGTCCCCCAAGAAACCTCCCACCCATATGTAGAAATATTAAATGCACCATTTTCGGACCATAATATAATAAAAATGACATTCAATAAAGGGCACTGTAAAATAGATTAAAATCAGCTGGAAACTAAATACTCTAATCCTAAAGAATGAGAGGGTCAAAGAGCAAATCATAGGCAAATGATTTCATTAAAGAAAGTGACAAGTGAGACAAGATTCCAAAATTCGTGAGATGCAGCCACAGCAGTATTTAGGGGAAATTTTAGATCTTCAAATGCACACATCAATAAAAGAGAGAAATAGCAGATCAATGAATTGAACATGCAACTAAAAAATTTGAGAAAGAATAAATTAAAATTTTTTTAATTAAACACCGAAATGGAAAACCTGAGAATCAAAAGAGAGATTAATAAAAATTGAAAGTTAAAAAAGGAAACTTTTAATTAGTAAAAGTAGGAGCTGATTTTATTAAAAACAATACAACAAAATAGATGAAAACCATTAACCAATGGTTTAAAAAGGCAATACAATAAAATACATACAATAAATAATAAATAAATAAAATACAATAAAAAATTCTACCAGACATATACACAGCAATTAATCCCAATGCTTTGTAACCTATTTGAAAAAAATAGGTAAAGGAATTCCACTAAATTCCTTTTGGGAACACAAGTGTGGTTTGATCCCTAAACTAGGGAGAGCAAAAACAGAAAGAAAATTATAAACCAATTTTCTTAGTGAATATTGATGCAAAAATTTAAATAAAATATTAGCAAGGAGATCGAAACAACATATTGAAAAGATCATACCCTATGAAGAGGTGGGATTTATACAAGGAATGCAGGGTTAGTTCAAAAATTGGAAAACTATGAGCATAATTGAACATACCATCAACAAAAAATAAACATATGGTTATCTCAATAGGTGCCAAAAATGTCTTTGACAAAATACATCACCCATTCCTATTATAATCACTAGAAAGCATTGGAAGCAATGAAGACTTTCTTAAAATGATAGGTAGTATCTGTCTCAAACCAGGAGCAAACATTATCTGTAATGGGGATAAACCTGAAACCTTATCAATGAATTCAGAAGTGAAGAGAGGATGTCTATTAGCAACACTATTATTTCATTTTGCACTAGAAGTGCTAATTATTGCAACAACACAAGAAAAAGAAATTGAAGGAATAAAAATAGGCAATGAGGAAATAAAATTGTCACTCCTTGCAGATAATATGATGGCACCCTTAGAGAACCCTAGAGAATCAACTAAAAAGCTAGTTGAAATGATGAACAATTTATTTATGACTGGCTATAAAATGAACCCTCATAAATCATTAACATTCCTATAAATCCAGATGCCAAATGTTGTTATTAAATCTATCATGATAGGTCTCAACCTGACTTCCTAGAAGTCAAGGATAATCTGAGCAGCATTTCGTTAGTCAAAACTACTGACCATGAAATACAATTAAACATATCTTGCTAGACTTTTAAAAAAAGTTTTTAGCAACTGAATCTTTTAAAAAAAAAAGTAAAAAAAAAGAACCTCCAGAGTCAAAATTTGTTAATTGTGAATTCTCAAGGAAGATTAGTAAATACAGTGAGGAAATACTGATACTCTATACATTTCTTGTACTTTATGAGCCATACATACTTGATAGAAATTCCAGTAGCATATTCACAAGTAATCTAAAGTATATTGACTACCCATTGTTTGAACTACGTATGTCATCAGGTGCTTTTGACTACAAGGTGAAAAAAGTAATCATCTTCTTTTCTTGATTACAAACATTTGGGGACAAACAATCTGGGCGATACCCCAATTTTCCACTTCATTTTCCTCGGGCATTTACTAAGATTTTGAAATGAGGTTACTTGATGGAAATTAGGGCTATGCTCATTGCAGTTCCCTTATGTTTTCATGTAATGAGAATGGAAAATCAGCTGCTCTTTGTCCTGGGAAAAATTGTGACCATGTGTATGTAAAAGAACCAAAAATATAATGCAAGGATGTACTGAAATGTATGGCCTTGGAAGTACTAGAGCTTAGTCATCAAGGACTAAATAAGAAATTTAACCAATAGTCTTTATTAGCATGTAAGACTGAGTGATAAAATGGCTTAGCTAAAATTAAAATGTCATCATGAATAATATGCTGAGAAAGACAATAAAAGAAAAAAATGCTGTGGAAAAGAGCAGGAGTCATACATAGGAGACACACAAAGGATAGGTTCAACTAGTATTTCAATCATATTACCAACTACCACATTTACGTATATGTCAATAGCAACTTTAAATAAAGTAGAGCATAGTGAATACGCATTACAATTAATATTATAAAAATCATGTGCATTTCTTATCCTTTGGGGCCTCTATTTCTTTACCAATTAATAAAATGCATGGTAGAAATCAGTCAGCAGGTATAGGCCCGGAGATAAGACTCCTAGCCATAGAACTATCCATTGCGAAATATAGTTCAGGAAAATCACTTGTATTTAAAGGTCTGGGTTTAAATTTTAGTTTTGCAAGTGGACTTCAGGGGAAAAACTTACATGAGCTGATGGAAAGTGAAGTGAGCAGAACGAGAAGAACATTGTGCACATTAACAATACCAACGACATTGTGCAATGGTCAACTATGGATGAATTAGATCTTCTCAGCAATACAATCATCTGAAGGACTCATGATGGAAAATGCTATATCCACCTCCAGAAAAAGGACTGATGAAATCAGAATGCAGACTAAAACATACTATTTTCACTTTATTTTTTTCTTTTGGTTGGCAATTTCATTGCTAATTTAAGAAAAGATTCCAAGCTGGAGTACCATTAGAAAATAATTTAAGTGACTTTTTCTTAAGTTTGAGTAGTTTAGAATTTTAGAAATTACCTAGTCTAATTTTTCATTTTATAGATGAGGAAACTGAAGACCAAAACAATGATTTTTTTTGTAATTAGTAAATGGCATAGTCTAAGTCTCCTGCCTCTATTCCTCTATTATATAACAAAAAAACAGGAGCTAAAAGACATGTTGAAATTTTCCCCTGGCTTGATCTATAATCTCTTAGAGAGATGTGCTTCTATTTTGTTTGAAATTTCAAATAATGAGATTATATATTTTACCGTAACCCACTTCACTTTTTCTAGTAGAACTAAACCTTTCCTAGTGCTATTTACTTAAAACTTTTTCATGTTTACTGTCTGTGAAGAGGGAAAGTATTTCATCACTGTTTCATCTAAACAGTACACATATGAAGAACATTTAAGGTTATGGTGTCATAGAATGTTGAGCTTGAAGGAACCTTAGAGATCATTTAGTTCAGCTCTACCATTTTATAGATGAAGAAAATGAGGCCCAAAAAAGCTAAAGGACTAGTTGACCCAAGTTCACCTAAGTATTAGGTAGCATAAAGACTATGCAATCCAATTCTTTGGACTCCAAATTCAGTGCCTCTTTCCTCCTAATATGATATAACCCCAATACCTTTTATTTTTCAATGAAAAAAGCATATCTTCACTGTTTCATCTCACCCTGTAGCTCAAAAGAAAACCAGATAAAACTTTTCTAAAATTAGGAAATCAAACAAAAATTCCTCTATTGTTCATGTACAAAAATATATGTCTCTTTAACTTTTACTCATACATACCATTTTAATGTTTCCTAGCTCTTCATAATTGCCCATATATGAGGTGTTTTGAAACTTAAAAACAAAAGCACAATCTGTGGTCTGAAATACTTTATAAAGTCTCTTGAGGTATTATTTATTGCAGAAAACCTGTACATTTTGCCTTGTTATTTTGATTAATTTGGATTTTATTTAAAATAAATTGCAAATAGTGACATTAAAAAGCCAAATAAATCAGCTTAGATACGAATACAAGGATGAATGGATCATATGATCCCTGAAAGCAGTTAATGAAGAGGACATGAAATGTAATAGAATACAACCTAACTAATTTGTAATAGTAAAGAATGGAACTATTTCAGCAGGCTGCATTTTTTTAGATCAGCATAGCTGCAAAGAAAGCCAGTACAAATATAGAGATATTAAATGTTTTGTGGAAATTCTTATGGGTTATTCCAACAATTGGTTTTAGTTATATGTAATTTCATCATAGTGTACTAGGAAATATAGATAGCACACCATGTAAAGTTTATGAAATATTAGCCCAATATATTTTTCAACTATTAAATCTTAGTTTACAGCAAGAGTAAGTTGCCAGTTTTGATTTCTCTGAGAATTATGGGGCTGGCGGATGAATAGAAAGAGACTTATTGAAGTTTCATAGTCATTCTGACTGGTCTTTGATACATTTCCATAATAGAAGTTGGTATTTGCTAGCCAGTATTTAATGGGGGTGGTATTTAAATGTTATGCTTCCAAGTAAATCAGCCCAGCATTTGATAACATTTCTCTTTGCATTTAGAAGGTTTCAGCCTGAGATCAACGAACACATTTTTTTAACTGTGTTATTGTTTCTCTAAGTGAGCTTACAGAGTCAAAAACTCAGCAATGAAAGCTGGAAAGAATTGGCATTTTTAAAAGCAAGTTGAAAGTCTCCTTTTCAAGCTTTTGATTCCCTAACCTCACAAAGACAGAACCTTCCTATTTTTAGAAATCCTCCCCCCCCATTTCTGCATAACATGAGAATAAGGAATTAGTGTAATCAGATTTGATCATGTGTTGACTTGCGGTTTCCTGCCATTGCTGCTCACAGTAAAATCTGGTCATTGAGTCCTAGCATATTCTAGGGGACAATAAACAGAAAATCATATAGTTTTTTATGAGGTTAGTGTGTATCATATTTATGTTTATTAAGTAACCTTCTTCAAGAGGCACAACCAAGCTAGTAGATCAGGGCTGTCCAAAATATGGCCCGTGGGCTGCATGCGGCCTGCAGTGTGATTTTATGCAGCCCGCCTATGGGTTTTCATTTTCAGGAGCAAAAAAATAAAATAATAAAATAATAATTTGTATGGAATGCATATTAGATTTTTAATTCCATCACTAATAAACAATCTCATTGATGTTAATTTTCTTTTGTGTTTTTAAGCAGTTTTACTGATGGAACATACCACACAGATTTTTCAATTGATCTGTATTATGTGTGCTGTCTGTACAATGCAGGCTAGTCAGTATGCACCTACCTTTATACTGCTGTGTTGTTGCTTTGTTGTTTTGTGTCTGCTTTCATGCCTTCGCCTTTTGTATTGATGATGCACGTTCCCACGCTTTCTATTAGTGTACTGTATTTTTTTATTCTGAGTGCGGCCCTCAAATAATTATTTTATTTTAATGTGGCCCTAAGATAACCTAAGGTTGGACAGCCCCGTAGTAGATTAAAGGAAGGATCTCATGTGAGGTCTTTCCAAACAACTTTAAAATAATGCTTTAAAATGAATTCTGGAGTGGCAGAACCAACAAAAGGACAGGTAAAAGAATTTTGAAAGCCAAGAAAATTTAGAATGTCAAAAGAAAAGGTCTCATTGAGGTAAAAGTGGAGTTCAGGGAGTTCAGTGTAGCCCAGCTAGCCCTCTGGCAAGCCAGCAGTAGAATGAGCCCTGAAAAGCCAGTGCAAGCCTTGGGGGTAACTGAATCTGCTAAAGCAACCTCCTGAGCTCTCAGACCATAGACAGTAAAGGGTCTGAACAATGGGTCAGAAGGAAATTATTGGGATATGTTGCTGGAGCTAGGCATAAAACTCTGTTGTATTGCCCATACAGAGATCCAGGTCAGGGTACCAGAGTAAGGAAGAACACTAACACACTAGACCTCACAGTCACAGGAGAGCAGTCACACAGTTCCAGGGTAGAAAAATAAAGTGCTTCTGGTTGCTCACAGACCAGTTAACAACCCAGGAAAATAGTAACTATGCCTCTCTTTTGGTTATACTACCTTTGAAGAATTGAAAACTTACAGGTCTCCAGAATTAGCTCTGAAAACAGCAGTAGGAAAAAACCTAAACTTAAATGGTCCTTCTACTCCAGGAACAGAGCCCAACTTTAACATAAAGTTTAAAGACAAGCAATAGTCTGGCGCAATCAACAAATAGAAACAATCAAATCAAGGAAAAGAACCTGGCCATAGAAAGTTATGCTGACAGGGAAGATCAAAACACCAACTCAGAAGAGGACAATTATGTCAAAATAGCTAATCAAAAAACCTCACCTCCACCCCCCCCCCAAAAAAAAGAAAAAAAATGTGAATTTCTGTAAAGCGCAGAAAGAATTCCTGAAAGAACTCAGAAATAATTTGAAAAATTAAATGAGTAGAGGAAAAATTGGGAATAAAAATGAGTGATGCACAAGAATAACAAAAAAAGAGTCAACAGATTGGCAAAGGAGGCACAAAAATGATGGGGAAAAATGTGCAAAAATTCACTGAAGAAAACAACTCCTTAAAAAGGAAAGTTAGCTAAATGGAAAAGAAGGTACAAAAGGTCACTGAAGAAAATAATCCCTTAAAATTAGAATTGGGCAAGTGGAAGCTAATGGTTCTGTGAGAAATCAAGAAAAAAATAAAATGAAAAGATGAAAATATAAAATATCAAATTGCAAAAATAACTGACCTAGAAAATAAATTGAGATGAGATAATGTAAGAATGTTTGGACTATCTGAAAGCCATGATTTGAAAAAGAGCCTAGCCTTCACCTTTTAAGAAATTATTAAAGAAAACTGACCTGATATCCTATTATCAGTGAGCAAAATAGAAATTGAAAGGATCCACTAATCATGTCCAGAAAAAGATCTCCAGATGAAAACTCCCAAAAACTAATGTTGCTAAAATACAGAGCTCCCAGGTCAAGGAAAAAATGTTGCAAGATGCTGGAAAGAGGGGCAAAGCCAAGATGGCGGCTGGGAAGCAGTGCCTGGCATGAGCTCCCCACCAAGTCCCTCCAAAAACCTATAAAACAATGGCTCTGAACCAATTCTAGAGCTGCAGAACCCACAAAGTGGCAGAGGGAAGCAGGGCTCCAGCCCAGGACAGCCTGGATGGTCTCTGCGTAAGGTCTGTCACACACGGAGCTCCCAGCCCCCAGCTGAGGGGAGTAGAGCTGAGCCCAGCGCACACGGTGCAAACAGACCAGAAGTGGACCTACCAGACCAGGAGATGAGCGGAGAGTGCCCCGGCATCCTGAATTACTGAGCTCTGGCATCCACCAGACCTCTCAACCCACAAAGAGCAAAGACATCAGAGAAGGTTAGTGGGAAAAGCTGCATGACTGAGTTTGCAGTTCGGCCACTGCCCCGGGGGCAGTGGAGGTGGGGCAGCTTTATAACTAGGGTTGCAGTTGCTTCTGGCCCCAGGCCCACCAGGTGGGAGGAATTAAGTGGCTGATCAGAGCAGGAGTGAAGAGCCTGCTGAAGATTTAAGCCCAGTCCTGTTTGGGGGT
>CM053627.1:152281906-152299414 GCA_028646595.1 Phalanger gymnotis | reverse complement strand
GCCGAGCTTCCGGCATTCTCAAGCCCCGCCTCAATGACCAGAGACCATTGGTTCCCCAGCTGGCCCCTCCTAAGTCACCAATCCACACCCACACAGGTTTCACACCTGACAGGGCCCTGGGCCTGGGGCTTAGCACTTAACAGCTGAAAGTACTTCCACTCAAAAGAAACAAAAGCCATGCTAATGAGACAATTTTGCTCAACAACACACTCCTCCATTTACTAACTATTTGAATTTGGTCTAAATCACCTAGCTCCTTTGAGTTTTAGGTTCCATTCATGTGAAATAAGGACAGCCATAGTGATGTATATCTTGCAGGAATGTTGTGAGGATCAAATGAGGTAATTAATGTTGTGGGAAAATGTTCTCTGCCTGTGCTTCTGGAGCTTAACTTTTTGTCTTTTTGGAAAAGTTATTAAATAGACTACATATTGCTACCCTAAGGGACTACAGGAATTTTGTTTTTCACTGTAATACTTGCATCCTGTAGACAGAATCCAGAATTCATTGCCCCCAATTTTCTTATCAATAAGTTAAGTTTGCTTTCAGAATCTTTACTTTGGCCACTATGCCTGTCTAACTCAATTTTCCTTTATGTTATTTGTCTCCTACCTTTGCACTAACTCCATTGATGTTACAGATCTGTTCTTCATTCAGTTATCTTTTACAGTCTCAATCCAGATGTAAAAGTTGAGCACCCATTTCTCATCTCAGAGAAGAATTTGAAAATGGTACCCATTAACCTGTCCATGGTTTGGTTCTTTCTTCATGACCACAAAAAGTAAAGAAATTTCTTAGCTAAATAAGAAAATTCAGGGTATGGAGTTAATTCTTCTACAAAATACAATTTTTTTTTCTACTTTAAAGAGCTGGAGCAACATGAAATTGTAATAATTTTAATATTTATTTTTATTATTCTCACCTGATTAATATTTGATGGTATTAAAATGGAATAGTCCTTGGACAAGTCTATAATTTACTATCATTTTTGTTTAATGGTCATGAGATTTTCACAAGTGAGTAGAATTATTTTTATAGTGAATAGTAAGAAAGCATTTATTTAGCACTTAATATGTGTGAAGGACTATGCTAAATGCTTAAGACAGTATGACAGTCTACTGTGAAGGAGCTTACATTATAATGGGGTAAAATAAAATCTATAAGAGGCTTCGACTTTAAGATAGAAAAGTTCATTGGTCCTTAGGGTAAAATTGCAATGCAGGTCGAATGCTTCTTATTTAATTTCATTTCCATTGATGAAACTATATGCGTCTCTGAGGTAGACCATTTGATGATGCCAAGGACATTGGTGGTGAGACCTTTCTTCTCTCAGTTGTTAGTAGCTATAACTTCTGAGGAGGCAGAGGTTATAGCCTTCACAGAGGCAATTGTAAGATCATGTCTCCACAAGTAATGTTTCCCTCGATGATTTGCTCCCAGAACTGATGTAAGAGCAGGGCCAGTGGTTCAGGGTACGTTACAGGGAGAGAGGTGCTGTTGCTACATTGAGTTTGCCACATTGTTGTTGCTTTTTTTTTGAGATATATAGCATGCTGTTAACATTTTTAAGGCTGTAGTACAATGCTGTTTGTTTTTGACTATTTCAAGTCAAGTCATCTAGCATTTGTTACATGCCTATGATGTGCTAGGCACTGCAATAAATGTTTGGAATAGAAAGAAATGCAAAAAAAAAAAAAAAAGGAAAACAGTTCTGATCATTAAAGAATTTTTATTGTAATGGTAATTCATAGAGGAAGACAACATATAAAAGAAAGCTGAAAAGTGGGAGTGGGTGGAGAAGGTACTTATGCAGGGGCATGGTAGAGAAAAAAGGACAGAGAATCAGGATTGTAGTTCAGAGAAGAAAGGAGTGAACATGTCTGGCTTGGACATTTCCTTAAAATGGAGGTTCTAGAAGAAACTGATCATTCAGAGGAAGGGTTCACAGGAAAAGAGGAATCTTTTAAGTTAAGAAGGATTCTGGCACATGGTGATATATAAGCTGCTCAGTTAATAACTTCTGGGTCTTTAAGAACAACCTCTGATTTCTGGAGGTAATGTCTCGATCTGAATTGCCTTGATTTAGACAAAGCAGTCAGTCCTAGCTATCTTTTTAATGGAACACACTATTAGTCCAGTGCATGTAGATGCTGTTCATGGAGTATCTCATGATTTCACTCTTGAATCATGGCCCTCCAACAAGAAGCAAAGATGTTCAACAAATTCCATGGGATACACTCCTCATCATTCTTTACCAGTGCTTTTTGAAGTGATGCCTTGTTGTTCCAAAAGTGTTTCTGCAAAATTTTAACTTATCTTCTGCTCTCAGAATATCTAATGGTCATCTGCCTCCTTTTGATGAGGAAGTATTCATCTTTTTGTGGCTAACCTTGGGATAATTACTTCTGTATTTCATTAACATTTTAAGAGGGCTTTTTGACCTTTTAATTCATTCTTATCCATTATACCATATCAAAAGTATACATTAATACTGGTATTGAAAGGGTATTAATTGCTGTGAACATGTTCTTCCCATTATGTTTTTTTTTTTAATTTTGAGTAGTATTTTATTTTTCCCCCAGTTACCTGTCAAAGAAATTTTTAGCATTCATTTCTATAGGATTTTGGGTTCCAAATCTGTTTTTCTCCTCCTTCCTCTCTTCTCTTCTGAAAAAGGTAGGTAGTTGGATATAGTTTATACATGTGCTACCATGTCAAAATATTTCCATGTTAGTCACTGTTATAACAGAAGAAACAACTCAAAAAGAAAAAAAAATGTAAAATGGGAAGGAATGAAGGAATGAAATGAAAAAAATTGTTTTGTTCTGCATTCAGAGTACATCAGTTCATTATCTGGTTATGGATAGCACTATCCTTCATGAGTTCTTTGTATTTCTCTTGGACGAATGTTCTGCCGAGAAGAGCTGAGTCGTTCATAGTTGATAATCACACAATGGTGCTGATACTGTTTTCCTGACTCTGCTCATTACACTTTCCATCAGTTTGTACAAGTCTTTCCAAGATTTTCTGAAATCAGCCTTTCAATTATTTCTTATTGCAAAATAGTATTCCATTGCATTTCTATACAACAGCTTATTCAGTCATTCCCCAAGTGTCTAGCATCTCCTTAATTTCCAATATTTTGCCGCCATGAAAAGAGCTGCTAAAAATATTTTTGCACGTGTAGGCCCTTTTACCTTTTTAGGATTTCTTTGGGATATAGACCTAGTAGTGGCATTGCTTTCTCAAAAAATACGTAAAATTTGTTCATCTCTTAGGCATAGTTCCAAATTGCTTTCCAGAACAATTGGATCAATTCACAACTCCACCAACAGTGCATTGGTGTCCCAATCATGCATCCTCTCTTATATTTATCATTTTCCTTTTATTTCAATCTGAGGTAGAACCTCAGAGTTGTTTTAATTTGCATTTCTCTAATCAAAAGTGATTTAAAGCTCTTCTTCGTATGCCTATAGATAGCTTTGATTTCTTCATCTGAAAACTGCCTATTCATATCCTTTGACAGTTTATCAATAGGGCAATGGCCTGTGTTCTTGTAAATTTGACTTGGTTCTCTATGTATTTGAGAAATGAAGCCTTTATCAGAGACACTTGATATAAAGATTATTTCCCAGCTTTCTGTTTTCCTTCCAGTCCTGGTTGCATTGGCTTTGCTTGTACAAAAGCCTTTTAATTTAATATGATCAAAATTATCTATTTCACTTTGTGTGATGCTCTCTATCTCTTGTTAGGTCATGAATTCTTCCCTTCCCCATAGATCTGACAGGTAGACTATTCCTTGCTCTTCTAATTTGATTATGGAGTTGCCTTTTATGTCTAAATGAGGCCAAAGGTATGTCATTTGTAATATTCTATTTACCTTCTTTGTTTCTTCCTTATTTTTGGTTGGATTTATTGAGTTCCAAGAGGGGACAGTTGACCTCCCCCACTAGTGTAGTTTTGCCATCTGTTTCTTCCTGTAACTCATTTAGCTTCTCCTTTAATAATTTGGATGCTATACCACTTGGTGAATGTATCTTTAGTATTAATATTTCTTCGTTGTCTATGGTATCTTTTAGCAAGATGTAGTTTCCTTTCCTTATCTTTTTTATTAGGTCTGTTTTTGTTTTTATTTTGTCTGAGAGCAGGATTGCTACCCTTAATTTTTTTTTTTTACTTCAGCTAAAGCATAATAGATTCTACTCCAGTCCCTTACCTCTACTCAGTGTGTGTCTCTCTGCTTCAAGTGTCTTTCTTGTAAATAACATATTGTAGGATTCTGACTTTTGATACACTCTGCTATGTTTCCATTTTGTGAGAGAGTTCCTTCCTTTCACATTCACAGTTATGATTACTACCTGTATATTCCCCTCCATTCTATTCTTCCTCTTGTTTGTCGTCTCTCTTCTTACACCCTTTCCCTCCTCCACAGTGTTTTGCTTCCATCTACTGCCTCTCTGATCTGGCATCCTTTCTTTCAGTCTCTACCCTCCATCCTTTATTTCATCTACTCCACTCCTTTCCTGTCAAGTAAGATAGATTTCTATATTCAACTGATTGTGTACATAATTCCCGCTTTGAGCCAATATTGATGAGAGTAAGTTCAAGTGATGCCCATCACCCACTCTCCCATCTTCCCCTCCACTGTAATAGGTCTTTCTTGTCTCTTCATTTGAAATAATTTATCCCATTCTACTGCTGCCTTCTTTCTGCACCCAGTGTACTCTTCTTTCTCATCCCTTAATTATTTTTATGTCATTCCTTCCAATTCACCTTATATCCATACCTTCTATCTATGTATAGTCCTTCTAGCTGTACTATTAGTGATACAATTTTAAGAATTGTAAGTATCATCTTCCCATGTAGGGATGTAAATAGTTTAGTTCTATTGGATGCCTTATATTTTCTTTTTTCTTTTTTTATGCTTCTCTGGGATCTTAATATTTGAGGTCAAATTTTTGGTTTAGTTTTGATCTTCTTCTTGTGAAAGCTTGAAATTCTTCTATTTCATTGAGCGACCATTTTTTTTTCTCCTTGATGTATTATGCTTAGTTTTTCCAGGTAAGTGATTCTTGGTTGTAGTCCTAGCTCCTTTGCCTTCCATGATATCGTGTTCCATGACCTTTGATCCTTTAATATTGCACCTGCTAAGTCCTGTGTAATCCTAATTGTGATTCCCTGATATTTCAATTGTTTCTTCATAGCCACTTGCAATACTTTTTTCCTTGATGTAAATAGTTTTGAAATTTGGCTCTAACATTTGTTAAGGCTTTTACTTTGGTATCTTTCTTGACGTAATCAGCAGATTATTCCAATGCCTATTTTGCCTTCTGGTTCTAGGACATCAGGGAAGTTTTCCTTGATAATTTCTTGGAATATGCTATTCAGATTCTCCTTTTGATTACAGCTTTTGGGTAGTCTAGTGATTCTTACATGGTCTCTTATGGGTCCATTTTCCAGGTCAGGTATTTTTCCCATGAAGCGTTTTATGTTTTCTTTCATTTGTTTTCTTTTTTTTTTGAATTTGTTTGATTCTTGATATCTAATAAAATCACTAGCTTCCGTTTGTCCCATTCTCACTTTTAAGGTATTGTTTTCCTCAATTAGCTTTTGTACTTTCTTTTACATTTGGCCAATTCAACTTTTAAAACAGTTTTCCAAGCTGTTGAGTCTTTTTCCTAATTCTCTTGTATCACTCTCATTTCTTTTCCCATTTTTCTTTTACTCTCTTATGTGGATTTTAAGTTCCTTTTTGAGCTTTTCCATGAGTTCTCACTGCACTTGAGACCACTTCCCATTTTTCTTTGAGGTTTTGCCCATAGGTTTTTTGACATTGTTTTCCTCTTCTGAGTTTGTGTCTTTGTCTTCCCTATCACCGTAGTAACTTTCTATGCCCAGAATAATTTTTTTTTGTTTTTTGCTCATCTTTTTTTTTCCTTTTAAATTTGAATGCTGCTCCTGGGGTAGAAGGTACACTCTTCCAAATTTCTTGTGCCAGTGACTACAGGCCCTGGCTGTTTACCTGGTGCTATGCTGATGTTGTCTTGAGGCCTTATGGTCCCTCATGCCTGGTGTTGTGCTGAGCAGGTGGGGTTGGGGAGGTAATGAAGCTGGAGGCTATAGGGGTCTGGCAGCTTGCAAGGTGCTGAACTGGGGTCCTAGTGGTGGTGTCTGGTATGTGCTGAGGCCTGAAGAGGTATTTTGGCTTTTTCCCAGGGCTACATTGAAGTACATGGAGGCCAGGTCACTGGAGGCTGCCTGTCCACCTGGGGCTAAGAATGTCATAGTTCTTGGAGCTGGAGTCTGTTAGTTATCCAAGCACTGCTAAGGCACTTGGGGTGAGGGAAGGCAGAGACCTGGTGTTGGCACCACACTAAGGCTCAGGCTCTCTCTCTGGTTTACTGAAGTGGGACTTGCTACTGCTTTGCTGGGACACTTCCTGTCCTGGAATATGCTGCCTTTTTATCTGAGTGAGATAGACATTTCCTGCTGATTTTCCAAGTTTCTTGGGTTAAAGGATTGTTTCACCCTGTCTTTTTGCTAATTCTACTCTTCCAGGATTTGTTTGGAGGCACTATCTTGTGGTTGTTTGGGGTGAATATGGGAGAATTACAGAGATTTACTTCTTACTCTGCTGTATTCAATCCTGGAGGTGAAAAAAAATTCCCATTATGTTTTGACTTCATGAGCCCAGTTAACCTATTAAAAACCTTTGCCTTAGATTTCTCCTTTCTGGACTTGTCCTCATTGTGTTTTGCCTGGAAAAGGACAAGTTATTTGCAAGTATTTTCTTCATCTATTGGTTCAATTTGACCTCTATAATAAAGTTCAAACATGTATTCTCACTTCTTCTTTTGGACACATTAAGAATTTTACGGAGCCCAGATGACATTAGATAAAATAGCTATTTAATGTGTTTTTCAGTATAGCCTTATAACTTGATATAATTCATGTATATCTAGAGATTAATAATTGTTTGGCATGGCTCTCTCTTGGACTTAAAAAGCCATACTTAGTTCTGTTCATGAAATATAAAAATGTATTTAAGTGTAGGGAGAACCATAGCTGACTTAAACTACGTCCTTGGATGAGGCCACATTTTTGCATTGATATCTTGATATATTTTTTATTCATTGGTCTTGACATTATTGTATTGGTGTCATGTTTTATGTGAAGAATAGTTTTCTATATGGATATCACTCATTCTATTATTTTCACTATTTTGGAACTATTTCACATATTTCTTGTATGTGACTAAGCCAGCCATGATTATGGAATTGTTCCAAACAATAATTAATACAAGCAGGTTAAATGTTGCAGTGCTTTTTGGCAGCTTGTCCAAAAAATCACTGAACTAATAAGTTGCTCTTTATACTCCTTAGACATTTATTGCACATTCATTTTGCTACTCAGCCAGTACATTGTTTTCTGGTAGTTATAGATTTCTTTTTTAGTTTTTCAAGGTCTGATGCTTTGTATAAAGGACATTACATAAGCATATATCTGGCCAACTTTTGGAGGGGTCACTAGTGTTCTCATCTTTTTTACTTTTTAGTAGCCATATAATACATCCTGTTGAGAAAGATCAGGTCAGTTTTGCATCAATGAGGAAACAGCTAAGGTTCTTTCCAAGTAATTTATTCACCATTATTACTGTTTTGAGCCAAATAATTATGAATCTTATCTGGACCTGCCTCCCAGTTTTGCAAAGATGGTCACCTCTCTCAGCCTGATTCTTTTTTTCAATGATATCTGTACTGTCATTTCATTACATTGATGGTGCATAAGCTTTCTGTTTTTCTTATGTTGGACTTTAGACCATATAACAACTATGAATTTTCCATATAATATTCCTTAGTGGTTTGTTTATCTCTTCTATAATTTCTTTGCTTCTCAAGTAGCTATACTATGTGTTGTGATTTTTTCCTAATTTTGCAACTAAACTTTGATTTCTGATATGTTTTCCACATTAAGTTGTTCTGAAAAAAGATTTGGAGGTTTTAATGGACTGCAAGTTCAGTAAGAACGAGCAACATGACGTGTTTGTCAACAAAAGAAACCAAATTGATTTTGTGCTTCATTCATGAGTGAATAGTTTCCTAAAACAGTGAAGTGGTGGGGCCAAAGTGCTTTGCCTCCATTGGGTCTCATTTAGAGTATTGTGTGCAATTCTTGACTCTATGGTTTTATATAAGTTGTTAGTATACTGTAGGAAGTCCAGATGAGAGGAACTACGATAGTAAAGGCCCTTGAGTTCATCTCTTGGGAGGATTGGTTTAAAGAATTGTTTAGTTTAGCCTAGATAAGAAAAGACGAAGTGGGTCCAAGATAGCTAGATTCAAATATTGGAAGGGCTGTCCTGTGGGGTAAGGAATCGAACTGTCTGGTTCCAGAATCCAGAACCAAGAACAATAGGCAGAAGTTTCCAAGGGCAAATTTATTTCTTGAGGCAAGATGAAACAAAATATCTTAACAATTAGAACTGTCCATGAGTTGCAATGGACTAACTCAAGGGATGGTAGGTTCTCCTTCCTTAGATGTTAGAAGATTTCTGCTAAAAGTCAGAAGCTAATTGACTACTTCTGGACTATGTTATAGTATAAATTCCCATCAGGTACAGGTTGGATTGGATGGCTACTGAGGTCTTTCTAACTCTCAAATTTTATGATCCTATCTTTTTTGGTTGCCTTTAAATGCATGATAAGGAGTTCAAGATTTTGTTTTGGGTGTTTTTGTTGTTGTTTTACTATGTGCAACATGTAGACATAACTATAATCTTCCACTGAATTTATGCAGGTCTTCAAAAATTTTCTCCACCTGCTTTTATACAATGTGTTTTTGTGTAACTTGGAACCAAGTATATCATTGACAAAAAGCATAATGAAACCCTTATCTAAAACTTCTACCATATTTCCAATTGTATTGTGATCTAATATTGATATATTATTAAAAATTATATCTTCAGTACATTTGATGAACATTTATGATTTGTCTGCTTTGGTGGTCAGCACTATGTGTACCAAAATATTTCTAGTAGGGAAAATGTGGGTATTTATGATTTGTTCCAATGTAGCTTCCTTCATTATTCCACGAGCTAGATGGCACAATGGATAAAGCATTGCACTTGGAGTCAGGAAGACCTGAGTTTCATTGTGGCCTCAGACACTTACTAGCTATATAATTCAAGCAAGCCCACTAACATCTGGTTGCCTCAATTTCTTCATTTACAAAATGAGAATGGTAAAGTCTTAGGGTTATTGTGAGAATAAAATGAAGCAATACATAGAGTAATTAAAGAAAATAAAGCACTATATAAATGCTAGCTATTATTATTACCATTACCAAGTACCACTCACTCTACCATTTGCCAATATTGGTAATTTTGAGTAAGGTCACAACATCTTACTATATTCTATTTTTTGTATTCATAGGAATAGTTATACTGACAATATCACTATCATAACCAGGGTTTCAAATTGTTTATTGTTGTTATTGTTATGGTGTCAGTTCTGGGTATGGATGCTGTAATTTTTAGCTACTACATAATGTTAAACATGTTTTATAGATGGAAATAGCTTTATCAAACTTATCAAGCAAAGGAATACTTGTTGAATTGTTAAATTAAAGGAAATATGTTGTTTATAGCAGGACTAGAAATATAGATAAACATATACTACACCAATACACCCCATGTGGTCAGAATGTTCCACTATCTGTACATTTTGTTTTTCAGGCATTGATATGAAAATACTGGATTTGATAGCTAACAGATGTTTGGCAGTCTTAGCAAGTGTGACCTTTATGGAGGCTATTGAATAGTAGGATGGATTTGGTCTGGAGGTATACCAGTAATGAGTTCATGTCAGAGAAAGAAACAAATTGCTCTGAGCTCAATTCTCAGAAAGAGAGGTAGCAGTATATCAGCTGAAGGATAAAAATGGGTCCTATATTGATTTCTATGGGATAAAATTGTCATATAGAAAAAAATTAAGGGTAATTATATGAATGAGAATAAAAGTACCAATAACTTGAGTGAGTTGGAGGGAATTGTTTCCTGGATATATGTGGTGAGGTTTTCATAAGTTGGGAGGTGATTTTTCTCATCATCATTGACACTGGGAATCAGTGACAGAAAAGAAAGAATTTTATTAAGATAGTGGTAGAAGTGTATCTCAACTTCCCTACTTTCATTTCCCCCTCTTAGAGAAAGCAAGCAAATTGATATGGATTATACATGTACAGTCATTCAAAACTGTTTCTGTATTAACCGTGTTGAGAAAGAAAGCACAGACCAAAACAAAAAAAAAACCCAACAAAAATGAAAAAAGTAAAAAAAAATCTGTATTCATTTAGACCCCAACAGTTCTTTGTCTGGAATTAGATTATATATTTCATCATAAGTCCCTCAGAATTGTCTTCAATCATTGTGTTGCTGAGAACAGCTAAGTTATTCACAGTTGATCATTGGACAATATTGCTGTTAGTGTGTACAAAGTTCTCCTGGTTCTGCTCATGTCTGTATTGATGCATATAAGTCATTCTAGGTTTTTCTGAAACCACCCTACCCATCATTTATTATAGCATGATACTATTCCATCACAATCATATACCACAACTTATTCAGCCATTCCCCAATTGATGAACAGGCCCTCAATTTCCAATTCTTTGTTATAAGAAAAAGAGCTGCTATAAATATTTTTGTATCTATAGGTTCTTTTCTTTTTTTTTAAAAAAAATCTCTTTGAGATACGGATCTTGTAGTAGTATTGCTGGGTTAAAGGATATGCATGGATTTATAGGTCTTTAAACATAGTTTCAAATTCTCTCCAGACTGGTTGAATTAGTTCACAACTTTACCAATAGTGTATTAATATACCAAGTTTTCCATATGCTCTCCAAATTTGTCATTTCCCACTTCTGTCATATTAACTAATATGATAGGTATGAGGGAGAAACTCAGAATTATTTTAATTTGCATTTCTCTAGCCAATAGTGACAGAGCATTTTCCATATGACTATATGTAGTCTTCTATAAAGTGCTTGTTCATATCCTTTGACCATTTGTCAGTTGAGGAATGACTCTTTATAAATTTGATTTAATTACATATATATATGTGGGGGGTGTGTGCACATTTATATATATATATTTAAGAAATGCTGACTTTATCAGAGAAACTTGCTGCTACTTTTTCCCTCAGTTTTCTGCTTTCCTTCTAATCTTAGTTGTATTGACTTTTTTTATTCAAAAATTCTAATTTAATGCAATCAAATTATCAATTTTATATCCTGTAATGCTCTCTATATCTCACAAATTCTTCCATTATCCAAAGATCTGACAAAATATTCCGTGCTCTCCTAATTAGCTTATGATATCATCCTTTATTTCTAAAGTAGCTACCGAGTTTAACCTTATCTTGCTATACAATATGTGATGGTGATCTAAATCTAGTTTCTGCCAAACTGATTTCCATTTTTCTCAATCCTTTTTGTCAAATAGTGAGTTCTTATTCCCAAGCTTGGGTGTTTGCATTTATCAAACACTAGGCTAATATTATCATTTAACATTGCATATTGTATACTTAATCTATTCTACTGCTCCACCACTTTATTTCCTACAGTGACTCTAGGAACTTCAAGGACCTAGATAGTACTAGATTATTTTGTTGATTACCACTTTATAATATAGTTTGAGAACTGGTACTGTTAGGCCACCTTTCTTCACAATGTTTTCATTGATTCACTTGATCTTTTTACCTTTTCTTCTTCTAGATGAATTTTGTTATTATTTTTTCTAGCTCTATAAATTATTTTTAGTAATTTGCAATGGAACTGAATAAATAAATGTTGGTAGAATTTTTGTCAGTCTATGTGTGGGCAATTAATATTTCTCCAATTCTTTAAATCTTTCTTTCTCTTTCATAAAATTATTAATTATTTCTATGATTTATTCTTTCCCCCACCCATTCTTTAGGATTAGATTATTGAGTTTCAATTAATTTTTAGTCCATATTTCCATATAGTTTTATCGAATATAATTTTTATTGCATTGTGATCTGAAAAAGGTGCATTTAATATTTCTGCTTTTCTACATTTGTGAGGTTCTGATGGCCTAAGATAGGGTTAATTCTTTGTGTAGGTGTGGAATGGCAAACAAAGTGGGACTTTTCGTTTTGCTCTTTTTTCTTTAGGAGTTCTAGTTCTCAGCACTAAGGCAATCAAGTTCCTTTGAATGAGTTTTGCCTTTGTTTCAATCACAAGTCTTTGATTGAATCAAGAGTCTTTGATGACCTGCTTAAGTCACAAGAAAGCCTAAATCACATGACTTTGAGTCACATAGTTGTGATGCTCTCTGACCTTGAAGAAGTGTATACACACTCTGAGGTTAGCATTTGGCTTTGGGAGCTCACTCATTGGAAGAGTGTTCCTGTGATTTCACTACATGAGACTCTGGGTAGCCGTTAAGGAGCTCCCCGGCTTTGAAAACACAGGTGTTGATGCTTCCCTTTCTGGTAACTATGTATGTATTGCTATCGTCGGACAGAAGCCTGTCTGTTGAATTGCGTTATTTTCTCCGTTTATAATTTCTGCTTGTAATTATTTTTGTATTTTCTCTGAAGTTCAGGGTGCTGGCTTTCACCCCTGAACTAAGTGAATGATATATGTATGTTTAGTTAAAGTAAGATTGTTAACCCCTTAAAGTTGCTTTCCTTAGAAGAGCAGATCAAAGGACCTGTGCTAGAAACAGCTCTCCTGTGTGCTAGTGTTGTTGGTCTTGTTGTTGGTCTTAAATCTCCACAGCAGCTGCTAGTAACATTGTTGCTACAAAATGCCATGTACCACTGAGTAAAATGTACATTCTATTCTATTCCCTTTTAGTTTTCTCTATAGGCATCTCATATCTAACTTTTCTAAAATTCTATTCATCTCTTTAACTTCTTGTATATTTTTGCTTTGATTTATCTACTTTGAGAGGTGTAGTTGAGGTGCCCCACAATTATAGTTTTACTGTCCATTTCCTCCCCTAACTCATTTAACTTTTCCTTTAAGAATTTGGATGCTATACCATTTGGTGCATATATATCTGGTATTGTTATAACTTCATTGCCTATGATGCCTTTTATCAAGATGCAGTTTCCCCACTCATCTCTTTTAAATGGATCCATTTTTGCTTTTGCTTTTTCTGAGATCATGCTTCTTGCCTCTGTTATTTTCTTTTTACATCAGCTGAAGCAAAAGTTATTCTGCTTCAGCCTCTTATTTTTATTCTGTGTGTGTCTCTCTGGTTCAAGTGTGTTTCTTGTAAACAACATATTGTTGGATTCTGGTTTTTAATTCACTCTGCTATCCATTTCCACTATATTAGTGAATCCATCTCATTCACATTCACAGTTGTAAATTACTAAATGTGTATTTCACTCCATCTTATTCCCCCCAATCTCTCTCTCTCTTTTCTCCTCTTTCCTCTCCTCCTACCTGTCCCTCTTCAAAAGTTTCTTTTTTTTCTTCTGCCTCTCTTAATCACCTCTCCCCTTTATTAATCGCTTCTCTTCTACTTCCCTATAGGGCAAGATAGATTTATATATCCAACTGAATATGTATATTGTTCTCTCTGAACACATTTTGATGAGCATAAGAATCAAGCATTACCCACCATTCCACCTACCTTCCCTTCCACTTTAAAAGTTCTTTATTTTGCACCTCTTTTATGTGAGATAATTTAGTATATTCTTCATTTTCCCTTAACCCTTCTCCTAGTGGATCTTTCTTTCTCACCCCTTAATATTATTTTTTGAATTCATCTCATTTTAGTCAACTCACATTCATTCCCTCTGTATAAATATACACCTTCTTAGTGTCCTAATAATGATAAAGTTCTCAGGAGTTACAAGTATCATCTTCCTATGTAGGAATGCAAATAGTTTAACCTTATTGAATCCCTTATAATTTCTCTTATTGTTTACCTGTTTATGCTTCTCTTGAGTACTAGATTTGAAGGTCCATTTTTCTGTTCGGCTATGGTATTTTCATGAGGAATGCTTGAAAGTCCACTATTTCATTGAATATTCATTTTTTTTCTCCTAAAGGTTTGCACTTAGTTTTGCTGTATAGGTTGTTCTTGATTTTAGTCTTAGACCCTTGGCCCTCCAGAATATCATATTCAAGCCCTCAAATCCTTTAATGTCTAAGTGTCTAAATCTTGTGTTATCCTAACTGTGGTTCCATTATATTTGAAGTGCTTTCTATCTGCTTGAAATATTTTCTCCTTGACCTGATAGCTCTGGAATTTGGCTGTAATGTATTTGGGAGTTTTCATTGTGAGATCTCTATCAGTAAGTGATTGCTAGAGCCTTAAATTTCTATTTTGCTCATTTGGTCTAGGGTATCAAGATAGTTTTCCTTGATAAGTTCTTGCAAGATGATGTCGAGATTGTTTTTGTTTTATCATGACTTTCAAATTGTCCAGTTTTCTTTTTTTGGGTTTTAACGCCTCTTTTACCATTTGGCCAATTCTGTTTTTAAGGTGTTATTTTCTTCAGTATTTTTAATCTCCTTTACTCAACTTTTGATTCTTTTTTCCTAATCTTCTTGCATCCCTCTCATTTCTGGTCCCAAGTTTTCTCTGTTTTTTATTTTTAAAGTTCTTTTTGAGCTCTTCTAGGAATTCTTTTTGATTCTATGACCAATTCACATTTCTTTTTCCCCTTTGGAACTTTGCATGTTGCTTTTTTGACTTTATTGTCTTCTGTTTTTTTTTTTTTCTTGATCTTCCCTGTCACCGTAGTAACTTTCAGTGGTCACTTTCTTTTCTTGCTGTTTGATCATTTTTTCCAGTTTTTGTTTTTTTACTTATAACTTTATGTTAAAGTTTGACTCTGCTTCTGGGTTATGGGAGTCACTGTCTCTTGCTTCAGGTCTTTCTTGTTAAGATGTTCAGAGTTGGTTCTGGTGGTTTGTAAGTTTTCTGTTCTTTCAAAGTGGTATTATCTAAGGAGAAGTGTTGTCACTGCTATCCTGACTTGTGCTCTTGTCTTTGATTAACCATAAGCACCATTCTCTGTCCTGGAACTATGACCAGGGCCCCTGTACCTCTGTCCTACAAGTGCTAGTGAGTTGGTGCTTCTCTTAGCTCTTGGATTGTGACCCAGAACTGTGCATGGGCAATGAGAGAGAATTTTGCACCTAGTGACAGCAAATAGTCCCCTGTAATCTCTTTCTCATCAGTTGTTCAACCCCCTTACTCTTTGTCAGTTAAGAACTCTCCAGAGGTGGCTGTTGCTACTCCTGCTGCCACTGATGATGTGTCTTCAAGATCTGGTTCTGTCCCCTACTTCCTCAGATTTTCACTTTGTGGTGTACACTGGGCTTCATGTTTGACCACCACCCCGTTAAGCTAGACCTTTCCTGTCAACGTCCTAAGTTATCCTGGGCTCCAAAATTTTTTTCAACTCAAACTTTTCTGGTTTTGATGCTTTAGAACTCAACTTGAAACAATATTTTAAAGTTGTTTGGAGTTGTTGTGAGAATTCAGGTGAATCCCTGCCTTTATTCCACCATCTTGACTCCATCTTGCTTTCAAGCATTTGAGAAGCACACAATTATGTACAACTGATATATTAATTTTAAATTATTGTTTTAATAATAACTTAGGTTAATATGATTATTTAATCAAATCATAGAGGTAGGTTATAGAATCATAAACTAAAAGCTGGAAGTGATTGTAGAGGCCATCTATTTCAGCACCATATGAAACGTATGAGGAAATTGAGACCAGAGAGGTTATGTAGCTTATACAAATGTGGTCACAGAGCTAGTTGCTGGCAGAGCTGATAATTGAACTTAGATCATATACCAAAACCAAGTATTTTTCTACTGTACTACATTGTTTCTCTCTTATTATTAGCAAATACTATTATTTCTACCTTATAGATAAAGAACATTATTCTTCAAGAGGTTAAATAACTTACCCAATGTCCCACAACTAGTATCAGAACCATTATTCAAAGCTATCTCCAAAGCCAATGCTGATTCCACCACTGCACAATGCTATAATTTTACAGTGCTCTATCATTCAAAGCAAGTGCTGAGAAACTTTAAGTTGCTAACTTTTCTCCCTCCAACTTCAAGTTACTCTGAAAATGAGAGCAATAAAGCTACATTTCTTTATAAAATACTCCATTATACATATTTTCAGCTACATTGGATTGGCCTTCTTCCAATTACTACAAATTGCCTCTCAAGATTTCATGCCAACATCCTTCCCCGATTTTTTCTATTACTCTTGGTGCTCTAATTCACCCAGTCATCAAAGAACTCATACTGAGAGGCAGTGAAAAAGGGTGAAAATCTCCTGTAGACTTCAGGATTGGGATCTGGTTGAAGATGATGCAATTCCTGATAGTTACCTAGTATTAAAATGATGTTATGTTGAGTTCTACCTAAAAAGCAGCTCTATCTAGCTTTATTCTGATTTATCCAAAATAACTGGTGGTGAGTTAGAAGTCAAACTTGTTTTATAATGGTTTTGCCCATCACTGTCTGCCCTTATCAAGGAAAGCATAGGAAGTGAAATTGTGATTTACCTCATGGATAAGGAATCTGTAACCTGCCATCTTTGAAAGTTGCCTAATGAACTAAGATGTTAAGTGACTTATTTAGGCTGAAAAAGCCAACGTATGTTGAAAATGAGATTTTAACTCAGGTCTTTCTGACTTGAGGGCCTTTTTTATATTCACTACTCTACACTGCCATTTATTATGTAGTAAGTTGCTTGAAAGTAAGATCAGTGTCAAATTGCATATAATAACTGTCAATTTTTTTATTTTTTTTGAATTGGATTGAATCATCTTCAAAAAGCAAGATTGGTAAGATTATAGAACTTAGACTACATTTAATTATGGCCAAAAGATTGGCTATAGTTCTTTTATTCTGATTATGCATAGTAATTTCAAGAAGAGCTCTTGGAATGAGTTACTGGTGTTTTACAGGAGATAATCATGGTATAAAAGAATCATAGGTTTATTTCTACAAGGGATCATAAATTCCACCAACTCCAACCATCTCATTTTTAGAAATGAGGAAACTGAAGTACAGAATGGTTTAAGTGACTTGTCCTGGAATATACAGCTTACATCATCTTTGTTTTCCCATAAATATAAGAAAAACACCAGAAATAGCATCTTTACTGCTAGACATTGTTCATTGATGCTAGAAAGGCCTTTACCACCATGATAGGAACTGAGATGTGGATATTACTAGCCAACTTTTGTTAACATACCAATTCGGTCAAGATCCTTGAGGTATACTCTTACAGAACTGCTTATCATATCAAAGTTTGACTCATTCTATCAAGAATGGAATAAAAGGATTTAGAACAGGCCCCTTCACAAGCCATTTTTTAATATGATCATATTACATCAACAAATATTTCAAGATGGAGTTTTTTATCCATTGTCATGGCTAAGGAACATTAGGCAGCTCCTCTATGGCGGAGGATATACATACAAATTA
>CM053627.1:152257809-152281806 GCA_028646595.1 Phalanger gymnotis | reverse complement strand
AGAGAGAGAGAGAGAGAGAGTGTTTCATGCTGACTGGATCCATTACAAATTTATGTTACTCAATCTCAACTGAGATTGCCTTCATTGCTATGAAATAATCATACCTTCCTAACTGGTTCTCTATCCCCCTTATCATATTACCTTTTCCAAAACATTTCACCCCTGCTCAAACTTTTAAAGGTTCTTCATATCCCTATCTTCTTGGCTTTAAGCCTTGTCTTATTTCACAAAAAAATCTGAATGTAATGAGAACTCTTTATTTTTGCCTCTTTTTCATCTCAGAGAACTCAGATCACTTCTGCCACTATCTCCTCCTCCGCCTCTGACTAATATTGAAGAGGCAGCCCTTTTCCTTGCGAAGGCAAACACTTCAACATGTACAAATGATCCCACTCTATTCTACTCTGCCCTTTCTCTCATCTTCACTTCACTTATGTTCACTACCTCCCTGTCTACTGACTTCTTCTCTATGGACATTCCCATACTTTCCTATCCTCTAAAATTCCACTTGATATGTCTATATATGCTTGCTGTTTGGCCTTCAAAGTCTTTCATAAGAGGCACTCACACCTTTTCATTTCAACACTCCCCCCCACTGTCACTTTGTTATCTAGTGACACCAGCCTCATTGCTGGTTTTCACATAAGATTCAATCTCTGGACTCTGCATTTTCACTGACTGTCCCTCATACCTTCAACTATCTCCCTTCTCATCTTCCTGGATTTATTCAAGCTAAAATCCCTTCTTCTAGAAGAAGTTTTTCCTTATCTCCTTTAATATCATCATCTTTTCTCCCATTTATCATACACATGTATGTATATATACATTTATACACACATATATGTGTGTGTATATACATACATACTTGTGTGTAAGTATATCTTGTTTGTACGTTGCTCTTGGTATGTTGCCTCTCCCTTAGACTGAGATTCTTGAGAGCAGAATTTGTTTTTTTATCTTTCTTTCTAACCCCAGCATTTAGTACAAGGCCTGGTGACATAGTAGATGCTTAGTAAATGTTTGTTGACTTGCTGACTATAAGGTATTAATATTCAAAGATTTAGATTCAGCAGATTATATAAGGGAGATTGAAAAAGGTTTGGTTTGCTTTAAAATATGATCCAAATTTGTGGAATGATTTGTACTCCATGGTAACTTACAATCAGTGAATGTGTTCCAAATTTTCATTATGCAATATGTGACAAATGACATATTTCTTTTCTTCTCTGAATTTGTCATTCTGAACATTCAGAACCTTTTGTTCTAAGATCTATATACTGCCAGTTAACAAAGTGAATATCATAACATTTACTGATGCCAGCATTTTTCTATGAAGGTTAAATATATGACATGTTCTGCATACCATAGACTTATTTTTGCATTATACAAAAAAATGCAGAAAGTTCAGAAATATAATGGCTATGCTTTACACAGTTTATACTACTCGTGATTAAAATGAAACTAACAAAGAATTGAAATCAGAGATTTGTTTAAAAAAAGGAAATTATTTTTAAAATTGTGAAAGATAAATTATCCAATCTTCAAATTCCCCATGAATACAAGGATGAATAATGAGCTAGAATGATGTTCAGAATGATAATACTGAGAAGCTACAAATTCTGAAATATCTTTTGAATAATCAAAGAAATATTATATTACATAAATATATTTCTTTTTACTGTGGTTGCAGATATATAAAATATCATATCTTTAAAATTGGAAATATGTGTATATCATGTATATATTGCATATATATCCACTTTCTTTTATCTTTCCATATTATATATGGATATATTTATATGTATACACACATATATAAAATATGTACATACACATATTATACATGCACACTCTGCTAACTAGAATACCTATTCTATAGCTATCTTGAATAAATGGGATTTTTAAGGTGATGTAGAACTGATACAGACAACAAACTGAGCTCATTGTCTAATGAGAGAAGGGTAGTCTGAATTGACTTTGAGAAACTGCAGTTTTTTCTTTTGTGGTCCCATCTTCTCCTTGAAACAGTAGCCTATCTTTTAAACTACAATAGTCTTTTGGTGACACACCATTTCTTCACATCATAGAGTTCCATAGTTTATGAAGAATTAAATTTGAGGGCCATCTAAAATGCAATGGAGCAATCCATAATAGATATGAATAGATATGAGCAATTGAAGGATTGCTCAGGAGAAGTTGTGTGAATTTTGTCATCAGAAAAGAAGATAACTATTCTCTCAATAGTGTGATAATTATATAGTAAGAATGAGAAAATATCAAAGGACTTATAGTATGAACTTCTATGACTATTGTAGGAGCAACATGTACGTCATGTAAGCTAAATGTTCTTTGAATGGCAATGAATCCATCTTTGAGACTTGATTTGTTCGTGGAACTAAGGTTTAAATTATTGATATAGCTTCTTGATTATGAAAATAGAAAATCTATGTGCATAAGGAGTTGGAATATTACAGGTGTGGCAAACACTTCTGATGGACACGCTACCGTGCCAAATGTGGAGGCTGAGAACCTTGGTTCAAATGAATCAATGCTGTGCTTTTATTGAATATCTTTTGTATACCATGGTAAAGTAACCTCCTTTTGTTAACTGGTAGATGGTCCTTTGGTATCTTCTCAGATTTTAAACCTGAACCTGAACCAAAAAACTCATCTGAATCACTTAGTCAAATCTACACCAGACCAGTAGTATCTCTTGTCACTTCAAAGGGACTAGAAAAAGGCCTTAGGTAGTGCAATGAATAGAATGCTGGGCTTGGAGCCTAGAAAACCAGAGTTCATATCTGGCCTTAGATGTTCTGTGTGCCATAGCTCTGTGGCTTTGGGCAAGTCACTGAATCTCTGTCTACTTCAGTTTCCTTAATTGTAAAGTGGGAATCATCATCACCATTGTCATCATCATCATCATCATCACCACTTATCTTTCAGGGTTATTGTGAATTGTTATCAAATGAGATAATATTTATAAATCACTTAGCACACAGTAGGCACTTAATAAATCACTGTTTCCTTCTTTCCTCTCCTTCCCCAGCATATTATTAAGTGAACTCTCTGTGAAGGAGTTATTCATGGACACGAGTTTTACATGATTGTCAGTTGCTATCTGTACCAACAAAGGGAGTACTCATCAATGAGATTACAAAGGAGTCAAAGTAGTAAAGTGTGGAAGTATGGAATTGATTTTTTTAAAAAATATACTACATAATTGTAATTATGGTACTTAAAAAACTTAACACACTTTGATTAGGCTAAAATTAAATTACTTGTCTAATTAAAAATATGAATTAAATTGAACTCTGCTATTTTAGGGATAATGGAACAGATGCTCAGCTTCATGTGACAAAAATCTGGTTTCTAATAAGATAAAATATGTAATCAAAGACCAAATATATTATTCCACAGAAGGGACTCACATACACTTGAAAAAAAGTCAAGAAGTCAGGGCTGCAATCCTTTGTCACTCTTTTAAAAAAATGTTTAGAAGTTTGGGGGACCGATTTTATTTTTAAATATAAGCAATGTTTCAGCTCTTTCTATTTTTCCTCATTTCTTTGATGTGTTTTCTGATCCTGCTGCCAGAGGTGAGGGCAAAATTTAGTTCTGGGCAGCACAGAGAACACAGGAATTATTAAGCAGGGCTCTGAACTATTCACCCCTGACCCTGCTAGCTGAAATTGGATCGGGAAGATAGCAGGAAGCAAGAAGATTGCATTGAAAGCTACTTCTAAGTTGGGGCTGTAAAAAAGAGATAAAGAAAATGCTGAAATTTGAGGAAAGCTTTTAATTTTTATTAAAGGAAGTAGTTGTGTTGGTTCTATATAACCAGAAGGAGAATTCTTATCATACATAATTGACATCAGGGCACATAGGACTAGTCATTTTGGAAAATAACTCTTCTTCTCCTTCCATTCATACATTAAAATTTTGGATCATTGTTTAATATTTCTGGACCAGAACTTCTGTATTTGTAAGTCAGAGATGGAATTTGTTAACCAAGATTTAACAGTATAATAGAGTGGGGAAGTGATTTTGCATTTCTATTTTTTAAAGGCTTTTCCCAGGTTTTATTCTAAGTAGTACTAAAGTAACATAACTATACTAAATATAACTAACAATAGTAATAACTATATAAATATAACTAACAATACTAAAGTGACATAACAAAGTTGGTCCAGTCATCTATTAAAAATGATAATGAGGGGCAGCTAGGTGGCTCAGTGAGTAGAGCACCGGCCTTGGAGTCAGGAGGACCTGAGTCCAAATCATCACACTTACTAGCTGTGTGACCTTGGGCAAGTCACTTAACCCCTATTGCCCTGCACTCCCTCCTCCAAAAAAGAAAAAAAAATAAAGTGATAAGGAATAAATGGCAAATCAAAGCAGAAATTTGGTTCTACTGGATACTGAAACATGAGGAAAGCCTGAGGCACACAAGCGGGTACTTTATGGAGGACTGAAGGATTTATAAAATAAAATAGTTTAGAATCAAAAAGGATGAGAAAACATGGTAAGAGACTCTTGCCCAGAGTTCTGATTCTCATTAGTTGAAGGATTACCTACATGGGTTACATCACGGATCCACCAAAATCATTTATTAACAAACTAGAATATTATTATTATTCTTATGGAATTAATGGAAAATTCTTAGATCTTGTAATGAGGATACTGCATAAATGGACCTGACATACCTCAAAACTCCTCTAACCCTATCCTCAAAGAAGGCAACATTGAGATAAATGTTACTTTTTTCTGTGGAACAATATGACCGTTTTCATATGCCTAGAAACCATACCGAGGCAATTTATATGACCAATTATTTATGTCATACTGTTATTCAACTTGGTAAAATACTTTTTCCATAGTTATACATCAGAGTTAAAGTTTGAAATCCAAGTCTTTGGCATATAAGTTGTTTTTTTTTACTTTGTTTTTATTTTTACTCTGCTACATGATTCTACAAGGTAAATGTAGTCTCATGCTGGAAGATTATAACATCACAGAAACATCAGTTTAGAGCTGGAAAGGACTTTAGAAAACATTGTGCCTAATTTCTTAATTTTACACTTGAGGAAACTGAGGACTATACAGGTCAAGTGATTTCATCAGGTTCATACAACTAGTGTTTAGAGCAGGGTCTGAAGCCACATCTTTCCAACTCCAAGTTTGACACTATTGAATGCACCTTGTATCCACATTATTTAATTTGCAAATAGTCATTATGATTGCTGGAAGCCTCATTCAGTGATCAAAAGCTGCATTTGTCTTTACAAAATGTTTCAATAGCTCGATTCATCACTACTTCATCAATTGAGGTACCCCCTCCCAGAATGAATATCTCAAACCATTTTTACCTTCTCATAATTTGTAACTGTTTCCCATATACTATATATATGTGTGCGTGTGTGTGTGTATACATATACATATATATGTGTGTGTGTGTGTGTGTTTGTGTGTATACATATATATGTATATATATATTTCCCCCCACTGGATACTTGTCTAATATGTTTTTATCTTTGCCTATATCCTTCACTAGCTCTCTCTTGGACTTTGTACATGTACTAAGGGAGTACTTAGGTAGAGCATTTCTTATCTTTTCTTGCTATACAATTTTAATATGCCTCTTCATTAAGTCATCCATATTTATGATGAGATAATTTATATCATTTTTGTTGTACAAATCTTAATGAGGAATGTTTTATAGCTTACTAATGTTCTTCATGTTACTTCCCCTTTTCTTCTGGTTGACTTATAACATTTATTCTTCAAAGAGAGTGACGTTCCACATATACCTTCAATTCAGCTCACTGGGAAGATATTTATTTTGTAATTATGGGCATCTGTTTCAGGGAGAAATTTGAGATCATTAAAGAACTCTGCAATTTCCTAAAGCCATTCCAATCTACTTTCCTCCTTTTCAATTTTCAGATGTTGTCTCCCTGAAGTGACTTCTCAAGTACTAAAGGACAAGTTCTATGCGTTGTCTGGCCAAGTGAGTTTCGTAGTCTTGACAATAGAAATTCTTTGTATAATTTCCCATCCATTTAAATATTCAAAATGAATACTCTTGAGTATTTATCTCATTTAGGAAGCTCTGTGGAATTCTGGACTTGCTCAAAATAGCGCAATATCACTTATTATCATTTGCAAGTCCTTGCAAGCTGTAGAGCATCCTTCTGTTTGAAGGTCCAAGCCTATCTCTCTATCACTTCTATGGTCAAACAGAAAATGTTGGAGATTCAAAGCTTTTCCCTCCCTTTTCCCTAGTTCCCTCCTACCTTTCCAGTCTTCTTATATCCTACTCCTCACAATATACTTTTGATCCCATTATACTGATATGGCTAGTTCATGAACAAGACACTCCATCTTTTGGCTCCAGGCTCTTCTCTGGCTGTACTCTAAGCCTAGAATATTTTCTATCCTAAACCCTACCAAGTATTTCCATGGCTTTTAAGTCCAACTTAAAATTCCATCTTCTATAAGAAGCCTTTTCCAACTCCTCTTATTTCTGGTGCCTCTTCTCTGTTAATCATGTTCTCTGTATCTTATATATAGCTTGCTTTTTATATGTGTATTTGCATGTTGTCTACCCCATTAGATTGTATGCTCCTTGAAGTTTGGGGCTGTATTATGCCCCTTTTTGTATCTCCAGAACATAGCACATTGCCTAGCACATAGTAAATACTTAACAAAGATTGATTGGTTAATTTTGCACTTTAGAGTGGACATCCTCCATGATGGTGGGAGAAAATATCTTCTGAAAGAATAGAAGGTACATACCATTGGTGTATGACTCTAGCAGTGCAGTATTGATAGGCTTTGGTTGGTCAAACCTCCAATCATGAAAGAAAAATGCAATAACATATATAAAATGAACATGGCATGAAAGATTGATTTATGAAAGTAGGTCCCTTTCCACATGTACTCTTGTAGCAATATATGTAAAATTGACTTCTGAAACAGTTTCCCATCTGAAAGTTTGTATGGAGTAGAGTAGGCATTTCATTCAGTTTAAAGCAAGCTCCCTTTTCTCTCATTTGATCCTGAGCAGCAGCAGCAGCAGAAATAGTTTTTGTGTGCTTTGATTTGTCTGTAGTGTTGGAGAGAGAAACGGCTCTATAACAAATTGCCACTATTGTTCAAAGCCATCAGACCAAGCATATAGAAAACTTGATAAGAGTACTTGAAAGATGCTTTTATAGTGATAACTACAGTGGAGGAGGATGTAGTCTTTGGAAATGAATATCAGATGTTACAATAGAGTTCTATGAACTGTGAGAAACTCAGCATTATGTAAGGTATGAAAGTTAACCCTTACTTTACTCAGAGAAGTCACCTCTTTTAGTTTGCTTCCTATAAAATGGAGACTTTCTTTTTTTAACATTTAACCTATTGCCTACCTACATATCTATTTGTCTCCCTTGCTGGACTGTAAAATTTATGAAGGCATGGATACTTTCACTTTTGTATGGATTCTTTCACTTTTGTCTCAGTATTACCAGTTCTTAGTCCAGAATCATGCACATGGTAGGTGAATAATAGACATTTCTTGATTGAGAGTTGTTTAATTTTTTTAAAAATCCAAAAGAGGTCTGTGTCAAAATTGTCAGTTAAAAAAAATCAAAACCTGATTAAAATAACAAAGCTATATACTAAATAATTTCTAGAAATGAAGTCTTCCCCCTTTTTAAACTAATTTAACATAGGCACTTAAATATTAAATGATATTCTATCTATAGAGCAGTTACATGTTTATGGGACTTTTAAAAAAAATTTGAACACACCGAATGACAAGTTATTTTGGGAAAAATTACATGATAGCACAATTTTTAAAATAAGACTCACTTTTTCTCCCACTAGCACTCTGTAATTATAATAGAATAGTTAGTAGAATGTTCTTATTCCAAAATAAATGATCAGTTTTAACTCAAAATAAGCAAAATCTTTTGGGATATCTGATACTTATGGAAAGTGAAATATCTCAAAGTGAGCTATGTGCTATTAACAAGATAAAAAAAAATCTTCGTGTAAACAGAATAGA
Source organism: Phalanger gymnotis (assembly GCA_028646595.1). Classification (NCBI taxonomy): domain Eukaryota; kingdom Metazoa; phylum Chordata; class Mammalia; order Diprotodontia; family Phalangeridae; genus Phalanger; species Phalanger gymnotis. Next base: position 152,273,747 of record CM053627.1, on the reverse strand, counting down.
GTTCTCAGATGTTTTTCTCCTGGGATGACCTTGGTGATTTGTATGATCTGCCCTCTTCCCTTTGCCTCTTATCAATCATTATAGGCTGTTTTCACTGCTCCTGAAAAATACCTGTTTCCAAGACTATCATAATCTAAAGGTAAAGCTCATTGAGTTTGGGGAAGTAATAACAGTAAATGGAACATTAAGAAGAAAGCAACTATAGACAATGTCTTTTCCTCAGGCCTAAAATCTTATTTATACAAGAAGTATAATCTTACATTTTTGTTTCTTCCTTTAGAATCAGTATAAAATGCAAATATGAAATGACAAATGATATAGGCTGGGAAAATTTGTTAAATTTTGCTGAGCTTTCTCACTGTTTTTTTTCTTTTTTACATATGGTAGATTAAGTGTGATGGGAAAAAATGTACTGTACTTGGAATCAGATCATCTGATCTTTAAATCTTAGCCTTGTCATTGTGATAGATACTGCTGAACCTGTAGCATCAAAGACCTGAGTTCCAATTATAAACTCAGATACTTACTAGATATGTGACCTTGGGCAGGTCACTTAACCTGTGTTTAACTCAGTTTCCTCATCTGTAAAATGGGGAAAATAATACAACCTATCTCCAAGGGATGTCGAGAGGATCAAATGAGGTAATAAGTGTAAAGCCCTTAGCACAGTGCCTGGCACATAGTGCTATATAAATGTTAGCTATTATTGGCTATTATCATAATTATTTCACCTTAGGCAAGTGACTTTAACCTCTCTGGCTTTCCAGTTCTCTTCTAGTATGAAGGGTGATGCATGATTATTAAGGCCCCCTCCAACTCTAAATCTTATTATTTTATTTTTATTTTTTCTCCCTAGTTTGAGTGTGAAACCCTTGGAAGTAGAGTTCTTTCCCTGTAGCTCTAAATATTCTTTCTCCTATTCAGGTAGTAAGCAGTTTCTGGCTTGGTGTTTTTTGTAAGATGAAATATTTGGGGTGTTCTTTTAGCCTCCTATTTTATAGGAACTAAGTTTCTTTGTTCTTGTATCAAGCATTTCCAGGAATTGGTATCTGATCACATATAGTACTTTCTGTCCTTTATGCTTTCTTAGGCATTAGTGTTCATTCTGATTGTTGCTCTATTTAGCTGATGATTTAATTGGACACAGTTGCTTTTCATATATGGTTTTGCTCTGTGGTTGTTTCTTCAAGTTATCATCATCAACTATTTTTTAAAATTCATATTTTATGCAAGACACTGTGATAGGTGCCATGGCTTTCAAGAGATATACCAGATGATTCCCTGTCTGCAAAGAAAGAAAAGGAATAAGAATTTATAAAGTGCCAAGCATTGTACTAAACACGTTTTGAATATTATTATTTGATCCTCAAAACAACTCTGGAGGATAGGTACTATTAATATTCCCAATTTACTGTTGAGGAAACTGAGGGAAATAGAAGTTAAATGAATTGTCCAGGGTCACATAGCTAATAAGTACCTGAGGTTAGATTTGAATTCAGATTTTCCTGACTCAAAGCTCGGTGTTTTATCCATTGTGCCACTTATTTGGTCCTTATATTCTAGTTTGGAAGACATAACACATAGTTAAGAGTTAAATAGCAATATAAAGATATGCCTAGAAATCTTGACAAGGAATCAAAGTGCCAAACCAGGACAAAACTGGGGAAGATAGCAAGTGTAGGCAGTTGACAGAGTAAGGCTAGGCAGGGATCAAGGCAGGCAGTTTGTACAAAGGCTACTTGAAGTCAGGCAGGGAGTTGACTGGTACACAGAACTGATGTTACCACTTCTAAGAATCACAGAATCTCACTGAAGATGCTCAGTGTCTATTTGGATCAAGTCATACTGGAACAAGAATACTGTCTATAACATGCATAACAAGTGGATTCTGCCCAAAGAGTGTGTGTGTGGGGATATATGACATTCTCAAGCAGCCCATTTCATCTTCAGACTGATTCCACTTGCTTCGATTGTTAAGATCGTTTTTTCCCCTTTTGTCTAACTGAAATATTACTCTTAGCAATAAATATTCAGTGTGCTCAGTTCTGCCATATAGAGAAAGGTGAAATAAATCTAATTCAGTTTCTTCAAGTCAATCCTTGAGATACTTTAAATCTGCTGTGGTGTCTATGCCAAGTATTTTCTTCAGACTAAATAAAAACAGTTTCTATTTCTTTATTTTTTGTTTTCTATTTGTGCCTTTATAATTTCATTATTGAGTGCCACTATCTCTCTTATACTTACTTTACCTACAGGATTTTATATATATATGTATATATACATATATATTATATCATAACTCTCATTTCTGTGAACACTTCAAAATCTACTCTCCACAAATTTATCACTTATGTCAGACTATACTTTGTTTTACTTTATTTTTTTCTATCACAAATTCTAAGGTGAAATTGATACTTTCTACTCTCCTCTCATCAAATGTTACCATCAGAGAGGCAGAGCCAAGATGGCAGCTGAAAAGCAGAGACTGGCCTAAAGCTCTCCCCCAGGACCCTTCAAACACCTATAAAAATGGCTCTGAACAAATTATAGAACTGCAGAACCCACGAAATAGCAGAAGGAAGCAGGGCTCCAGCCCAGGAGAGCCTGCATGGTTGCTGGGTAAAGTCTAACTCACGGAGCTGGGAGCGGAGCAGAGCCCAGTGTGGGCTGTTCCCAGACCAACCAGACTGGGAGCCAGGCGGAACAGGCCCTAGTGCCCTGAATCAGTGAGCTGTGGCAGTTACCAGACTTCTCAACCTACAAACAGCAAAGACAACAGAGAAGGTTACTGGGGAAACTTCAGGGACAGAGTGTCCTTGTGAGCTTTCAAATTCTCTGATTCTGTGAAGTTGCATGGGAACATTACATAAAATATGCATGAGTAGAAAGGGATGTGGGCTACTTAAATATCAATTCAACTCAACAACTCATGCTTTAATTAAGTACAAACTGTATACAAGGTACCATTCTAGATGTTAGTTTTAAATGACAAAATAGAAAATTATGTCTGCTTTCTAGGAGCTTATATTTTTATGAGAGGAACCAACATTTAACACAAATAAACCCAACATGATTTGAGAAGGGTAAGAATAATCCAAATCAGAACGATCCTTCAGAACTTCCAGTAGGATTTGGCAAATGGACTGAGCTCAGAATGAACCTAGGGATACCCAGATGAAGAGATGAGAGGGAGTGCATTATGGAATTGGTAGATATACAAAGGAAATTAGAGATGGAATGCTAAGTAGATGGAATAGAAAATAGGCCAATTGTCTACAACAGAAAAATACATGAAGGAGAGTGATGTGAAATAGATCTACAAAGTTATGATGGGTAAAGATGATGAAGGTAGCATGGCATAGTGGAAAGAGTACTAGATTTGGAGTCTGAGGACCTGGGTTCAAATGTGTTTCTGTCATTTACTACTTAAGTGACTTTATGCAATTTTTCATTTATAAAATGGAGTATTTGACATCTGTGATCCCTTCCAGTTGTAAATCTATAATCCTGTGACCCTATGAAGATGTAAACTAGCATTGGTATCATAGGGCTCCAAATTAGGAGTCAAGAAGATCAGGGTTCAAATCCAAACTCTGACAATGATTAGTTATGTGATCCTAGGAAGTCATTTAATTTCCTAAATTTTTTTTCTAATTTTTAAAACAAGAAAATTGAATTTGATGGCCATTAATGTCTCTTTTAACTGTAAATCTATGATCCTATGATTCTATGACTTAAAATTCTAAGCTGAAGTGTTTGTGTTCCATCCTGTAGAAAAAGGGAACTACTTAAATTAAGAACAAGTCAACAAATCATATACTATACCCTTAAAATACAAGAAGAATAAAAAAAAGATCCTTTGGATGCTAGGAAGATGCTCTAATGAAGATTTATGGCATATCATGAATCAAAGTCACAGAGAATTAGAAGACATGCCAAAGGTACCTGTATTGAACAATCAAAGTGTCAAAGGAAGAAATGATGATAGGGGGGCAAGAGAGATCAGGTTGATGATAGTCTTGGGCTACTCAAGGATGATGGTGATTGACACTAGAAAGAATGGAGTGGAGATGTTCATGTATTACCCTAGGAGGCAGGAAAATGGAAAATGCAGCCCGAAGAGAGAATGTTAAATACAGACTCTGCTGCTTGGAGGATAAACTGAAGCTAAACTTTGAGACTTTATGTTAGTCTTGGAAGGGTTCTTAGAGGCAGTCTTCTGCTATGAATGTAGTAACAGCAGTACTTTGACTTTTCATGGGCCAAAGTACTCAGAAAATTACTAGGCTCTAGGTTGCTACCGTTATTAGCAAAGATGTCAAAGAAAATTAGACAAACATCTTGGGGGAGAAGAGTCGCATTTATTAATGTAATATAATCCACATGTATTCCCCAAAAGGGCTAAGTACATATTTGTGGGAACTTTTTGTTACAACATTCCAGCTGGGATACTGTAAGGGTCTTATGGAATATTTTTATAAACCCAAAGTTCATGTTTATAACAAATTCATAAGACTTGACAATAGCCTTTAAAATTTCCCTGGTTCAGTTGATATTGAATATATCAATGATAACATTGTTTTCTTTCAACACAGCAAAAGTTTTAAAAGAATCCTAATAGATTGCCTTATATAGCCTTAGAAGGGGAAAACAAGTGAATATTTCATAATGAAAAGCAGATTGACTATTTTTCATTTGGTGTTCACAGATTTCAGGGAGAAACATTTACCTGCAAGTCGGTTCTTTGATATAATTATGTTGCTTTCCCTGGAGATTTAAAAATAGTTGAGAGAGAGAGAGAGAGAGAGAGAGAGAGAGAGAGAGAGAGAGAGAGAGAGAGAAGGAGGGAGAGAGGGAGAAAGGAAAGACAGAAGGAAGGAAGGAAGATGGTCTCTGTCTTAAGGAGCTCATAGTCTAATGGGAGAGGCAAAATATAAACAACTATGTACAGAAAGATGCTGCTAATATTGAGAGCAGGGAAAAGCATCCTGTAGAAAGTGATACTTTCACTAAGATTTAATGGAAATCATGGAAGCTAGAAGGTAGAGATGAGGAGGAAGAGCGTTTCAAACATAAGGTATAGCCAGAGAAACTATTTGGTATTTCAGTTTTGTACTTGAGGACTCACAAAGAACAGTGCCACTGAATAGAATAATATGTTGAGAGGTGTAAAGTGTAAGATGCCTGGAAGGAAAGGAAGGGACCAGGTTATAGAGGGTTTCATGAGCCAAACAGCGGATTGATTCTGGACACAATAGAGAGTGACTGGAGTTAACTTAATGATGTTATTTGTGCTTTTGGTAGATCAATTTGAGAGCTGAGTGGAAGAAAGACAGTGCGACTCCTCACAAAAGGAAGGATGCCAACCAAAGGGCTACGACAATAGCCCAGGCATGAAGTGATGGGAGCCTACACCAGGTTGGTGGCAATGTCAAAGGGAAAGGAGGCAAGGTATATAGAAAGGATCTTTTAAAAGCAGAAACATCAGGACTTGGTAAATAATTGGATGTGGGAATGTAAAAGAGAAATGAGTTGAAGATGACACCTAAGTTAGAAATGTAGGAGGATGGTAGTACCCTGGAAAGTAATAAGGAAGTCAAAAACTGAGCAGGGTATGGGTGGGAGTGGGAAAGTAATAAGTTCAATTTTTTGGACATGTTGAATTTGATATATCTATGAAATATCTACTTCGAGCTGTGCAATAGACAGTTGGAGAGCCTAGAGTAAATATCAGAAGAGAAGTTCAGGCTGAAGACACTGATCTAAGAACTGCCTAGAAAGAGATGATAATTGGAATCATGGAAGAAGATGAAAATATCAAATGAAATACTATATATGGAAAAGGGAAGAAAGCCAAGGAGAGAGCTCTGTTGAACACCCAACATGAGTGAATGTGATCTGGATAAAGACAGCAAAAGAAACTGAAGAAAAGTCCAACAGGTAGGAGGAATACCAGTGTAGAGTAGTGTCACAAAAACCTATAGGGAAGAGCATGTCAAAAGTAAGAAGGTGACAAGTTTTGTCAAAGGTTGCAAATCCATTAAATTTGGAAATTAAGAGATCATTAATTTCTTTGGAGAGAGCAATTTTAATTGAAGAGTGAGCTCAGAGGCCATACTGCACAGAGCTAAGAGTAAGGGAAAAATACTTCAAGGTACCCATTGCTGGTGACTGTAGCCATCTTTCTGTGTGAGAGAATTGGATTCCTTATTCCAATCTGAGAGGAAGAAATCAATGAGTTTATTGAGCATTTATTTAAAACCACATTGTGTGTCAGATACTGTGCTGCACACTCTTGATATAAGGAATGGCAAAAAATAGTGTCTGCCATCAAGAAGATCACATTTAAAAGGTATACACTATGTAAACAAATAACAAGCATATCCAAAATACAAATAGTAAATAAAGGTAATCTTAAAGGGAAAGGCTCTGATATTAGGGAGGAGTAGGCACTAGAAAAGACTCTGGTAGAAGGAATTATTTAACCTGAGTTTTGAAGGAAGCCAGCAAATTAAGAGGTAGAGGTGAGGAAGAAGAGCATTCCATCCATGGGAGACAGCATAGAGATGGAGCGTCATATTTGAGGAATAGCAAATAGGACATTATCGCTGGATCACAGAGCTCTTGGAGGGGTGTAAAGTGCTGAGAAGGATTGAAAAGATAGTAAGGGGCCCATTTGTGAAGAGTTTCAAATGCCAAACATAGGACTTCATTTTTAATCCTTGATATAACGAGGAAGTCACTGGAGTTTGTTAAGTGGGGAGTAGGGAGTCCATGGTCAGAACTATAGGAAAAATACTTTGGCAGATAAATGAAAATAGATTGGAGTGAGGAGAGACTTGAGGGAGGACTAATTAGAAAGCTATTGCAATAGCGCAGACGAGAGGTGATGAGGGTCTGAGTTAGAGCGATGGCTGTATGAGTCAAGAGGAGAAATATATGAAAAATTTTGTAAAACAGTTATGGGAGGAATTTTTGTGTAGAATGTAGAAATGATACAATTTCACAAAGGATTACATATATTGGCCAAGGGATAGTAAGAAGTAAAAGATGACACCAAGATTGTGAATGTCTGGGAAAATGATGTTGCCCTTGACAGTAATAAGGAAGTTTGGAAGAGGAGAAGTTTTTCTTGGGGGAAACACAGCAAATTCTCTCATGGACAAGTTGAGTCTGATATGCCTATAGAAGATCCTGTTCAAAATGTCCAAAAGGCACTTAATGATGTGGTACAGTAAGTCAGAGTAGAAGAAAAGTTTATTATTGCCTTCATGATTATATTATGAGATTTTCAACATCCTGTGGACCTAGAAAGGGAGGATCAGTCTGGAATAGAATTTAATAGATAAAATAGAATTTAAATAGATTTTTGCCGGTGTCTTTGCTTTGTTATATTTTTATTCCTTTCCCATCCCTTTAAAATAACTTAATTTGACAAGTTGATACAAAGCTCTCCACCAAAACCGAATATTAATTTCTTCTCTCTTTACTATTTCTGGTGGGTCAGGTTAAGGTAGGTTATAAGATACAAAACCTTTCTTTACACTAATAACATCATGATAATATGCCATTTTAGGACAAATTATGTAACTCCTTACATAGTTTTAGCTGGCAATGTGATGAATAAGTAATTCTTTCCATTTACTGTTTATTGTCAAAGAAAAATTAACATGATACATTTTCTATGCTAGGCATGTTAGAAGATTATTGCTGTTAGCAAGGGAAAAGCCACAAGAAAAGTGGGATCATTTATTTTAATATATTTTGACACACTTTCAATTAAACAATTACCTGAAATATATAAATGTAGCTAATAAATTGACTGGCCATCACTTCATTTATGACTTATCTTGACTTCTCTTAATTTCAAAAATTTGTTTCATGGAAAGATAGAACTGACTTTTTCTTAACACTTCTTCTGGCTTTCCCTATGGCTGGAAGAAAAAAAATATTTTAGGTAAAAAGATCTACAACATTTCTATTTGTTCTATGAATAAACATATATTTGAGCAAAAATTCTACAAAAGGTCTTTTTTGCCTCAATTGTTTATGCTATTCCAGTAACTTATTGTTATTAGTTGAAAATCTATCTAACACTTTAGGATCATATAAAAAGTAGAAAATAGCAATTACTCAACATAATGTAATATTTTAAAAGGTCTAAATGTGATTGTAGATATCTTGGCAAAAGACTGATTAATGATCTAAACAAGGAAAACCAATGCAAGCATTTGCAAACTATGTCGTCATTTAGACTTTCATAAAGTTCAGTTCCAAAATTTTCTCATGATGTGGAGGCATCCCTAGGGTCTCAAGGGGGAGTACAAAGCCTAATAGATTCAACCTTGCTGAAATGGCTTCAGGCACAGTCCTGGCAAAGAATTATACTTGTTTTTCTAGAATCACCCTAGTAAAATACAGAAACTCATCTTCAGCAGAATGGCCTGTTGGTGATGAATGCTGTAGGTATAGCAACACATGGAACAAAGAAAAACACAAAATTTCTCAGTCCTCTGTTCTGTTTTACTTCTGCTGTATCTGTTGTGGCAGTGCAGTGGAAAGTGGTCCAAAGATTGTTAAGAATCAACCTCTTTTTAGGTTATTTATAAAGATTTAAATATGCCATCAATTATTGAAGATTGTTGTCGAAGGACAAAGGGAACCCAGCACCACTGATGGAGGAAGTCCCAGAGGTCATATAGTTCAAACTTCTAACTTTTCAGATGAGGAAGCTTGGAGTCAGATAATAAGTGACTTCTCCAAAGTCAAACAATTACAATAACAGAGTAAGGATGTGAAACCAGTTCACCTGATGCTGGGTTCAGCTGTCTTTCTAAGGTACAGTGCTACCTAGCTGACTTTTCATTCTTGATATAAATGAAACCAGGAGATGATAGGAATTTGTATCAATCAATTCACATCAATAAAAGTGGAAGGAGGCCATAGCATTTCTACTAGGAGAGGCAAAAAATGAAGTCAGAGAATTTTTTTGCCATTACAGGTACAAAATTATTTTTTTTCTAGGATGCTGGGTCAATTTATATTGTAGTCCTTGTGCTAAGTATTTGCAAAAAGTCATGATGAAGATAATTTCTGCTAATGTGCCAACATTTGTTAGAGAGGAATTAGAAATCTCTCTGAAGACCCTTGCAATTAAATCAATGTACAGTTTAATATACTAACTTCATGAGAATCATGAGATAGGTACTGGACTTGATGAGAACCGAAAAGAAAACATACAAGATAATGAAATTAATCATTTTTAAACAGAGAAAATGAGAGGTTTCTGTTTTGGGAATCATTTCCAATTCAGCTCTCTAGGTATATTTGAACCACAGGTCTGTTAGAACAAATATCAATATCAGTACCAAAGCTATTTTAAGCTATTAAAGCTTAAAAATTCACTAAGACTTTAACCCCAACCACGTATAAGAAAATAAAGTTTACAAAGTATAGAGAACAGTTAAAATAACTCCAACTCAACCTATTTAAATGAGATATTAAAACAAAAATATGAAACATTGATAAAAAGACATATTAAAAAAGATTATTACCTTTTGATGGAAGTTTAACTGACTTAAACCTTTCACCCTAAAGGACAGACAAATAGATCCTGGAAACTGCCTCAGACAGAAAATACTTAATGTCTTTTCCAAGCAGAGAAGTATGACAGCCAAAGGCAATATCAATTTAGAATATGGACTTGTTTGCAAATTTTTATCAAAGAGGATAGTGGGAAATTATAATAAGGATCATCTCATAAAAGTATGTTTATAGAAAGTTTGGTGGGAGGCCTAGCTAAATCAGGTAATTCTGATGGAATTTAAAGTTGAAAGTGGAAGGACTATAAATGTGTAACAAATGGAAAAGTCTCATAAAGATCAGTTAATTATTAAGCACCTACTCCATGCCAGACACTATGCTAAGTACTGTGGATAATAAGAGAAAAAGAATAAAACAGGTTTTTCTCTCTCAAGGAGCTTACATTCTAATGGGGAGGCAATATGGCAATATGTGCACGTGATGATAATGTAATTAAAGATCTCCCACCCCCCACCCCCACTCCCACCCCCACCCCCACCCCCCTTCAAAAGGCCTCAAGTGGAGCTAGCTAAGAGAAGTTTCTCAGGTGGAGCCAGTTGAGGGAAACTTGATTAGGAGAGGCTTGATTGTAGTCAGGCTTACACCCCTTACTTACTAGGTGCAAAGCCCCTGGCCCACACCCTTTTGATAAATAGGTCATGAGAGGCATGAAACCCTCAGGCCCTAATAAGAGTATGTATACCCAGAAGGTAGCCATAGAACTCAGAATCTGTAGAGAATTCAGAAGTCAGAATTCACCCCAAGGAGAAGGAGCAGGAACTCGGAGTTGACAGAGCTGCACAGAGAGCATGGAATGGAGAGCGGAAACCAGGGAGATGCTGAGACCAGAGAACTGAGGGAGGAAGAGAATGTAGGCAAGCAGACAGTTAAGATTCCTGAGTGTTTATGGGGAGGCTCCAGCAGAGGGGAAGATTACAGGATGACTTGGTTCCTTGCTATAATATTGTGTTACAATTTCCTTGTTGCTACATTGAGGTGGGCTTACTGGTTTTGGAATATAATTACTGCTATATTGAATTGGACTTATTGGTCTTGGGATTTGATCTTATGGTGTCTAAATAAATGTTATACCTCCTCTGCCTTTTACCTAGAGAGTTTTCCATACTTTGCAATTCTGAACCATACAGACATGTTCATGGTTATCCTCAAGGTCGTGAATCTTGCCTTACTGATACAATGCAAAAAAGATATATACTTTTTTTTTCTTTTCTCCATCACTGACAATGAAGCCACAGTATTTTGAAATTAGCTAGTGTGATGCATGAGGAAGGAGAAATGGCACTAAACCCACCTGAGGTGGTAGTAGAATCTGTGTAAGATTCAGTATACAATGACATACTTTTATAAATTATAATTAAGAAATATTGTTTTGTTTTTTATTTGCATTTTGCTGTAACTCATTTCCCAAAGTCCATTGGTGTGGAGGTCTCTTCTTATTGGTAGAGATAAAGGCCCTTCCTTGTGTGAGGGGTAGGTCAGAGTTGGTGATCAGAAAGAGCTTCAGTTCTAGGGTCCTTACTTTGGGTACTCATCATTCAAGTGCTCTATCTTCAATAGAGAAAATGTTCCAGGTCAACCCCATTTCAGATTGCTAAAGGAAAAGTCTCTAGCAAGACATAAGAGGGATCGACAGGCTCATCACGTCTTTATTTCCAGCTTGCTATCTTAGAAACTTTCTCCTTGGATGAAATCCAAGACATTCTATTAGTCAAGCTGAGTTAGCTTGTTCTCAGTTGGAGAGCTCTTTCACTCTGTATTGTGTGGTATATATTCTCCTGTGGATACCTTCTCTGACTTCTGTTTTGCTATGCATTTGATGAATAGGCTTCTTTGCTGTTCTCGATGTGTGTTCATTGTGAAAGTGCTATTAGGTGGGAAAGGGGTCAAGTCATGGATATAGAACTTGCATATAGAACTTGCCCAATTACAAAGCAGTCAAAAGTTAGATGGAACCTCATTATATCCACTAGATGAAAAATACTTAAGGAAAAGCATTGTTGTACCTCTAGCCAGATACCCCATCTTTCTCTCTGAGAAAAGCAGAGTGGTGGCCTCCAATCTCAACCTCCTGCTTTCCCTATTGGCAGGAATAAAAGAGATGTCTGTTCCATGTTCCTTTGAGCCACACACAAGAATTGCCTCTTGGTCACCTGGGCCTCATTACACAATGGAACACTGTCATTTTTTGTCACTCCATTGATGTTTATAGACCCTGTATATTGTTGTCTAGGTTCTCTTTAGTTTGCTTTGCATCAGTTTATATGTCTTCTAATTCCTCTTTGAATCCTTGATATTTGTAGCATTATGATATGTGTTAAGAAGACCTGGGTTCAAGTCCTACCTCTGCCACATACTGGGGGAAAATCACAACAAATACAGAAACATTAAAAACTTTAAACAGTTGGAGTCAGCCATAAGTGTAATGAGCTGCCTTATAAATAATGAATATTCCTTTTATGTATGATTTGTACTAGATCGCCAGTGAGGTGCTTTCGAACTCTCAAGTTCTGTGATTCTACAAGACAATCTTATTCTATAGATAAAATCTATGAGAAATAAAAGATACCAATCATACTTCAAATCATGAAAGAAATCTATTTCAACAATAACAATACCTTATTATCAAAAAAAATTTCTGCCAGCAAAATGTCATTTCCTTGAAGTAGAGGCTATACATGTTTTATTTTCTTTATATCCCCAGCATCAAGCACAGTAGCTGGCACATAAAGAGTAGTAAATAAATGCATGTCGAATTGTATGAATTTAATTAAACTTATACATAGCCTGGTCATGCATGCATGAAAATGCAACAAAGAAGTTTTAAGGGAAGAGTGCTCAAGATATCTAAAGAAGATAACAAAGATGACATCATAAACATTAGTACATAAAAAGTAATGAGCAAATATCAGTAATTAACCCCTATGTCTACATTCTTTTCTCCTGAAAAATCTTTATGTTTGTAATTTGCCCATAAATAGAAGAGATTTTTGATGAAGGTAAGACAGGGGATAAAGGGGGAGAGGAGAGCTTTTTCAAATGCTATTTTAGAGTTGAACATCTCTTTATAAGGGCACCCAGGTGTTATAGCGGATATATCACTGGTCCTGGAGTCAGGAAGATCTGAGTTCAAGTCCAAACTCAGACACTTACTAGCTATTTGACCCTCAGCAAGTCACGTAAGCCTATTTGCTTCAGTTTCCTCATCTGTAAAATGATTTGGCGAAGGAAATGGCAAACCACTCTAGTATCTTTGCCAAGAAAATCTCAAATGAGGTTGTTAAGAGTCAGACACGCTTGAAAAGTGACTGAAGAACAAAAAAAAGTATCTTTACTTTATTTGCAGCATTTAAATGTAGCAGCATTAATGGCAAAATGGAGACAACGAGATGTCACTGGGATTATTAGGTGTTTGCTGCAAAACAAACACAAAACATGTAGTTTGATATAGCCAAGGATTGCTTTATAGGCTTTTCTACAAGAAAGTGACTCACATATACATCAAATTTATAAGGCCATTTGAAAGTTGGAATATGAAAAAAACTTGTTCATCAACCTTATAATTATTAATAAGTGAAACATTACTAGAAAAGTAAGGGTATGCTGTTTATTTGTGACACATGGGATACTGTACTTTAGAAAACTAAACTTTCAGTTTATTCAAAGGGTAACAGAGAAGTTAAAGCCCAGGAAAAGTAGATATGGTTTATCATCAGACAGAAGTGCAAATAGAAAAGATACTAGGCTGTTCTTGCAGGGAAAGTCAGTCAGTAAACATGCATTAAGTACTTACTATATGCCAGGTATTGGGCTAAACACTGGGGATACAGAGAAATGCAAAAGAGAGACCCTGCCCTCAAATAGCACACAGACTACTAGAGGAGACAACATGTAAACAACTATGTACAAACTAGCTATGTACAGAATGAATAGGAAATAATCAACAGAGGGAAGATACAAGAATTAAGAGGAACTGAAAAAAAAGAAAACTTCTTGCATAAGGTATGATTTTTAGCTAGGAATTAAAATTTTAATTAAATAAGCAATTAATTAAGTGACTACTCATGAAGATAGAATTATCAGTTGCAATTCTTAGAAGGTCCTTCAATGGATCTGTGATTTCATGAATGTGGTATTGGCTCAAATAGTCAAAATTGCAATACGTTCATTTTATGAAACTAACCTAAATGAGAAAAGCAAATTGAATTTCGAGCTCATGCTTTAGTTAAGAAAAAAAATATCATAAATGTTTATTGATTGATTTATTTATTTTAGAAGAAATTGAGGGAAGAAAGATAGGATAGCTGGGAATTGAGTATGGACAATAAAAAGGAAATAAAATTAGAACAGTACCTAAAATAGTTGAGACGTATTGCTTAGTCTTAAACTCATCCATCCCATTCAGATGCATAAGACAGCAAGAATTATTAGAATTTGGTTAATATATGCATTTCAAATGGTCTTCCTCCAGAGAACACTAAAACTTCTTGCTCCATACCTGTTAGTTGTCTCTCAGACTGTTTACTTGGTTTCCTCAAACTTGGTTCTTTTTTCCCCTAGATCTCCTAGATCTTCATTATCCCCTATCAATATCCTCTCTTCTACCAATCAACTATGTTAGCTAACTATATTAGCATGTGAAAGTTTTTGTCAAGGTGACAACTGGTGACAGATGTAGGATCTATATATATGTTTGTGAAATATCTATTTAGTATCATTTACTTATGATAACAATTAAAACATAAACTCTTCCCTTAAGTGATTTACCTCAGGCATAGGAGAGTAGACAGAAACACAATTCACACATTTGCTAGTTGTTCTTTACACTGTGATCTGTGTCTCCTTTCTAGTCAAAAGACTAACACATAGTTCAGTCTTTCATTTTTTTTCTCTTCTAGATTATCATAATTAGTTCCTAATTATCCTACTAGTTTCAAGTCTTTCCCCCCCATTCCATTTTCTACATAGCTGACAAATTGATATTCCCAAAGCACAGATCTCATTATGTAACTCCTTCGCTCAGTAAGTTCCAGTGGCTCCTTTGTATCTCAAGGATCAAAATATCTCCTTCTCTCTTTTGACATTTATTGTTGTTGTTCAGTCATTTCAGTCATGTCCAACTCCTTATGATGCCATTTGGGATTTTCTTGACAAAGATGGTGGAGTGGTTGGTCATTTACTTTTCCAACTCATTTTACAGATGAGGAAACTGAGGCAAATGGGGTTAAGTGACTTGTGCAAGGTTACTCAGGTAGTAAGTGTCTGAGACCGGATTTGTTATTTAAAGCTCTGCAAATCTGTTTTTAATTAACTTTTCTGAGCTACGAGTCACCCACTCTTAGGTCCAGTCAAACATCTTTTTTTCTATTCTTTACACACATCTCTGTCACTTTGAACATTGCCTCCTCATGCCCAAAGAGTATGCCTACCTCCTTATATTCACTACTTGGAAACTGAAGCTTCCTTCAAAGCTTACCTGAAATGGTATCACTTATTCTGAGCCCTTTCCTGATCCCTTAGCATTTAGTGCCTTCCTCATGCCACCAGATAACCTTGGATTTATCTTGCATATGTTTTGCATTTGCTAATTGGTATACTGAACACATTGTTTCTCTCAATAAAATGTAAGCTTCGTGAACATAGGAACTGTCTTTTTATTCTTGAATCACCAGCAGAGAGCACAGTGTCTGACCTAATAGTTAATAAATGTTTGTTGATTGATTGTTTAATACTTTTTATCTTCTTTTTTCTTTATTTAGTGTTTTATTTTTTGCCAGTTATGTGTAAAAACATTTTTGCATTTATTTTTATTTAATTTATTTACTATATTTAGTTTTCAGCATTGTTTTTCACAAGAGTTTGAATTATAAATTTTCTCCCCATTTCTACCCACCCACCCACTCTAAGATGGCGTATATTCTGGTTGCCCCATTCCCCAGTCAGCCCTATCTTCTGTTACCCCACTTCCCTCCCATCCTCCTTTCCCTTCTTCTCTTGTAGGGCAAGATAAATTTCTACACCCCATTGCCTGAGTATCTTATTTCCTAGTTGCATGCAAAAACCTTTTTATGTTGTTTGTTTTTGAACATCTGCTTTTAAAACTTTGGGTTCCAACTTCTTTCCCCTCTTCCCTCCCCACCAACCCTCCCTAAGAAGGCAAGCAATTCAACATAGGCCACATGTGTATCATTATGTAAAACCCTTCCACAATTCTCATGTTGTGAAAGACTAACTATGTTTTTCTCCTTCCTAACCTATCCCCCTTTATTGATTTTTCTCCTTTGACTCTGTCCCTTTTCGAAAGTTTTTGTTTTTGATTACCTCCTCCCCCTATATGC
>CM053627.1:152244745-152257309 GCA_028646595.1 Phalanger gymnotis | reverse complement strand
CACTGGCTTGTACTGGGCTTCTCTCTCACCCTAGTACAACAGACCATCCTGCTGACCTTTTAAGTTGTCTTGGGCTGGAAAGTTGTTTCATTCCATTTTTTTTGTGGGTTCCGCTGATCTAGAATTTGCTTAGAGTCATTATTTAAAGGTATTTGGAGGAGAGCTCAGGTGAGATTCTGCCTTTTCTCTGACATGTTGGCTCCAACTCTGGTTCCTTAATATTTAAGGTAAGGTGTGTGTATGTGTGTGTGTGTGTGTGTGTGTGCGCGCGACATATTACCAGGATAAAAATGATTAACCATAATGAGTCTAAACTAAATATACATACATACATATATGCATAAATATACATATGTATGCATATATGTATATAGAAATAGTATATATGTTTATATATACATACACATACACACATATACATACATTCACACACACACACACATACACATATACTCCCTCTCCTCCCCCCTCCCCCTGGGGCTTAACCTGTATATACAGAACCTCAATTTTCCCATACCACAATTAGTGTAAATAATCCATTACTTGAAGTGGTTTCAGTAATTCAAATTTTCACTGCATGTATCCATTCAGCTGGAACCAATATCTTACACAGTCATAGCTTTAAATAGTGTGAATTCAGATTCATGTAGCCACTTCATGGCAATAATTATTTGCACTAATCAGGACCTAGCTTTATGTTCAAGGCAAACGATGATAATGATGATCATGGTGAAAATTAGGTTATGAGTATGATATGGTATGAACTTTAGAAGAAAAACATTTAGACAACCCTACTATTTGGTAGTAGTGTTTAACAGCTCAACTGAATGGCCATTTTCCCCTTTAAAAATGTTGCTGCATTTGTCAGTTCATAAGAAATGACAGAATAGTAAAGTCATGAAAGCAGAGCACAAATAAAATGAATAAAATGCGATGGCTATGTTCTAAAACTAACTTAAATGAGAAAAGCAAATTGAATTCTGAGTACATGCTGCATTTTGGTGGAAAAAACAATGTATATACTATTGTATAATACACAGCTTTAGTTATTCAATAAAACATACTAAATGCTTATTGATTTATTTATTTTAGAAGAAATGCAGGTAAGAAAATATAGGATATCTGAGAGCTGAGTATGGAAAATGGACAATAAAAAGGAAATAAAATTAGAACAGTACCCACAATAGTTCAGATATATGGCTTAGCTCTACTCATCCATGATGTTTGGATGCATAAGACAACAAGAATTAATACAATTTGATTAATATATGTATTTCAAATGATCTTCCTCCCCAGAACACTAAAACTTCTTCCTCCATTCCTGTTAGTGTCTCTCAGACCTTTTATTTGGTTTCCTGAAATGTCATTTTTTTTTCTCCTAGATCTTAGGTAAGACACCCTATCAATATCCTCTCTCCTACCAATCAACTATGGCTTTCTTTCCAGTGATCTCCACCCCTGCCATTCAAAGTACCTATGAAAAATGCATATGCTTCAAAAACATGTATATGGATTAGTCAATCAATAAACATTTTTAATGGGAGAAAACACATTAATATGACCGACTTCCTCTCAACCCTATCTAGATCTGTGATTTAACACTCCTGGGAGAACTCCAGGTATAAAAAAAAAACAAAAACAAAAAAAAAAAACCAGAACAAATCCGAAAACAAAAACAAAACAAAAACAAAGAAACCTCCCTTCACAGATATCAAATCAACAAATCCAACTAATCATCTATAACATAGTCTTAGGGAGCTGGTTGTGATGAGCACTGATTCATTAAGTAACTTAAGCCACGTTCACACACTTAGTGTACGTCAGAGGAAGGGCTGGAATCTAGGTCTTACTGCCTTTATCTGATACAACAGACTGTCTCTCAGGAAGCTATGTTCATTAACTATGTATTGCAACAGATACATGGTATCTTTCTTGTCTTATGTTATCTCTTCGTGCTTCTGTTACCTGTGGTAGCAGGAATTAATATGGCAACATTATTGAGAATATTACAGAACTCTTGATTTCCACAGCTTTCTGGTTGTATATGCTGATCCTTGAATGGCCATCACAATCACATTTCCACCACATTCTCTTAATACTCACTAATTCAAATGGGGAAAGGGGGAAGGAGAATGGGACAGAAGTGGAAATACAGAGACCATTGTGTATTAGTAAATAGTCTGAATAATATAAATAATAGTATGTTTTAAAATAATGTAAGTACATAAAATTAAACTGCCTAATGGCTCTCATGGAGTCTTTAAGGAACAATCCATACAATAATTTATTTAATATAGAAGGTTCACTGGAACTGAGTACATTCATGAAAAATGAATACAAAATAGGCTAGGAAAAAATGTCTCCCATTCCTTCCTTTCAAGAGATCAAAATACAGAACATTATATTGTAGATGGAGAGTTGGCCTTGAAGTCAAGAAGACTTGGATTCCTGTCCTGCCCTCTGACACATACTGCTGATGACATATTTGGCAAAGAACTTAACAACCCATAGTGCCCAAAGAACTCTCTAATACTATAAATTGCAATCTACATTGACAAATGGAATTTTCTTACTAAGAGATCCCTATACTAGCAAAATGACAGGTGGAGTAGGAAAAAATGAAATAGATTAAATGTTCTCATGAAATATTAATCCTATTAATTTGTTTAGTAAAATCTATTTTTTCTATTTTTGAAGTTATATTAATCATTTTTGTTTTAGATAAATCACTTATGGATATAATCCTCTTTCTCATCTGTTTCACTGAGCTTTCCTATGTAAACATTACCAACGAGTAGATGATCTTAGGATTCTTGAGCCTACATGGACAATGTATGACCCAAAGTAGTTAGTTTTCCTTTTTGTCTCAATGACAGTAACTTTATTTCTGGATTTTTGTTATCCTAAAAGTGGTGCGGCTATCCTGGCATTTCTTAATTTCTATGTTTGCACTCCTTGTAGCCTATGACTAAGAGTGAGCTTTCTAGATCAAAATTTATAACCATATATAACTTGCTAATACTACCTCTATGAAGCTGCTTCTCACTCACACGTACACACGCGCACGCACACACACACATATGTATATGGATTGATATATAGGTAGATCTATCTATCTGGACCCAGTTTCTCTTATAAGTTGTAAAACAACTTTTCTTTAATATTTCCAAATTGTTTTGCAGAATGTTTGCAACAATGAAGAGCTCCAGCAATAATACATTCTTAGTCTGTTTGTCTTCTTGTACCCTCTCCAACAACTAATATTTCAGATTTTTGGGGTCAGTTTTCTGGGTGGAAGACTAAACCTCAGAAGTTTATTTTTATATCTCTTATTATTAGTGGTTTAGACTAACATTCTATAATGTTCTTAACAGTTCTCAATTTTCTTGAGAAATATTTGTTCATATGTTTTGTCTGTTTATTTGAGAATGGCAATTGATGTTAAGAATATCTGATTTTCAGCTGTGTATGTTGGACATGAAGTATTGATCAGAGATGTGTGAATTTAAGGTTTTTGTCCCCAATTGACAGTTTCCTTTTTTAAAAAATCACAGGCACATTGATTTCTTATTCAAATGTATCAATTTCACATATTCAAAATTTTCTATTATATGTTTTGTGTCCACTTCTATCCCTCATTGGGATAATAATTCTTCTCCTAGCCGTAAGTATGTAAATGCTTTCTTCTACTTGCCTCTATTTTTTTCTTCTTATTTTAGTAATGTATCTATTTTGCTGATGTTGTGATCTATTGTCTTTTAAGATGCTAGTCTAAAACTGTTTTTGGCAAACTGATTTGTTAAGTAGTTTTTGTTGAATAGGAATCCCTTCTCCAAGTAGTCGCTCTTCTTGAACTCTTAGTAAATTCAGTTGTTTCTGAAACTTGCTTATATAGAAGACCCTTTTCTGTACATAATGAAATAGTAAGTTTTAGTTTGGCTAAATTATCCCTATTTTACATTAGTAGTTCATTTGTATATTTAGCTATCTATCAACAAAATATGTGTAAAATAAATGTAAGGTAGATTGTTGTATGAGGGCACTAGTAGCTCAGAGAAAATCAGGAAAAGTTTCACAGGGAAGTTGGCATCCAGGCTTAATTTTGTAGGAAACAAAGGATTATAAGAATTTATAGTTAAGAAACAATTCATTCTAGGCATGGAGAACCAGGACAAAGGCCTAGAGATGGGAGTTAGAGTGTCACATTGAGGCTTGCCAAAGGACTAGGTCCTCCTGTGGCTGGAACACGGGGCATGTAGCAAAGGGATATATCTATACCAAGGCCAGAAAGGTAGGTTGAGGTCAGGTTATGAAGGGCTTTATGAGGCAAAGAGATGAGTTCGTATGCTGTCCTGAAGCTATTGGAGTTTATTAAATTGGGGGCGATATAATCAGAAATGTGATTTGAGAAAAACTTCATGAACTCTGAGGAAGACCATTGGAGTAAGGGGAATCTTTAGTCCAGGGAGCTTGAGGCTGTTTAAATGGGGAAAATGGGACACATAGAGGAGACATGGATGTAAAAACAAAGTTTGAAAAATGATTAGAATTCTAAAGTGAGAGTGAAAAGTTAAGGATGACACTGAATTTGTGAACTTGCTAACTTGGAAGTGTTGCTCATATACACAAATAAGTAAGGTGGGTTTGGGGTGGGAAATAATGAGTTCTACAGAATTTGAGATGCTCATAAGTTACATCTTTGAAATGTTCAGTTATAGTTGTACACATGCAGCTAGACCACAGGAGAAAGACTAGAGATGGATATACAAATGCTATCATTTAGTGACCTCTTCTGCTGAGTGTGTATACTTTTACTCAAAAATTAGAGGCCAAAATGGTCTCAGATATAATTAATGAAATAGCATATCAAGAATAGTAATAATAGATCATTTGCCTCATAAACCCGGGGTGCATTACCTCATAGACTCATGTCTAATCAGTAGGAAGATGATAAATGCGGGGAAGGGAGAGATTTAGGGCTATCAATGCTTTCTGATACTATTATTACATTGCTTTTGCTAAACTTATTCCCCACTTGTCTGAAATGGCATGAGGTCTCTATTGAGAGTTGTTTGCTTCTGGTTTAATGTCTAATTATTTTGTGTTGTTACATTGCCTTTATATTTGCTGCCAATAGTGACCAATGGGTACAGTGATAGGGTGTTTCTCCTTGTTTCTAGCTTCTGCATCATGATCACAGAATTGTAGGACCATAACTTCTGCTGACTTCAGTCTAGGTAGTCCTTGTAATACTAACTTAATGCCAGATTGCCAAACTGAACTGCTTCAGGGGCATTTTAGAACATTTATTTTCACAAAACAACCACGTACTGCCTTAGTCTAAAATTTTCTTTTTAGTTGTAGACTCTTTTTGGTCACTCAAGCAAATGAATGAGAAGGGAAAAAATAAAGAAAAAAATCTCCTAGAGAGAAGATCTTCTAGGAACAGCTCTCCTCTCCTTTTCTTTTCTCTTCTCTCATTTTTTCTCTTCTGTTTTCTTCTCTTCCCTTCTTATTCCCCTATAACACTTTCAACGATAGGTACCTATGTGACAGAGTGGATAGAACACTGGGTCGGAAGCTAGGAAGACCTGACACTGGCCAGACATTTACTAGTTGTGCAATCCTGGGTAAATCAACCTGATTTGTCTCAGTTTCCTCAGCCGTTAAATGAAAATAATGATGGTACTTATTTCACACAGTTGTCATAAGGATCAAACAAGTTAATATTAAAAAAATTAAGTAGTGCTTATCATAGTACCTGGCATATAGCAGGTGCTATATGAATGCTTATTCCTTCCTCTTCCCTTCCCCCTCTATTGAAACTCTACCCATTCTTCAAGAACTAACTAAAATGCCTTTTTCGTGATGATGTCTTCCTCAGTATCTGTAATGGCTTTCCTTGGGCCACATACTCTTCTGTTTGTACATAACTTTTTTGCAATCATTATGACTTTATTTTTCTTATGTACTTTTATGTATGTGTTTTATCAGCACTGAACACTTAATAAATTATTCTCTATTTGATGATTTGATTTATCCCATCCCAACCCCTGAGTAGATAGTAAGTCTCATGAGGGCAGAGACCATAACCTCAATATCTTTGAATATCCAAGCACCTAATACAGTGTATGTGATAAATGTTTGTTGAATATTGTTTTTCATTTTAGTTAGGATGCTCAGTGCTAATAAAAATTCCCAAGCTTCCCTGGCTCTATCTACTCTTATCTTTATACGTACTGACTCATCCTGCCTTTCTCTCCTCCCAGTTTTGGTTGTAAATCCACATTGAATATTTGATCTTTACTGTACTTAAAGCCTCAGTTTTAGCTTCAGCTCTAGCCTTTAAATGGCAGATTTCTGTAGGAGAAGCAATAGCTTGGGAGAATCTTACCTAAGCTTTGAGATTTCATAGGAACACATCAGAATAACACAAATTGGGTAATTTGAAAGCAAAATGCCTGCTGCCGTGAATCTTTCCTCACATAAAAATATAAAAAAATGTTTAGAATGAACAAAAAATTCGGGAAAGGGAAACAGCTACTTATGATGGAAATTGTTACAGGAGAAGGAAGGGGAAAAGAAGGGAAAACATTTATTAAGCACCCCACAATGTGCCAGGTGGTTTGCTAAGCTCTTTACAAATATTTTCTCATTACATCCTCACAGCCCTGGGAGGCAGGTGCTAATATTATCTCTGTGTTACAGTTGAGGAACCAGGCAGACAAAGGTTAGGTGCCCTGCCCAGAATCATATAACTAGCATCAGAGGCCAAACTTGGCTTTAGTTATTTCTGACACCAGGCCCCACACTCTATCCTCAGCACCAGGAAAGCATTCAAAACATAGGGAAATTCCACTAACAAAGGCCTAGTTGTGGGATGTCTGTTATGGTAATTAGGGTAGGACTTTTTTTTTTACTGTTTTCTCTTTTGGAATGTTGAGGTAATCAAGTATCTTTGATGAGTTTTGCTTTTCAAATGTAATGGCAAGCAAAGTGGACTTTTTGCTGTCTTTATTTTGGAGTGCTTCTCAGCACTAAGGAATCTTTGAATCGGGAGTCTTTGATGACTTGCTTATGCAGAGGGAAGGCCTAGTTCACATGGGTTTGAATTGCATGGTTGTGATGCCCTTTGACCCTAAAGAAGTGTATATAAATTCAGAGGTTGGTGTTTTGCTTTTGGGGGTATACTCATTGAAAGAGTGTTGGTGACAAAACTCTGGGTAGCTATCGAAGCAGCCCCCCAGCTTTGAAAAGCCAGATGTTGGTGCTTCTCTCTGGTAACTGTACATATATTGCTATGATCAGACAAAAGCTTGTTTGTTGATCTGTTTATATTTTCTGTTTGTAATTTCTGTTTGTATTTTCTCTGAAGTTCAGGGTGCTGGCTTTCCCCCTGGGACTAAGTGAATGATATACTAGCAACGTTGTTGTTACAATGTTATGAAATGTGTATATGACACGGCATGTGACACCATTCAGTTGAATTATATAGTACTTATTCATGGCACACAGCGTGCGATAAGTTTGGGAAGGTAGGAGGGGTAAATTGTTGAGTGACTTGGATAGCAACCTAAGGAACTTGAGTTTTATCTAATGTATGAGAGAGAGTCACTGAAAAGCTTTAAAAATAGCATGATCAGATGTATGTGTAGAAGCATAAATCTATCACTTAAGTGAGTGTCCTGACATTGACAAAAAGAGAAACAGGTGTCAAAAAGTGTGGCAATAAATCTAGGACCTTTGATTTTGTCAGCGTGAGAACTTCCTGTAACAAGTGGAGATCTCAGCTCAGTTCATTTGCAATGTATAATTTTACAGTGTTGTTTTAGTTTCAGAGGGGTTAAATGACTTTCCCTTGCTGACTTAGGTACTAAATGTCAGAGCTGGGATTGAACCCATTTCTTTCTAAATCTAAGTCTAATATTATGTCCTGTACACAATGTTTTCATTCCTGTGGATGGCTAGATATAACACCTTCTATACAATGACATATTTTCACAGTATTAGATAATTTAATGTCCCTAAAATTGTTTACATGTTACTTCATCACAGAAACACAACTCTATAAATTACTTGATTATGAAGTTTATTTTCTTTTGGGTCAGAATAGAAAACCATCGAAACTACGGAGATTTTTATTTCATCTTTAGGTAATATATACAGTGAATGGAGATGAAGGTACCTCAAACTTATTCTTTCAGACAAGACTGGATGGCTTGTCCTATTCATGGACAATTGCTATCAGTAATGGCCAAAAAAAGCCACCAAACTTCTTATTTGATGAAATACCTATTTTCAGTGGTACTAAGATATTTCTCTCCAATTAAATTGGAAAGAAATTCTGTTCCCCTAGGAGCACATAAACCTGCTATAAGCAAATTCCAAAGGAGAGATTGGATAATAACAGATGCCATTTTATGCTGTATATTACCTTTTATGAGACACAATACTGTTTCCTCCCTCTGTTCCCCCTTTTCTTCCCTCGCTTTCCCTTCCTGTTTCCCGTTCCCATTTCCCCTCCCTCTTCCCCCCTTTTCCCCTCCCCCTTTGCCCCTTTACCCCTTCCTCTCCCATCCTGTCCTTCCTTCCTTCCTTCCTATCATATTGTAGTCTATGAACACACTTTTCTATTAATAATGAAGATATCCTCCTAGCGCTAAATCACATATAGATTTGAGAGCAAATCCAAATAGTATAAAGTAAGGGAAACAAAATTGGGTTGTAGAATTGTTCATTATTATATTAATGTTTGTGTGGAAAGAGACAATAGTACAGAACATGAGTGCTTATGAGAGATGACTCAGAAGAGGCCAGGGAACCCAGGGTGAGAGAATATAACCACTTGAATAGTGTAAATCACTAGTGACTGAGTTGTGAAGAAACTTAAAGCTTTTAGAGAAGTTATTGAGAGAGAAAAAAAGGAAATTTTAGGAAAGGAACACATGAGTTTTAAAACTGTAATCATTAAATTATTTATTTAAAATTTGAAGAAACCTCAAAAGCCAACTAGTCCAACCTTCTCATTTTATGTATTAGGAAACTGAGGCCAATGGAGGTTAAAATCACTGGTATTGAGATTTGAACACAGGTCCTCTCACACAAGGGTAAGAGTTCTTTCTAGCATAATCATAAACACAGGAAACTAGGGTTCTTGAGGGTAAATAAGGGAGATGAACCTTCAGTGTTATTCTATGGGTAGAATCCAAGTTGCAGTTTGGAAAACTGCATGGAGACAAACATTGACCTACAGACAAAATCAGATTAAAATGTAATTCAGAAATTTTTAACAAAATAAATAAAATGTAACAAAGATATTATTACAATTCTAAAACTTAGTCAATATATGCTCATAGAAACCCTTATTCTATTTGAGTTAAGGCACCACTGGTTTAGGTATAGATAGGCCACTTTCTCATTGACAATATGAAGTAAGAAAAATGCTCTGGCTTTCAATGGAAGTTTGAAAGAAAGAGGAAACTAGGTTAGGATTAAGGTGATGTTAGGACATTTAGGGTTCTATGCACACACATATACACATATATGCACATACATACATATGAATATACATATATGTATAAAAAGTGCTCTGCAAACCTTGAAATACTAAATAAATATTAGAGATTATTTATGTCAGTAGCAACTAATTTTATACCTGAGGGGAGTGAATCCCAGAGAAAGATGAAGTTACTTGTCTAATATCCAAAACTGCTTAGGGACAGATCCAGGACTGGGTCTCAGTTTTCTAACTCATGTTTCTTCAATCTCCTTGCTTTGCCACCATGACTCTGTTGCCTTCTTACCCTCATGCTGTGGCTCCCTCCTCTCATTGTTGAGGAGATCTCCATTTTAGAGGCAAGGCTCAAACTAGCCATCCTATATTCTTCAAACATTGGCACCATATCTCCCCTCCCTCTTCCCTTAGCTCTCTTTTATTTATGATCTTCCTATATTAGAATGTAAGTTAGTGGAGGACAGAAATTGTCTTTCTTTTTGCTCATATTTGTATCCCAATTGTTTAGCATGGTACTTGGCAAATGGTAAGCTCTTAAGAAATCTTTGTTGACTTAGTTTGTTGACTCTACTCCCCAAAAGCACTGGATACTGTCATATGTTCTAATTTTCAGGAGAACATAATATATTAAATTTGAAGTACGGGAATCGCAGTTCAAGTTCTCATTCTAGAGGGTGGGGCATGGAGGATAACGGTTGTGTTTAAGGCTTCTATTAGGCTATGTTTGTTGTTTGAATGAATATATCTTCAGTCTGTACTAACTTAAAACATGTCCTTATTAGGGAACTTTGTTATTTTAGAAATTCTGACCCACAGCAAAATTAGCCACTGATCTCTTTCATGTAGTATTCCCAGTGACAGTTCTGACTTTTGTATTTCAGGGTACAAAAGATAAATGTTTTCATAAGGGGGTCTTAGGATCTCCAGAATCTCACTTGTATTTGATCTTAGAATCCCGGAATGTCAGACATAGACAGCATCCTATAAATGTTCCAGGCTGAACTGACCTATTCCACCCTCCTCCTTTTAAAAAGCGGGGAGATGGTAGTCCAGAGATAGCATAGCAAGTTAGCGTAAATCAATCAAGCAATGAAAAGTATTTCTTAGGCATCTTTTATATATCAGACAATGTTCTTTCCACTAGGTTGTGAACCTTCTGTCCTGTGCCTCAGAAAAAGTTTAAATCTCTAATAAAGAGTCAATTGAAAGGTTATCCCTTGATTATATGCTAACACTCAAGGGTTGAGAACCTTGAATATATTTCATTCAAAAGACATTTTTCAGGTTTGTATGTTCCTGCAGCTAGAGAAAAATCCCTTACCTACAAAATTCATTTTAGGGGGTAAGAATCTGTAAACATTTTGATGGGGAAATTTTGGTTCCTTCACCTTTTGTGTCTCCCCCATTTTCCCATGGCATGAAGAATTGGAGTTTGCTGCGGTAACTCAAAGAGGGCTTTGCTATCTTCTCTCTGGTTGATTGAAAAGAAGTACTCATTCTTTTTTTTTTTTGTTTTGACCTCTTAGAAAGTTGGTCAGGATAAATGGTATTTGGGGGTAAGGTATTTTTTGGGGTGGGGCACTTTCATTGCTGCATTGCTTTAGTGATAACTAGATATTCTTTCTCCCACCAACATAGTGAATTCTATAATTAAATTTTGTCAACCGTTAATTACCAGAGAGGGGGCTTTAGGGAGAGCGGCAGGAATTCTCAAGTAGTCGAGTCTCCTCTTAGGTACACTTAGTTATTTTAGGTAGCTTGTTTAACTATTGGCTCTTTCAATTAGGCTTACTTAGAACCCTTACTTGACTACAAATGCTTTCCTTCTGCCACTTGCTATTCTGTCATTTTCAATCATAGCCAACCCTTTGTGATACCATTTAGGGTTTTCTTGGCAAAGATACTGGGATGGTGTGCCATTTCCTTCTTCAGTCCATTTTATAGATGAGCAAACTGAGGCAAATAGGGTTAAGTGACTTGGCTAAGTCTGAGAACAGATTTGAACCAGGAAGATGAGTCTTCCTGGCTCTGGGCCTGGTACTCTATCTACTGTATCACCTAGGTGACCCTACCTCTGTCAGAGAGTTTCATTGTTTTTGTTTTGTTGAATTTTTACTTTAATTGAAGTTATGATACTATTTGGAATAGGTCCACTGTTTCAGGTTTTGGTAAATGCTAATCTATTGCACTGTATTCTAACCTTTTTTTGGCTATAGCAAGGCCTCTCAGGCTTCTAGTATATTAAAATAATATCATTTGATCTATAGGGAATTGGAATGCTGCATTCCAATAATTGAACGCCTAATCACAAGGAATGCAAAAGCTTTTAGGTTATCCAATGTCCTTGCTTTTCAACTAGAGTTCAGTTTCCAGGCTGACATGAAAGATGAGACATCAAAAGTATACAATTTGGCAGACTTTTCTCAAAATAATCACCTTTAGAAAACCTTTAAAATGTTTCCAATATACGCTTATCTTACCTCACACTTTTCGTTCCTTTTTTTTTGACAGTTTCTGAGACATAAGAATGATTCAATAAGACTAGTTAATTAAAATATTATTGTTAAAAAGTTTTGGGCAAACAAATATTTCCAATTAATTATAAAGAGTAATACTTTTGTTTCCTTTAAGTCATCATTTGTTTATTAGTTCAAAGAGCATATTTTCTTGTAACTTTCCAGTTTAGCATCACATATCACATCGGAATATTTAAATATCTCCATGCTTAAAATTAACTCAATACCTACTATTTTCTTGTTGTCTTTCCCATTAGAATATGAGTTCTTTGAGGGCAGAAGCCATGGGTTTTTTCTTTGTATCCCCAACTGTTAACATAGTACTTGGCGTATCATAAGAGACTAATAAATGCTTATTCCTTTGACTTGACTTTGTAATACATTTTTTTAAATCTCAATATCTTCAATATCAGACCTTAAGAAGTTTCTATTATTTTGCTACCCAGTGGTAATTTGGTTTGTTTCTTTACAGTTGCGGGCCTCATGAGGTCAGGGACATCTTTTATTTTTCTTTGAATCCCTGCCATTTAGCAG
>CM053627.1:152230318-152244645 GCA_028646595.1 Phalanger gymnotis | reverse complement strand
ACCCATTTTTTATATTAGTACCACATTTACCTGCATGCATATGGTCATGACACTTCTCTGCTCAACCAGTCAATGAATCCCTATTGCTTGCCAAAGTAATTCCAAACTCCTTATTAACCAAAAGCATGTATTATCATTGGTAATACTGAGACTTTGTGAGAACATTAATTTTCTGATACAGATCCTAGCATTAGTTTAAGTGGATAAGGATATTGTATCTCAAATCTCTGAACTGGGAACAAATATCCCATTTTCAGAACAAGTAAATCAGTTTGAGAGTAATAGGGTTTTTCCCTAAATGAACAATAGAACTACCTGAGCTGTATCAGGTCTACTGTGTCATCTGCAAGAATACAGAACTCCTGAGGATATCACCCACTCATCCAAGCACGGGATCTGATAAGATTTTGTAGAGGAAGTTGGATTTAATTTCATTCTTTGAGGATGGATAAGAATTTTGTCTGTGGAGTGGGAATAGGGAGATTAGTTTAGGTAGAATGAATGGCATTTCTAAAAGTACAGATGTAAAAAATGTTCAGTGCATGCTTACTTTTACTAGAGCAGATGGGTCATAGTGAAGATTGGCAGAAAAGATTTCAGTCCTTTAGTTGATCTGAGTAAATCAAGAGGAGAGATATAACTAGGAAAATAAGTTGGCACAAGATTGTGGAAGACCTTGAATGACAAGATAAAGGATTTTTCCGTTATCGTGTAGTCAATGGGGAAGTTTTGCCAGAAGAATGGAATGTTTAATGCAGTGTTTTAGTATGATTGGTCTGACAGCAGTATTTATGGTGGGTCCTATGAGAGAAAAATTGGAGAATGAGTAGACCAGGTTAAAAATTTCAAGCTTTAGTATTTAATATAAAGCTAAAATTCCCAATATATTAATAGGTTCTATTCCAATTGTTCATTGAAAATTCAAGGGTTTGGAACTAAGAATGCATATTCCCCACAGAAATAATGATTATATTGGCAGTTAGGTTACCAGAATGGCCCACAAAACCCATTAAACAGTTTAAGTTATAACACTTAGAATATCTTGAGACATGTCAATGCATGAAGGGAGTCTCCAATTATGGAGTCCATCTATATGTAGAGTTCCTTTGTATCTGAAACATCCATAAAGGAGGTACTTAAATGTCAAGAGAATGTCTATACTGCTATATATTCTTGTTTTTGTTTTCTTTTGACATGTTTAGGAAGAAGTAAAACAAAACAGAAGAGCTAACTACAATTAAAAGCAATATATGACAATTTTCAAAAGCCTCCTGCTGAGGCCCAATCCCTTGCTTGCAAAAGCTAGGGACAAAAGGAATAAAAAGTGACGAGAAGAGAGATGATGTCACCCTTGATTGGCCTCCATTATAATTTGATATTTTGGAGTAATTGGAAGTGACAAAATAGAGAGACTGGATAGGAGGCTATTTTAGTAAACTTTTTATTTGGTAATTACCATTTATAAGTGATTCTGATTTATTAATCCTCTGCATGACAATGAGACCCCCTAGTCCAGGGAGTCTTAACAGTTTTTTTTAATAGATTAGAGATCCCTTTGGAACTCTGGTTAATCATATGAACCCATTCTCCGAATAATTTTTAAAAATAATAATTGAAAGGAATTCTAAATTTCAGTTACAGAGAAATGAAAATAAAAAATGCATTATATTTTTCTCTGTGAGCTCAAAGACCCTCTGAAATCTAT
The DNA here is from genome assembly GCA_028646595.1 of Phalanger gymnotis. Classification (NCBI taxonomy): domain Eukaryota; kingdom Metazoa; phylum Chordata; class Mammalia; order Diprotodontia; family Phalangeridae; genus Phalanger; species Phalanger gymnotis. The sequence continues at coordinate 152,242,940 of CM053627.1, read as the reverse complement.
CATTGACCCCAATTTAAGAATTCCTGCTCTAGAATCTGATCTTATCAGGATGAAATAGGATTTGAAGATATTGACCTTCTAAGAATTAACCGAGTCAAGTTAGAACACAGTCCTACCATCGAATGCCTGACATTGATATAGAGGGCAATCTGGTTAGATAGAAATAATCCCCAGCCCTAGTGGAGCTAGAGCTTGCCATAATTGGATATATTAAGTTTTAACACTGGGTGTTACACTTGTGGAGTTAGGTCAGCTGGGTTGTACTAAAGTTTTTGAGGATAAAATCCCGTGATCAGTGAATTTTTGCCTCAGGAATTATTCAGTCACAGAGTTGTCTATGGTTTGGAATTTCCTTGGCCTGAAACACTTACATCAATGAGACTTTCCACTCTCAGTTGAACTCCTAACTTTTTGACCAGTGGTTATATTTTGCATTGTAGAAAGTCAATAAATTCTTGATCGATTGAAAAAAATACTCAAACTAAAAACTCTAAGGCATCTGAACTCCAAATTGCTTGATGCCATGTCGTCCTTGGGCATATGCTTAACACAAATAACAACTCACATTTTTCTGTTAATGCTGATGACAATGATGATAGCTAATATTTCTAAAGTGCTATAATGTTTACGAAGTGGTCCACTATTAAACTTGTGAAGTATATAGTATGCAAAGTCTTAGTTCTGGTTTTATAAATGAAAATATTGAGGTTCAAAGAGCTGTAAGAGATTTGGTCAAAGTCATAGCAACAATAATTATCAGAGCCAAGATATGAATCCAGGACTATAGAAAGTAAATCAAAGATTCTTTCTTCCTCATCATGATTCTTTTCTTCTTTGAGACTGTGGCAGGTTAAATAATCATAGTAAAGATAATAATAACAGTGATATCTTCTGCTTGTAATTGATAAAGATGATCAACATTAAATCTATCATGCACAGAGATACTCCATGTACTGGTAATTTTTTTTTAAACGACAAACACCGCAGAAATTATTTTAGAGTAAAATATTCCCCAAATCGTTTTTCTTTTCTCTTTCAGGATAAGAAAAAAAGATTGTTGTATTTGTTGTAGATATTTTTATTCTTGATATTATATCACTCCAGTGGAAACCTATAAAAAAGAGTGTATTTTGGCTCCACATTTAGAATAGTGCTCAAAGCAATATGATTGTGTCTTCCCTTGTTAAAGAGTGAAATCTCTATTGGCTCATATAACTGGCCAAGATCAGGTTCATTGTTATAGTACAAGTCAGAATAGACAGAAATTAGTTGAGGCATTGTTTAATCTGATCTATTTATGTCAGTCTTAGGCTCAATTGAACCAGGGGGTCATCCTTATTCCCCAGAGAAGCTAATTACATTGTCATAAGAGTGAAAAGTTGCTTATTCTGTCCTAGTTTGTTTACCCATGGGTGCAGGGGATTATAATAGTTTGACCAGAGCACACTTGTATTTCTTGTTATTAGAAATTCCATCCTCTAGGAATTCACTGTCACCTGGAGGAAAGGCAGGGGGCTCAGTTCAGGGACAAGATAATAATAGTTGGAAATACACATAAAATCCAATTCATGTCTGTTCATTTATGTGTTATGCTCGGCTTCACCAAAAATGGAAAAAAAATGTTCAAGGGGATGAGACTCTTACTGGTTCATGACTCAGATCACAAAGTCTGCCCTTTCAGGGGCACCAGCTTGAGCCAAGAGGTAACTTGGGCAATGAAGAGATATGTTGTTTGGGAGCTAATTTCTCATTTGCACATGCAGAGTTGCTGCTGTGGATATCCTTTGGTAATAGCTGTCATGTGAGACTGAGACCTGACCCAAATGTGGGTAGATGTTAATGAAAAGCTTATATGATGGAGTGCTGGAAGACAATTATATATGTAAATTGTTTTTACACATGTCTATCAATAGATTATCACAGTTATCCCCAAGATCTATTTGAGTCAGGCCCTTTGGGGTCAGCTGAAAGCCTCACTATGGAAACCACAAAGTTAAAATATTGAGCCCAATTAAAGAGTAATAAGTCCAGGAGATACCCTTAGTTAGCATTTTTAGAAAGATTTTAAATGTCAGGTTAAAAAAAGGAATTTAAATTTTATCCTATAGGCAATAGAAAAGCATTGAAGATTTTTGAGTGGGAGAATTAGATATAAGATTCTGAAGAGCTTTTAATATCAGTGCGAGGTCTTTTAGCTTCTTGGAGGAAATAGAACACAAATCATTCATCTTTGCATTCCTATTTGGACCTAGACCAGTGCCTCATACATAGTGGATGCTTAATAAATATTTATTCACCTTAACAGATGTCACAGTAGGAGTACTATAGGAGCTCAGATGATGAAGACACCACTGAGGAATAGAGTGGCCAGGGAAGCTTCATGGAAGAATGCACCAAGAATAAAACCCAAAGGCAGTATGATGTGAATGTGAGATGTGGCCAATCTGCAAAGAGTAGGAGGAAAGCACATATTTTCACGATGAAAATGTAGAATCCCCAATTGATTTAAGTAGCTTCTCAAGATAGATCTAAATGGAAGTTTATAAACGTCAATTTTTTGTAAAAGATGAATTAAATCAAACATCAGAATTGCATAAATATACTTAAGTAAATGGTTTGGTGTAAATCAAGACACAGATATTGAGTTGCAGTTATGGAAAATATCAGACTTGAAAAACGTGAGTTCTCATTTGATGTATGAGTCAAAATTTATGTATTATGCGCCTACTCTGTGCAAGCCCATGTTCTGTATTTAATCTGGGGAAGTTTTCATTGAAGCAATGATGTCTGGATATTGGAGGGCAAATTTGTTAAGTAGGTCAAGTGTATTTGAGGTGTAGTGCTATGGAGGAAGAAGATTTGTGGATCAATGAAAGGAGAAAAATAAGGGATAATTGTGTGCTTCTTAATAACAAAGAAATGAAACATGAAGCACTGAATCAAATATATGCATTTTCTCTATTATATACAGAACTCTATTATCAGGCTAAGAATTTGTCAAGCAAATTGAATAATATCAGATCATAAATCTAGAGATGGAAAGGGCCTCAGGGGGCAACTAGTTGAACCCCCTCATTTTTCGTACGAGAAAATGGAAGCCCATGGAAGTAAAGTGTCTTGTTAAAAATCAAACTGGCAATAAATATCAGAGTTAAGTTTTGAATTCAGTCGTCTGGGCATTTGGTGACTCAATGGACAGAGCATGGGGTCTGAATTCACACCCAGCATCACACACTTACTATGTGACTCTTGGCAAATTATTTAACCTCTGTTTGTATTATCAGACACTTACCATGTGACTCCAGGCAAATTGTTTAACCTCTGTTTGTCTTAACACATTAGTGAAAAAAGGCAAACCACTCCAGCATCATTTCGAAGAAAGCCCTAATGAAAAGTATGGTCCAGGGGTTCATAAAGAGTCTGGCACAACTGGACAACTGAACAACAAGCTCTTAGTACAGAGCCACTGCTCTTTCCATTTTATCATTTTGACTCTCAAAAACACTAAACTTTACAAACCCATGAATTTGAGATTAAAGTTTCATGCTCTTCCAGCTCAGCTAGCTGGGCAACATGTAGTTAAATATAACTGTAAGGATCATTTACTTAGCACCTACTATGTATCAAGCACTTTGTTAAGCACAAAAGATGAAAAAAAAACAGAGGCAAAGGAAAGTCCTGTCCTCAAAGAAGTCACAATCTAATGGGGAAGACAACAAGCAAACAACTATAAATAAAACAAGCTATATACAAGATAAATAGAAAATAATTAACTGAGGGAAGGCACTAGAATTAAGATAGTCAAGAAAGGTTTCCTGTAGAAGGTGGTATTTTGGGAATGGGGCTTGAAGAAAGCCAAGAGGTAGAGATGAGGAGGGAGAATATTTCAGGCATGGGCGATCGTCAGAGAAAACGTGGAGAACTGATGGAGCTTATCATTCATGGAACAGCATCAAGGCCAGTGTTACTGGATTGAGGAGTAAGTGATACAATAGAAGGTTTAAGAAGACTAGGTAAGTAGGTGGGAAGGCAGATTATAAAGGGCTATAGATGCTAAAAAAAAAAGACATGTTATTTAATCCTGGTGAAAAGGAGTCACTGAAATTTATTGAGCAGGTTGTATTTGTGTGCTTGACGTGATTAGATTTGCATTTTTACAAAAATGACTCTGGAAGCTGAATAGAGAATGGATTGGAGTGAAGAAGACATAGATAGCTAGCAGGCTATTGCAGTAGTCTAGTGGTAAAGTGCTGAGGGTTGGTAACATAGAGGTGGCAGTGTCAGAAGGGAGAATGTTACAAAGTTGAAATCATCAGATGTTGGCAACAGATTGAATATTGCAATGAGTGAATAATCTGTAGAATGTGGAAGCTACCTGAATTTCCCTCTTGGTATGGTCCCCTATGGATCGACCCAGCATTGAACAAAATTAAGTCCCCAAAGCATAACATGTGGGGAAAATGTCAACTGTATATATGAGAAGCATATTGGGCAACAAGGAGATAAATGAGTTGGAGGTGTAGAGTAGTGTAACAACAATGTTACTTGTAAGACCAACAACACCAGCACACAGGAGGGTTGCTAGCACAGATTCTTTGATCTGCTTTTCTAAAGGAAAGCAACTTTAAAGGGGTCAGTGATCTTACTTCAATATCATTCACTTGGTTCCGGGGGAAAAGCCAGCACTCTGAACTTCAGATAAAATACAAACAAAAATTACAAGCAGAAATTATATAAACAGAGCAAATACAAACAACAAAGACCAACAGACAGGGCTTCCAACTGTCTGATGAAAAGCAATACATACATAGTTACCAGAGAGAGAAGCACCAACATCTGGTTTTTTCAAACCTGGGGGGGTGGGGCTCCTTAGTGTCTACCCAGAGTCCCATCTGGCTACATCACATGAACACTCTTCCCATGAGTGAGCCCCAAAGCAAAATGCTAACTTCAGAGTATATATACACTTCTTCAGGGTCAGATGGCATCACAACCCTCATGACCCAGGCTCATGTGACTCAGACTTCCATGTGACTCAGACAGGTCACATGGGCCTATTAAGGGATGGGAAAGATCCTCCCATTAAGCAACTCCCACTAAGCAAAAATACATTAATAACACAAACAGATCTTCATTGAATTTCATTTTTATTTTTTTAAAGTTGCAGTTTAGAGGAGCATTGTTTTTCCTTTTTCGGTTATGTCTTGTCCATGGTTCATATAAATACAATAGAAGGCTTGTAGCCCTATTGACACCTTAGGGTCTTGTTCTGTTTTACTTTACTTTTATCTGGATTTGTGATTTCATCAAGCTGAGAAACTCTCAGTGCAGACATTCTCTGAACTGAGGTCATATAGTCAAAAATCTTAGACTTTCCTGGAGCCTTTGAAAGACTAAATGTTAAGCCTATGGTAACACAACCAGCATGTATGAGTAGCAGAATTTGGATCCATATTTTCCTCATGCCAAGACTGAAGCTCTATCCACTAAAATGATGGTCAAAATGGGGGTGATTTCCCAGGTGTGATATCACTCCAGGAGTCTGCCTTTTGTTCCTAACGTGTGATTGTACAATAAGAGGGTAGGAAGATAGTTTACATTCTACACTCCCTGTGATGGCCGATTGTGGGGCTTGTTTCTAATACACTTTCCTCTTTACTTTCCTCCATCTTCTAACCAAACACCCTTTCTTTCCACTTCTGCACAAAGTGTTTTCTCTCCCTCAACACGAGTTAGAAACTAAACCAATTGCTACCCACAACAAATGTTCAAGGGCCATTGGGAGAAGCGATACTTTTCTTTTCCCCTCCACGCACACTACCCCATCATCTGATTACTGCAAGTTAGCCTTGGGAGGATGGACTTTGTGTTTGGGAGATAGTGTCTGATAAATAAGAGCCTGTATCCTTTTTTTCATTTTGGATGGGATAGATTGGTACACACAAAATGAACAGGCATGGATTGTGATCTAAATCAGATACAGCATTTATCATTTTTTTAGAAAGCTAGTAGGTAAACATTTATGAGTATAGCCGTGGAATTGGAGTGTCTTCACAAATCTCTTCTTGGAGGCCATATTTATTCTTTGTAATTCTGGAAAAAAATCACTTTGGGTTGTTTTGTGGTTTCTGTATTTTCCATTTAAATTTCATTTAAATTGTTGTATATTGTTTTCTTGACTGCTTACTTTACTTCACAGTAGTTCATTTAAGTATTCCCATACTTCTCTGTATTCATCACATTTGTTGTTTATTACAACACATTAATATTACAGTGTATTCATACACCACAATTTGTTTAGCCATTTCACAACCTATAGACACACACTGCGTTTCCAGTTATTTGATACCGCAAGAAATGCTGGCATATTTTAATGAATAGTATGTATATATTTTTCATAAATTATTTCTTTGGAACATAACAAGTAATTTAATACAGCTAAACTCTATATTCCCACACAGGGAGATGATACTTCTAATTCTTAAAAATGTTATCACTAATGGTAAAGATAGAAGGAATATACATAGGCAGAGGATATGGATATGAGCTGAATTTCAGGGAATGGCATAAAAAAATTAAGGGATGATAAAGAGGTTTGTAATGTAGGAAGGAAGGGAGAGGTAGAATGGGGAAAATTATCTCATGTGAAGAGGGAAGAAATACCTATTACAGTGGAGGGGGAGATGGGGGTGGGGATTGGCATTGCTTGAAACTTTGTCAATAGTATTGGTTCAAAGAGGGAATAACATGCACAATCAGTTGAACTTAGAAATCTATCTTACCAAAGAGGGAAATAGGAGAGGAGAAGACTAGGTAAAGATGTGTGTGGCAGAGTGGGGGGGGGGAACTGATAGAAGAGAATGCAGATTAGGGGAGGTGGTAGACAGAAAGCAAAACACTAGCGAGGTGGGGAAAAGTGAAAGGCTAGGGAGGATAAACAGGAGGAAGAATAGGATGGAGGGAAATACACAGGTAGTAATCATAAATGTGAATAAGAATGGAATGAAGTCTCCCATAAAAAGGAAGTGATAGCAGAGTGGATCAAAACCCAGAATCCTACAATATGTTGCTTACAACAAACACACTTCAAGCAGAGAAACACACACTGAGTAAAGCTAAGGGGCTGAAGAAGAATCCATTATGCTTCAGCTGAAGTAAAAAAAAAAAAAAGCAGGAGTAGCAAGAAAGAAAATAAATAAGACCTAATTAAAATAGATAAGGAAGGAAACTACATCTTGCTGAATAGTACCATAGACAATGAAACAATCAAATTTGAAGAGCAAGGAATCAGATCTATGGAGAGGGGGAGAATTCATGACCAAACAAGAATAAAGAACATTATGAAATGTAGAATAGATAATTTGATCATATTAAATTGAAAAGCTTTTGTGCAAACAAAACCAATGCAACCAAGATTAGAAGGAAAACAGAAAGCTGGGAAACAATCTTCATAACAAATGTCTCTGATAAAGGCCTCATTTCTCAAATACATAAAGAACTGAGTCAAATTTATTAGAATACAAATTATTCCCCTATTAATAAATGGTCAGAGGATGTGAACAGGACATTTTTAGTTGAAGAAAGTAAGGAAATTTATAGACATACGAAGAAATACTTTAAATCATTTTTGATTAGAGAATACAAATTAAAACAAATGAAATACTACTTAACACCAGTCTGAATGGCTAATATGACACAAAAAGGAAAATGATAAATATTAGAGAGGATGTGGGAAAATTGAGACACTAATGCATTGTTGGTGGACTTGAGAACTGACCCAGCCATTCTGGAGAGCAATTTGGAAGTATGCCCAAACGTATACCCTTTGATCCAGCACTAACACTACTAGGTCTATATCCTAAAGGGGTCATCAAAAAGGGAAAAAAAGACCTACATGTGCAGAAATATTCATAGCAGCTGTTTTTCTGGTGGCGAAATATTGAAAATTGAGGAGATGTCCATCAATTGAGGAATGGCTGAACAAACTGGTATATGAATGTAATGGAATACTATTATGCGATAGTAAATGATGAACAGGCACATTTCAAAAAACCTGGAAAGACTTGCACAAACTGAAGCAAAGTGAAATGAGCAAAAACAGAGAAACATTGTACACAATATCAGCAAAATTATGTGATGATTGGCTATGAAGGATTCAGCTCTTCTCAGCAACACAATGAGACAAGGCAACTGCAAAGGATTCACAAAGGACAATGCTATTCATATCCAAATAAAGAACTGATGAACTCTAAATGCAGATCTGAACATAATTTTTTCATTTACTTAATTTTTTCTTGTGGCATTTTTTTCTTTTTATCTGTTTCTTCTTCCACAACTGTGATGAGTTTGGAAATATGTTTTTGTATGATAGCATACATTTAAACTATGTCAAACCACCTACTGTTTTTAAAAGAGGGGAGGGAGAAAAATTTAGAATTCAAAATCTTATAAAGATGAAGACAAAAGATTTTCTTGATATGTAATTGTGGGAAAAATAAAACGCCATTTAAAAATAACTGTACTAATTAACATCATGTTGTTTGCTCTTTCAAATGAATAGGGAAGGCATGAGAGGGAGGGAGAGAATTTTAATTCAAAATTTTTTTATGTCAAAAATAAATAATATATTTAAAAAAATATGTTACTTATTCAGAACTATGCCAAAAATGCCACAGCATGCCTTTCTTTTCCAAACTCTTCATTATTAGCTAATCCAAACTTTTGTCAGTCTTGCCAGTTTGCTGAGTATGAGGTCAAACTTCAGGATTGTTCCAATTTACAGCTCTCTTACTATTAAAAATTTTGGATATTCTTCAATGTGGATATTAATAATTTGTAATTATGACACTAGAGGGATACTTGGAGAAATTTAGGCAATGCAAAAATAAAAGATATTTATAAATATTTAAAATTGAGAGGTTTTTACTCCATTTTTATCAGCGAAAGACTTGTAAACAAATAGTTTGAGAGACCACTGAATTATGTCAAGCTCCATCTCTAAAGTTCTTTAAGCTCAGGAAAACAACATATAGAGAGATGAAGATCAGCAACCAGCATAGCTGTAAATGTTTAAGTGGTCTATGTAATTTTTGTAAGCATTTAATATAGCACACAGAAAGAAGGAGATATCATGACTAAGACAAGTGTCATTTTCTCTAGATCATTTGATCCTAGTGAAATGAATATCATTGGGCATGGAGAAGTATTAAAGATTTTTTTCCCTTGGGTGGTTTTGTATGCTTTAAGATTAGTTTATCACATCATTCGACACTGCTAGGTGTGCGTGTGTGTGTGTGTGTGTGTGTGTGAGTGTGTGCATGTGTGTATTTATATAAGCCTTTGTTCAGGAATAATTTACCTTTATGAAGATCTGCTGCCATTTGTCAATCCTGTAGTTGCTCCATTTTCCCAAATGATGATATAGAGAATAATTCATTTTTGCAATGATGACAAGTAAGTGCTGAAGTTTGACGGCAGTTAAAAGTTGGAGGCCCTAGAGTATTTGTCCACAGGTCCCCAGAGTAATGTGTCGCCTTTTTTTTAGAAAAGGACTGAGGGTTCCCCAACTGATAAATGGTGAAAGGATATAAAAAGGTAATTTTCAGCCAAAGAAATCAAAGTTATCTATAGTAATATGAAAAAATGCTCTAAATCACTCTTGATTGGAGAAATGCAAATCAAAACACCTCTAAGGTACCCCTTCATATCTATCAGATTGGTTAACATGACAGAAAAGAAGAAAAATGATACAATTTGGAGGGATGTTGGGTAACCAGGACATTGAAGCACTGCTGATAAGTGGTGAACTGATCAACCATTTTGGAGAGTAATTAAGAAATATCCCTAAAAGGCCATAAAACTGGACATCCAACCCAAAGACCCCACCTTTTGGGGGTAAGAACTCACTATTTGACAAAAACTTCTGCAAAAACTAGAAAATAGTATGGCAGCATCGAGGCACAGACCACCACCTTACACCTTATACCAAAATGAAGTCAAAATAGGTACACAATTTAGATATAAAGGCTGAGACTATAAGGAAACCAAGAGAGCAAGGAATAGTTTACCTGTCAGATTTATGGAGAATGGAATAATTTGTGACCAAACAAGAGACAGAGAAACTTATGGAATGCAAAATGTATAATTTTGATTACATTAAATTGAAAAGCTTTTACACAAACAAAGCCAATTCAACCAACATTAGGAGAGAAGCAGAAAATTGGGCAGGAAGACAAATCAGATATCTGTGGATTAATTTCTTGACCACTAATATCATATATCTGACAATATATACATGTATACATATATGTGCATATATGTTTGTTACGAATGTGTCCATACATTTCAATTAATAAAACTAAAACAAGATAAAGTGCAAAGATTATAAACTTACTGGATCAAAGATTTTCAGTTGGAAAGGATCTCAGAGGACATTTATTCAAATCTTTCCCTTTTACAAATGAGGAAAGTGGGGTCCACAGGGGTTAAATGATTTATGCAAAGTCACACAAGTACCATTTGTCCCAGGCAGTATTTGAACCTACATCCTCTCATTTCAGACTGATGCTTCTTCTGCCATTCTTCTTGAGTTCATTCAGGACTTTGGTGACTCCATTTTTTTTAGTCTTTTTAAAAATATTTATTTTTAACATTCTTTTTTAAAAAAAATAGTTCCAAATTTTCTTCCTCCCTCCAGACATGTAAACATTTCCAAGTTTTTCTGAAAGCAACCTGCTCATTCATTATTTATTATAACACAATAGTATTCTCTCACAATCATATACCAGAACTTTCTCAACCATTCTGCAATTGATGGGCATGCCTTCAATTTCCAATTCTTTGCCACCAATAAAAGAGCTTCTATAAATGTTTTTGTACATATAAGTCCTTTTCCTTTTTTAAAAAAATCTCTTTAACATACAGAACTAGAAGTGGTAATGCTAGATCAAAGGCTATGCAGTTTTCTATCCCTTTAGGCATAGTTCCTAATTGCTCTGCAGAATGGTTGGATCAGATCACAACTCCATCAGCCATGCATTAGTGTCCCAATTTTTCCACATTCCTTTGAACAGTTGTCATTTTTCTTTTCTGTTATGTTAACCAATCTTAAGGGTTTGAGGTGGTACTTCAGAGTTGTTTTAACTTGCCTTTCTCTAATCAATAGTGATTTAGTATACTTTTTATGTGACTATGGATAGCTTTGATTTCTTCATCTAAAACTACCAATTTATATGCTTTGATTATTTATCATTTGGGGAATGACTTGTATTGTTATAAATTGTTTTCAGTTCACTGTATATTTAAGAATGAAAGCCTTATCAGAAAAAGTTGTTGTGAACATTTTTTCACAGTTATTAATGTGTGTTTTCCATCATCTTATTTTTTTTCCTGTTTGTCCTTCTCTTTCCTTTCTTATGAGCAACCACGAGTGCTCCTCTCTGCCTTGGAATTGTGACTCAGAACTGTGTATGGGCAATACAATTGTCAAACAGTGTGAAAATGTAGTAGGAAGGCTGAATTTATGATCTCGAAGAGGATCATAAATATATATATATATGTATATATATATATGTATATATGAATGGTTTGAAATAGTTGGGTATAAAGAACTCTCCAAGTAGAAGGCATCAAAACATCTATTTAGGCCCCACAGCAACAGTTTAGCAAACCAGTTTCCCCATTCCGATATCTTGACCAAAAAATCCCAGGCCCAATAAGCCCGCCTCACAAGAGTAACCAGGAGGCCACATAAAAACAAGATGGTATTTAACCAATTCATATTTACTGGCCTCAAGTCCTTGCTCGCACTCCTGGGTTCACACAGGTCGGCTCTGCTTCTGCAGCTCCTGCTTCGGCTTTTTTCAGCTTCAGCTGTAGTTGTCTCTTAGCTCGCCTCTCCTCGCAGCCGAGCCTCTGGAGTCCTCAAGCCCCACCTCAAGGACCAGAGACAATTGGTTCCCAAGTTGGCCCCTCTTAAGTCATCAATCTATACCCACACAGGTTTCACACCTGATAGGGCTTTGGGCCTGGGGCTTAGCACTTAACAACTGAAAGTACTTTCACTCTAAGTAAACAAAGTAAACAAAAGCCAAACTCCTCAAGTGCTAAGAAGCCCATTTTGCCTTACCAACACAGAAATCCAGGACCCAGTGCCATCAAAGAGTCCCCCACTGTCTCTTTATCACTGGTTGTCTTACCACCTCTGAGTTGAGAGCTTCTGAAGTTGCTGCTGCTGCTGTAGCTGCCTCCAAGGCCCACTGCTGATGTTGCTACCATTGCCATGTTCTCTGAGCTGGCTCCCACCCCTGTACCACAGATCTCTCATGCTAACTTACTAAGTTGCATTGGGCTGGAAAAAGCCTCACCTTGACCTTTTGTGGGCTCTGCCACTCCAGAAATCAATTCAAGGTTTTAATTTAAAGTTGTTTGTAGGAGAATGTTGGGAGAGATAGGCTGCACTGCAGCCTCTACTCCACAATCTTTTCTCTTCCCCAATCCATCATTCTCAAATCCCAATCCCTATAGGCTTTGGTGGAGGAGCTCTCTGATCTGTTCACCCTTGACACTTCCAAGTACCAGCTTTTCCTTGTCAAATTAACTATATAATGGCTAGTGCCTCCAC
>CM053627.1:152175800-152229818 GCA_028646595.1 Phalanger gymnotis | reverse complement strand
AATTGGTTCAGAGCCATTGTTTTATAGGTTTTTGGAGGAACTTGGTGGGGAGCTCACGCCAGTCACTGCTTCCCAGCCGCCATCTTGGCTCCGCCCCCCTGGTGAATTTTTTTGATGCCTGTTTTGCCTCGTGATTCCAGGATATGGGGGCAGTTTTTGTTGAAAATTTATTGAGAGATGCTGCCTAGGTCCTCCTTTTGCTCATGGCTTTCAGGTAGTTCAATGATTCTGACATTGACTCTCCTGGATCCATTTCCCAGGTCAGTTGTTTTTCCAATGAGGTATTTTATATTTTCCTCTATTTTTTCACTTCTGAATTTGCTTGATTGATTCTTGATGGTTCATAGAGCCATTAACTTCTACTCGTTCAATTTTAACTTTGAAGAATTTGTTTTCCTCAGTTATCTTTTGCATATGGCCAATTGTACTTTTTAAGGAGTTGTTTTCTTCAGTGGGTTTTTGTATCTCCTTTTCCATTTAGCCAATTCTTCCTTTTAAGCAGTTGTTTTCATTTTTCAGCTATTGACTCTTTTATCATAATTCTCTTCCATCACTCTAATTTTTCCCAAATTTTTCTTCTACTTCCCCTCTGTGATTGTTAATCCTTCTTTTGAGTTTTTCTGTGAGTTCTTCCTGGGCTTGAGACCACTTCCTGTTTTACTTTGGGGTTTTGCCCATAGGTGTTTTGACATTGTTGTCCTCTTCTAAGTTTGTGTCTTGATCTTCCCTGTCACCATATTAACTTTTTATGGTCAAATTCTTTTTGTATTGTTTTTTTGCTCATCTTTTTGGTCTTTTTCATTTGTTTTAAGTTTGAGCTCTGCTCCCCAGAATGGAAGGGTTACTTTCTCAGACTTCTTTTGTCATTGGCAGCAGGCCCTGGCTATTTACCTGGTGCTGTGCTGATGTTGCCCTGAGTCCTACAGGGGACACTCATGTCTGGTGTTATGCTGAGGGTGTGGATCGGGGGTTGCCTGGTGCTTGTGGATGCTGTAGGAGTCTGGCAGCTTACTTGGTGCTGAGCTGGGGTGCTAGTGGCGATGTCTGGTATTTGCTGAGGTAGGCAGGGTTTTTCTGTGTTTCCCTATGGCTACACTGACTGTCTGACTGCTGTCTGACTGCTAAAGGCTGCCTGTTTGCTTGGGGCTATGCTGAAGCATTGACAATTCTTAGAGCTAAAGTCTGACCATTTGCCTGGCTAATCTGAGGCACATGGTGTGGCCTGATAATTGGCTTTTGACTGCTCCACTGTACTGGATCTTAGGACCTCCTACTGGTTTGCTGAGGTGGGGCTTGTAGCTGGTTTGTTTGGATGCATTCTGTCCTAGATTGTTTTCTCCTTTTACCAGAGTGAAACCGACCTTTCTTGCCAATCTTGCAAGTTTTTTGGGCTCAAAGATTGTTTCACCCCATCTTTTTGCTGGTTCTACTGTTCCAGGATTTGTTTCAGGGGCACTATTTTATGGTTTTTTTATGGAGGTGAATGGCTTTTTATGGGTTTTTTGGAGGTGAATATGGGAGAGCTACGGTGATTTACTGATTACTCCACCATCTTGGCTCCTGGAAGTCTAGGGCTCACTATTGCTACTGAAAATATTTTGACAATGATGATGAATTTTCAAGAAACTGCAACTGCTTATTAAAAAAGGTGGGAAAGAAGCTGACTGGAGATGAAAACCTGGTACTTGTCCAGATTTTCATATTGAGGTTATTCTTCCAGTTTTAAATATGGTTAAGAGATTGGCCATAATCAGTGAAGTACAAACAATGGGCATAATTATAACAACTTGCCCTTTGCCCAAGTGACCTTTCAGAACCAATTGGAAGCAATTTTCTCTAACTCACAATTAGTGTTGTAGATTAAATTGCATTCACAGAACTCTGCACTGGTTTTATGTACTTTTCACAAGACAGTGGCCATCTTCTCCCAACTAAAGAATAAAATAAAGCTACATAATGGTGATACTCTCATAAGAATTTATATATGAATACTTGGAATTTTAATCTGTGTCTACTTATGACTTCAAAAAGAATATTTTTGGAAACCTTCATTCAGTAAGAGTGAGAAAAGGCTGTATAAGTCATTGAAAGATGAACACTGTTCATGTAGTAATGAGAAATCAATAAAAAAATAACTATCCAATGGATGGTAGTGGGGTAATGAGGAGAAGTCCATTAGCCAAAGCACTATCAACTGGTGGGCAAAACAATTTGTAGAGACATCCTGATACTTAGGAGTCAAAAAAGATCTATATTAGTATCTTTCAGACACATTAGAGTCCTCTAGACTATTTCAGAATCCGTCAGAAACATATTAGATGTATGAATATCGTCAATCTTCTTAACCTTTTCAAATCTCATTTTACTTATCTGTAACAATGGGAATAATGGCAACCATCAGAACACCTAATGAGGGAAAAGTTGCCCACTACCTATTGCAGAGCAAGACATGTTGAGCAACAAATATCATAAGATGAAATTACAACTTTTTGTTAATACTAGTTGTTGATCCTTGTTTCATTTTCGGGGGTGCCAGGGAGGCACCTGACCAGAATTATAGCTCTTTGTTTGCCCACCTAGTCTAAATATGCTTGACATTCTTGAGTGTTGTGCCCACGATATCTGTGGTTTTGCTTTCAACTGATTTTCCTAAGGTAACCTCCAGCTAATGAGAAAAAATATCTGATACATTTGGGGAAAAAACAAATAACCAAACAGTAGGAAATAGATGAAAATTCTGTGTAGAGGCAGATTGGCAGAATAAATAGTGCTAGAACTAGAGTCAGGAGGACCTGAGTTATACTGCCTAAGATACCTACTAGATTGTGTGACCCAGAAATTCCTTTAACTTTTCTGAGCCTTAAATTATCTTTCTTCAAAAATGAGACTAATAATAGCACCTCCCTCACAGGGTACTTGTGAAGATCAAAAGAGCTGACACAAATGTTTTGAAAACCTTAAAATACCATGTATATATGAGCTATTACTTCTTATTTTGTATCTAGCTCATCATAAGACACGACCACCTCACTAGGGAAAGAGGATATCTATATTTCATTTGGTTGTGGAAAAGGATATTATGGCCACAGATATGAATTAGATAACTTCACTTTCTACAAGCACAAAATATGCCACATCGAATGCCTAAGAATATTTGGGAGATGGTAGCTCTGATGAATTTTTAAGGGTACTATTTTTCATATGTATAAATGATCATTTCAGGAACACATGTTAGAAAATTATCTTTTTTTTCTTATTTCGATAATGATTCCAACTAAATGCCTATTTGTTAGGTTTTGTACAGAAAGAATTAAACATATTTTCCTTCCCTCTAGCAGGAGTTCTTAAGCAGGAGTCCACAGGCCCCAACATGATCTGGGGATAGCTTTCAATGGATCACTGAATTTTCTTGTTATGATTTCGATAACTACTTAAATTAAATTGATTTACTTTGAAATCATAATATATGTATATGTATATAATTTTACTTATTTAAATTATTATTATGAGAAGGGGTCTATGATAATGATTAGCATTTATATAGTACTCTAAGTTTTGTGAAGCAATTTGCAAAGATTATCTCATTCTATTTCCACAAAAACCCTGGGAGGTAAGTGCTATTATAACCTCCATTTTACAGATTAGGGAACTGAGCCTGAAAGAGGTTAAGTGACTTTCCCAGGGGCACAGAAATAGTAAAAAATCTGAGGTAGGATTTGAACTAAGTCTTCCGGAATCCACGTCCAGCACTCTTCCTGTTGTACTACCTAGCTGCCTCCAAGTTTAGAATCTTCAATAGACTTTGAAATGGTTTCTTGTCACAAGAAAGGCTAAAACTTACTCCTCTATGAGTGTTGCCTTGTATGACACTCCTCTTCGGTGTCATCTTGGTTTATTAATTTGAACTTCCGTAATAGTTGCCCATGTGTGCTGCAGCCCTGATTGAGTTTTGCTGCTTCCTAAACTTCCTAAGAAAAGAAAGAAAGACATTGCTGGGAAAAGAGGAAGATAGTAGTAAGTTCTGGGGAGTCCTTGCAGGCAGATTCTGAAGCACCTATCCAAGTTATTTCCTAGAGGATGTCCCTTCAGAGGATGGTCGTTGTGTTTGTCCTTCATTTTCTAAGAGGGCTATGACATCATGGAAATGATAACATGACTTGAAGTTGACTTTGATTTGAGTTAGAGAGGGCTGGGCAAGGTCACCAGCCTCACTTTGTCCTCCAGAGCCATCTGGATCCAGTGACCAGATATTCATCAGGATGACTGGAGATGATCCAGGATGCAATGAGAGATCCTGCCCTTTTAGGCTAAGATCTTTTCATGTACTCACCTAGAGTGAGGTAATGCCCATTCAGTAAATAGGTCTTTTTGGTTGGTTGGTCGGTTGTTGTCCTTCGTTCTCGAAGAGGACCAAAATGACATCACTGTGCTTGAGTCAAGATTCACTGTGTCTCACTGTGGCTAATCAGGCCAATACAAACTCAGAATGCTCTGCCACAAGTCGAACACAAATAGCCCATGTGAACATTTGGGGCGGATACTCCAAACTTGTTCCTCCTGCGTTTCCTTTAAGCTGTTTCAATTCTGCTTTGCTCATAGAGCACAGAACTTTCTCTGATGTGGCCACACAATGCTGAGTGGTCCTGTGCCAATGTGTCCCATGTCACACAATCAATTTCAAAGTTCTTGAGAGAGACCTTGAAAGTGTTCTTGTATTGCTTCTTCTGACCACCGTGTGAGTGCTTGCCCTGTGTAAGTTTCTCCATAAAATAGCCTTTTTGGCAAGCATACATTTTGCATTCTAACAACGTGGCTAGTTGATCGGACTTGTGCTCTCTGAAGCAGAGTTTGAATGCTTGGTGGTTTAGTTCAATTAAGGACCTCAGTGTTTGGGACCTTTTCTTGCCAGGGGATCTTCAGAATCTTCCTAAGACAGGTCAAATGGAAGCAATTCAGTTTCCTGGCATGGCACTGGTGGACTGTCCAGGTTTCACAGCCATACAACAATGAGGTCAGCATGTCTTAAAGAAGGCCTCTTTAAGAAGTGAGTCAAGGGATGGCCCCTTTAATTAGAAAAAAAGAAAAAAAATCAAGCTGAGAGGGGAAGATCCTCAGGGTTGCTGTTCCAAAGAGAAACAGCTACTTGGAATCAGGAAGACCTGGGCTCACATCCTATTTTAGATACATAAAAGTTGTGTGACCCTGGGCAAATAATTTAATCCCTCTAGACCTTAGATTCTTCTTTAAAATAAAGGGATTGGACTTGATGATATATCTAGGGTCCCTTGCAGCTCACTATCTATCATTCTCTGTTTTATGATATCAAAGATATTGCAAGAGCCTCTTATCCAAAAGCAGGTTACAGGCCCTATACCTAAGAAAATAAAGAAATACATTGTTATTATGCTTTCTATGTTAACATAAGAAACAAGCCCCTTGGTATTTTATGATATGCTACATGTCCCATTCACCTAATGGGAAGAGTTTATCTTGAATGTCATTCAAGTCTTTGACCAGGAATCATTTGCGCTTTGCTTTTCACTCTGAATATTTTCTTTACTTTATTCTATTGGGTCTATCATACAAATCTGTTATTTCTTCCTCCACAAATAGCTCTATAATCTTACCTTTCTTCTCCATTTCCCAGATAACACCTCTTTTCATGTTCTATTCACACCACTCCACTTAGTTTTCTTTTCCAGCAATCATCATTTCTACCCCTTTCCTTTCAGTTAAAATTCAGGTATGTGCTGCTTTCCCTTTTCTTTGCTTAAAGCCTGCTGTGAAAATATTTTCATTGTCCAGAAAAGGAAACTGAGGTTTAGAAAATCTTTTGCTAAGTTTCATGGGTTCTCTACTGTCTTGCGCTAAGTTTTAAAGGAAATCACATATATTTGCAGAGAATCAACATGTTATCTCTGGCCTCCATTTATTTGGACAGGCTACCTTATGTGATGGGAATGTATTTCTAATACCTACCTTTCATATTCCTTATCTCTCCTCAAGGTATAGTGAGGCCCCAGCCCTCCCTATCCCTTTTCCTGCTCCACTTAGTTCTCTCCATCCTCAACTATTTTTAGAGGACTTTGATTACTCCCTTTCCCTAATCCTTATGTTGAACTATGTTTACCTGGGTACGTGTGTAGCAAACCTGCCCAAGAGAGCTACTCAGTGGAACTTGTCTTTACTTCTTTTCCTTTATTTATTCTTCTCTGAAAGGAGATAGGAGGCTTTATGCAGTTAGGAAAGGACTCGCTTTCCAGTGAGTGTGTTCTTACTAAGGTGCATGCTGTCATAGGCTAAGCAAAGATAACTGGAAAAACTTTAAAGAAGACAGAGGAGTAACTTCTAAGGAACTGCAGTAATAAATGAGACAATGAAATAGCAAAAGGAAGAGGAATGATTGTGCTACCTTCTAGGAGTTCCTGAAGAAAGATAGCAGCTGTCTAAAACAAAGGTGGGGAACTTCTGGCCTCAAGGCCACATGTGGCCCTCCAGGTCCTCAAGGGTGGCCCTTTGACTGAATCCAAACTTCACAGAACAAATCCCCTTAATAAAAGGATTTGTACTACAAAACTCGGACTCAGTCAAAAGGCTAAACCCAAAGACCTACAAGGTCACGTGTGGCTTCCAGGCTGCAGGTTCCCCACCCAGGTCTAAAACTTCTGAAAACAAACAAAAAATAAAAGGACGGTGCATCAGTGAAATGGGGGTAGCATGTATGAGTTCATTGTATGGGACCCAGAAAGAAGATGCAGCTAGGTCAGAAAGGTGGATAGCAATTCACAATGGACTAGTCCTGGAATAAATCCATGACAAAAGTATGCCCAAACTATTTTAATTTCTCACGAGCAGATGCAGCCCTCCCTGGGGAGCCTCAGGGAGGTGGAGTCTATAGTTGGACTCCTGAAACCAGGGCTACTATAGCGTCCTCTGTGAAGTCTTCTCTCTCCCGAGACAGGGACCTCTGGGCCATTCTAATCACATTCCTCCCTCAACACTCTTCAACTTTTGGCACAGAATCTACATGAATTCCACATTAGTTAGTACACTGCAACTCTTTATATTTTCCCCACCCCAATTATTCTGACTCCCAGCCATTATTGCACAATCCTCATTTTCTACTTCTTACTCCCTTACTCTTTGAGTAAGATATCAGTAACTGGTGCCTCTACTTTCTTTCCTCACATTCTTTTCTAAATCCCCTAGAGTCTGGTGTCTGGCCTTATCATTCATCTCAAACTGCAAACTTATAGGTTACTAATGATCTCTTAATTGCCAAATCTAATAGCTTTTTTAAAATCATCATTCTCCTTGAGTTCTCAATTTTTGATACTGTCAAGTTCCCTCCTCTCCTAGATTCTCATTCTCATTTTCTCTCTCCCTCCCCCTCTCTCTGTCTCTCTCTCTCTCTCCCTCTCTCTCGGTCTCTGTGTCTGTCTGTCTGTCTGTCTCTCTGTCTCTGTGTCTGTCTGCCTGTCTCTCTGCCTCTCTCTCTGTGTCTCTCTCTCTCTCTCTGTCTCTCTCTCTCTCTTTCTCCCTCCCACACACTGACAGAGAGAGAGAGAGAGAGAGAGAGACAGAGAGAGAGAGAGAGACAGAGAGAGAGAGAGAGAGAGAGAGAGAGAGAGAGAGAGAGAGAGAGAGAGAGAGAGAGAGAGAGAGAGAGATATGCTTCTATCTCCTCCTTTTTCTACCTGACTGCTCTTTTCAGCCTACTTTGCTGGATCCTTATCCAGATTATGTCCAGTAATAGTTATCTCTGAAGGGTCTGTACTATGCTTTCTTCTCTTCTTCCTTCTTAGTGATCTCATCATTTCCTGTGATTTTAACCATCATATCTATGTAGATTATATTCATATCTATTTATCATCTTAACCTTTCAGATCAAGGCATCTCAAGAGATGTCCTCAATGCTAGTCTCTCATCAATAACTGACTATTGGAGACCTTGAACTGAATGTTTCATAGACAGCTAAAATGCAACATGTCCAAAGCAGAACTCATTATCATTCTTCCCAAACCCTCCTCTCTTCTGAACTTCACTATCATCGTCAAGGACATCATCATACTTCCAGTAACATGAAAATTATGAATTAGATTTCATCCTTGACTCTTACTTGCACTCACCCTTACATATCCAAGTTCTTATCCAATATTATTATTTCTACCTTCAAACATTTCTTGTTTATATTACCTTCTCACCTCTGATGCAGCCACAATCCTGTTGCAGTCCTTGATCACCTCATGCCTGGACTGATGCAATAGCCTCTTACTTTTTCTCCCTGCCCCAAGTCTACTCCTTTTCCATTTGCTCCTTAACTCAGCTGCCAAAGTGATCTTTTTGAGGTAGGGATCTGTCGGTATAACCACCCTCCTCAATCAGCTCCAGTGGTTTCTTATTACCTTTAAGATCAAGTAAAATATCTAGTGATTGGCTCTTAAAGCTGTTCACAATTGCCCCCCTTCCCACCTTTCTAGTCTTCTGATACTCTTCTCCCCTCCATGCAATCTATGATCCAGAAATATTGGCCTTCTTGCTGTCCTTCCCATAATCCACTCAGTCTCCTGACTGTTCATTTTCATTGAGTTTTCCTCATGCTTGAAATACTGTCCCTTCAAATCCTTCTTTCCTAGTTTTCTTCATTATTCAACTTAAATTCTACCATCTGTAAGAGTTCTTTTTATGCATCTTCTTCCCCTAATGCCTTCCCTATGTTGATTAATTTTCTATATATCTTATTTATACATAGTAATTTGCATATCACATCCCTGTTAGAATGTGAGCTCCTTGAGGGAAAGAACTTTTTTTTTTATAGTATAGGGATTTGGCATAACACTTGGCAAATCATGAGTGTTTAATAAATGTTGACTGGCTAACTTCTACTAGAATCGTCAGTTTTTATGGCTGAGACTTAATCATTTTGGGTGCAGAGAAGTAGGAAGGAAAAATCTGCCAGATATAACAGTCATCTGCTGAACTTACCACTCATTTACTGAGGTCTTCTTCCACAAGCTTCTGTCATCAAGATTGCCACTATCTACATTTTTCATCTCCATAGTCAATATCTGGAATTGAGTATCTGCCTACTGAGAAGGTGTCTTTTGAAATATGTCAGTGTTGACCAGGAGAAACAGTGAATTAAGGGTTTCTCTGTGTCCCAGCTACTTTTAGACACAAGGAAACATGCATAATTGAAAACTGCCCCCTCAACAGATGTCTCACATAAATACTCCTATTGTAAGGCAATCAGTAATTATTCTAAGAAAATGATTAAGATATCCTAATCCTCTTAAACAGAGACCCCATTCCTAGACACAAAAAGCTCAATAAAAAAGTCCAATGTACAACATTACACTTGTAGCAGCACTTTTTATGGTAGTAAAGAAGTGGAAACAACATTAGATGTCTGAGTGGGGAAAGGCTAAGTAAGTTGTAAATGAATGTAATCAAATGTTATTTAGATAAATAGGATGAATAGAGAAATGCAGAAAGGAATGGAATGATTTTTTATCAACTGATGCAAAATAAAGTAAGAAGCTTGTCCTCAAAAAAAAAATGTACCTAAATGTATGTCCCCTCCTACTTTGTAGAACATGCATACTATGTATAATGTCAAACTTCGTTGATGCTTTCATTTGTTTTGCTGAACCTTTTTCTTCCTCTCCTTTTTATATTCTTTAGTTGATGAACTTTTATTACCAAAAGGAATCTTCAGAGTTTTACTATAGACCAAACAAACAAAGAAGCTTCAATCTATCACCTGGTGGAGACAAAGTGAAATAAAGAAAGGGGCTCTAGATTGTGAATCCAAGGACTTGAGTTAAAGTCCTGATTTCTTCTTTTTTTCCAAGCAAATTTTTATGGATATCTTTTGTTTTTGTAACACCTACATTATCTAAGATACCTACCAATTTGGCCCCTCATTTAGAACAAAGAAAAATAAAGGGGGAGGAGGGAAACAGTTCAGCAAAGCTAATTTATCAAAACGTTCTCACATTACATGCAACGTAGTATGCCCATTGTCGCTCACCACTTGAAAGAAGCTGGATGGAATCTTGGACATCACATAGTCCAACCCCTGATTTTACGCTAGCTAGGACAGGTTAAACGAGTTCCTAAATACACAAATAGTAAGCTTCTGAGGAGTGTTTCAAACACAGATTTTTTGACTCTAGAACCAATATTCTTTCCTCTGTACCATTCTGACTCCTTGCTCACTAATGTCTCATGCTGGGATCCAAGCTCTGTATTATGTTTCCCAGCACTCAGTACTGTTAATTTTGTTACCATTCTTTCCATTTTTAGGCCACTCCCACCCCCAGTTATTTTACTTACTACTGGTATGACTTTGGGTAAGTCACTTGATTGTAGAGTGGAACTAACACTGATTTTTTCAGTCAATGTTCTTTGCTCAAATCCTGTCCTATACCAACTATTACCTGTATAACCTCAGGGAAATCATTTAACTTTTGGGGGCCTCAGATTCCTCACACATAAAGGGAAGATTTTAGTCTAACTGACCTTTAAGGTCACTTTCTTTTCTAGAATTATGAAACTATGCCTGTGAATTCATCGCTCTGTGCTACTGTTTCCCCACCTTTAAAAGGAGAATTTGGAGCAGAGATGATCTCTCCAGTTATTTTAGCTTTGTTTTTATGATCCTATGAAACATCTGATTATAGATCTCTTCAAAAGTAGATGATATAATCCTTGGATCACAAAATATTCAGTCTATTATAGGACCGATACTCAAATTTTCCAGTTTTGTAGGAATGACTAGACCTTGTGTTCTACTCTTCTGCCCTTTGAGAGCCCAGAGTCATCCCCACACCATGATGGCAAATAGTTTAAGTGGAGAGTGCCACAATTATTTTTCATGATTTCACAGTATGGGAAGATTCCAGTGTAACAAATCTCTCTACTACCTTACATTATAACCTATCTATGGTTAGTAGGTAGATTTTAGCAATTCTCCTGTTGTACATGTTAAGTGGATTATCCAGAATCACACAGTAACTACCTATCTGGGAGAAGAATTGAACTTCAGTCTGCCTGACTCCAAATCCAGGGCTTTACTGTGTTCTCTACTTGCAAATAGATTTGTTTTTAATTCAAAAATCATTATTTAAAACTCATAAGCTCACAATGAAGTAATGAACCTACAAATTTTTTGTTTGTCTTTTTCCTTTAGCACATGATGACTCAGAAAGCTGGATCTATTTTGAAGAAGATGTTTGAGAATACTCAAAGAAAGATTCTATATTCTTAAAAAATTATTAGTAACGAAGACATCACAATTAATTCTTAACTGATACTTTTACGGTTGTATGGTATTAAAACACCTTAATGGTGATAAAGTTCTTTGCTCGACATCCTTGTAAGGCAAGTAGTACAAATGTTATTGCCCCCATTTTATGGAAGAGATAACTAAGGCAAAGTCCTAATTAAGTGACTTGCCCAGAGTCACACAGCTTATTTGGTATCAGACCCCAGAATCACATATGCAGGTCTCTTTAGTTTGAATCAAGTGCTCTCTTTATTTCATCAAACAGCTGTGTTCAGTTAGAACACAGAACAATTTTCTAGGTAAATTGTCTTTAAAACATGTTGTCTGCTCTCACCCAAAAGATAAAAAATGATATGAAATATGTCTATAATTAGTCAGATCTGGAAGAATGATCTGGAAGAAGTTCCTGGAATTCCAGGTGCCTATAAGGTTGTTTCTTGATTCTAGAGGTCATTGTCTGTCAGTATCACTTTATCCTAAATCTAGGAGTCAGAGCTTGAGTTTTTCATTTAGTCAATTAGTGCTAAGCTGCTCACATAAGAGGCAGTATAGCATGACTTAGTGGAGAGACTGCCTGATTTGGAACCAGGAAGCTCTCAGCTTGAATACTACTTCCAATATGAATTAGCAGTCTGACTGTGGGCCTGTGAGCTAACCTCTATGGGCTTCAATTTCCTCATCAATTAATTGAGAGGTTTAGAATAGATGGCAGTGAAGGGTTTTTTTTTTACTCTCCAAGGATCCTAAGAACAGAGTTGTCCTTACTCAGTTTGAGAAATAAAGCTGCACATTGTTTCTTTTCTTCCTTTAAATAGCCCCATCAAAACTAAACCCAAACAGTTATAGTTTAACTTTCCATTTACCCTATTGCTTTGCTGCCCTTTTGGATGAATAGGCAAAGAAGTGGGCTGACAACCGGTTTGATTACTAATGACCAACAAGTATAAACTGGCAAATAATAAGAACTTAATACGTGCTTATTGATTGACTGCTTGAAGGACCACATAATATATATGCAAATGAATTATAATCTCACTATCTTCACAACCTAGAACAGGTTATTATTGTATTTCTCAAACCTCAATTCACTTATCTATCCATATGTCTATGTATGTGTACATGTGTGTGATATATATATATATATATGTATGCATATATATATAAAACTTCCCAAGACTTAATTCATACACACACACACACACACACACACACATATATATATATATATATATATATAAAATTCTGTATCAACATATAGATATAGAACACATAGATATATAAAATTTATGGTTCTTTTGTACGTGAAAGTGGCAGGTTAATCTATTTTGTGCTAAATGCCTAGAAGTGTAAGAAGCAGTGTATAGAGTACAAATTAGATCTGTGAAGTGGGAATCTAAAGACACATGGGATTCAGTCTGAAGATTAACGAAGTTCCATGTTTGGTACTCTATTATTGATGATTTTAAGAGCTAACCCTGGCTTGGTGAATTTACTATTTCAGGGAAGAAATTTTCAGGGGAGAAAGTTTAAGATTAGAAGTGCTTTCTTTAGCTGTTTTTCATCTTTGAACGCAGAGTGATTTTGTTATATGCTGATTGATATTTAGAAAAAAATGCTGATTGTTAGGTGTTTGCCTTTACCACTTAGAGGCTAGTTGACCATGTAACATTTCTGAACCTCAATTTCCTCTCCTGTAAAATGGAGACAATATACATATTTTTTCCTAGAGTTTTATTTTGGGGGGTGAAAAAAAAAACATAAAGTGCTGTCTATACTTTGAAGTGGAAGCTAAACACTGGGCATTATTATAAACTAGCAATTTGGGAATAAAAATAAAATGTGCTATTGGTACATTAGTTTTATTGTCACATTAAAACTTTGAAGAAAATATGAGCACATAAAGTGCGTTATGAATGAGAGAGATGCAGTTTTTAACTCCATATATGCTGTCAATGAGAACAAGCAATCAAGCTTGATACTACTTCCAAATCTTCATTCAGTCAACTCCAAGCTTGTCAGTCTATAGTTCCTTGAGCCTCAGTTGTCCATTCTGCCCACAACTGATCCTTCATGTTATGAAGTTTCATCTGAGTGAATTACTTTGTTTGCTTTTATTGTAAAAGTAGCTACAACATATATAGCTCTGTAAGGTTTGTAAAGCACTTTACAGATATTAACTCATTTTAACCTCACATCAATTCCAGGATGTAGGGTGTATTATCTGCATTTTACAGATGAGGAAATTGAGGCAGAGGTTAAGTAACTTGCTTATATGTGAGCCTCTGGTTGTTAAATAGCCTCCAATTGGCCTCCTCAGAATTAATTATTTTCATCAAGCTCATCAAACTGCTTTGAGTCCTTCGTAACCAAATACGTTAGCTCTGTGTTAATAAGTTTGCAGCTCCATCCAGTCCATCTCAGAACCAGCACCCACTACTATAAAGTGTGATTTGATTTTATAATCACAGTTTTTGGCACACTGTAGCAATTTCTTCATTTATTCCCATGATCTTCCCCCCCCCAAAAAAAAACCCTCCCCTATATGCTTTAGAAGCTATTTAATGACTAAAATAAGGGGGAGGGGAAGAAATTATGAAGGGAATTGTTCTCAGGTGCTAACAATAAGAAAGTGAACCTAGAGCCCACAAATCATTATACCTAAGGCTCTAATGGCTTGGTCAGAAAACTTAAAACACCATTAACTGCTCTTTGAGAAGTCTGTCTTTTTACAATCTTCAGATGCTTGAAAATGACTTCAGGTGATGCTGATGGCCAAAACAGCTACTGGAGGTAAAAGCATACCTAAGAGACAACAACCGGCGCTATTCACATTGATAAAGAGCTTTAAGGTTTTACCTACAATTCTCTGTTGTTCTGTTGCTATACAACTGAAGAATCAGAGTTGTAAAGACCATCGCTTCTCAAATGCATTTAGAAAACACTTTAATTTTTCAGATACAGAAATTGCAGACAATTATGGAACAATAGCAGATAATACCAGTGTTTGAGGGGTCCTCACTGTCCACCTTATAGAGTAATTATTGAAGAATAATCATTCCTGAAACATCCCTGACAAGACTGACAATATCAAAAAAATGAACCCATCAACTGGCAAGTGAGCCAGAATTCAAACTCAGGTTCTTTGATTCTCATACTAGGCATGTTTCACTATGCAGAGGAGACAACCACGTTCTGTTTCAGAATTTGTTGTGGAGAGACATATGAAGATGGAGAATTCTACTTCAGAACATGTGAATCTTGGAGCATCTAGATTTCCAAGAGAATTTTGGTAATATTTAATAGTGTGATGTTGCTCTCATAATATTTGCTGCATAAGAGAATGATTGCCAGAAAAATCTTTGAGATTGAGTCCAACATCCTCATGCAATGGATTAAAAAAAAAACTGGTACCCAGAACCAGAAAGACTTGCCTAAAACAGTGCAGATATTATTATCCACACTAAAGTCAAATAAGTAGCAGAGGTAAGATCTGAAATCAGGGCTTCATATAATGAGTAACCTGTCCACTGTCATTTCAACATGTAATATGGAATCCCCTCTCACACAGCCCTCCTTTACAGCAACCAAAATGAAAGAGGGAGAAAACATCAAAAATAGCCAACAAATAGCCACAATAACCACAAAATACCTAATATTGTATATAGTGTTCCTCACCTATATTCTCACATATCTTCAAATAGGCAAGGGAAAGATGTCTTCTTATATCTTTTCTTTGAAACCAACCTTAGTCATTAAAATTTTTAAGCATTCAAATTCTTCAGTTTTATCATTGTTCCTTCCATCTATATAGTTGTAGTCATTTTGTGTGTGTGTGTGTGTATTTTTTCCTAGGTTCAGCTCACTTCACTGTGCATCACTTAAATGTACAATGATTAATAAGGTGACCGATGAACTTCCCTGAGCTGATGACTCATATTATAGAGGCTCAACTCTTTAAACTAGGTATAGAAGGAGTAAAATTTCATAAACCATTATTATCATCATCAGAATTGTATATGAACCTAACTGTCCCAACTATTGAACAAAAATCCAGAAGGAGACATTGTGACGTGTAGGATCTCAGAAATCCAAACACTATTATTTAATAAAGGGAAGTCAAACTTACTACCTTCCATGAATTAAAATGCCACAGATTTTGCCTCTTTCCTGTTAGAAGCAACCCATCTTCTGATTTTGGCATTTTCAACCGAGAAGAATGTCTATTGACCAATCTATGATATCCATTAAACCAGGAATTCTAAATCTTTTTGCATCGTGAACACATTTGTCAGTCTACTGAAGCCTATTAACTCATTCTCATTAGAATATTTTAAATGTATATAATAAAATACACGGGATTACAAAACATACCTATTATACTGATAAACAGCTATCAGCATATATGAACGAAGAAAACAAGCATTTGGTAATCATCTACTTACTATGTGTTAGGCACTGTGCTAAACATATTAGAAATGTTGTCTTATCTGATCTTCACAACAACCCTGGGAGGTAAGTGTTATTATCACTCTCACTTTACAGTTGTAGAAACTGAAGTAGACAGAAATAATATTCCCAGGGTGACACAGCTAATAAATGTCTGAGGCTGCTTTAGAACCCAGGTCTTCCTGACTGCAGGACTAGCACTCTAACTACTATACCATCTAAGTAACCCAAAATTAAGAACCACTGATTAGATGGATAACAAACTCTGCAAGTGAACAGTGAACTGGAATGAAAATTGAATAGAAGAAGAATAGAAGGCTGGATTGGGTTTGGAATAATCTAAAATTCCTTCAATGATCCCTGATTTCTCATGAACAAAAAAAAATATGCTAGAAAATCCCCCAAAAACCAAAAATGCTATTCATTGGATGTTTTATGGCTATGAATCATGGATCACTACCTTCTAAGAACTGAAAATAAATTTTAGCCAGAAGGCAATGGAAAGGAATGTGAGGATTGTGAGTATGCTGCAATATATTCCAAAGAAGCAATTTTGACAAAGAGTAGTAAAAGTATATTATGAAATTGTGATAAAAGATATCATGACAGAAATGTATGAGCAGAAAGGATTATGTATTGGTTATGCTGCAAGAGTAAGAAATAACTGATGTGCAGCTGGTTTGTTTTATTACCCTACACGTGATGTCAAAAGGAAATAAAGATCGATATAGTTGGTAGGCCCATTTCAGTGAACCTATAAGAGGTCATGGACAAGAATCTTTTAGGATGGACAGATATGAATGGGTTCGAACAATTGTACTATTTGAGGTAATATCCACAAGAATAAGGTCTCATATTCATTTGAATATTTGAATGTAGAGATCATGTATAAATATATATACATATATATGCATATGTATACAAATAGATGCAAATATATGCATATATATGTATAAGAGTAACTTTCCCAAATCACATTTCTGTTGCTGGGCCATCTCTCTGAAGGACTGATGAATATTATTACTCAGTGTTCTAGTGGTAACCTTGGAGGTAGATGGAGTTTCTAGTATTCATCCTAAAGTTTCTCTCACCACCGATGTATTTCCTATAGATTACCAGCCATATTTAGTTTTTATCAGTAAATTGCCCAAGCAAGTACAGCATGAACAATTGTTACCAAAAAAATCACACCTCCCCCAAATTAGGGATGAATTCTCCACTTGAACACAGAAGCTCTCTTGGAAGAGTGAGCTAAAAATGAAAGCTTGAAAGCCATTAGGCACCCGTGTGAAAATCATATGTAGCACAGGGGTATCCCACAGTCATTGGCAACTAGGAGTACTTGTATCCCCTTGGAGAATATTTTTGATATTGTCTTTGGGTTTAGCTTACTTCAGTATTCCAAGAATTGCTGCCTTTGTAGGAGTCCAAAGCTTGTACTCACCTCCACCCAAAGGCATGTGATACTTAAAACTGCATTTCTTTGGAGTCTAGTTTGTCCCTGATGTGTGGCTCAACTTCTGACCCAGCCACTACTGCTGAAGGGACTCTGCTCTAAGGTCTGAAGAGAACTCTAGATTTTCTAACCTTCTGAAGTTCACAAGGTCAAATCCTAGTCATTGAGGTGAACCCGGTAAAGAGGGAAAATTTCTCCTCTTTCACGGGAGCAATTCCCTCCCAGGAGTCATTTAACCTTGGATCCAGACCACCACTGAACTGAATGGCTATGAACTAACTAGTTGTATTTTTTTATCAGTGGTCCTAATTTTTCTCTTATTTTTTTTAACCAATCAGGATATTTCTTGTGTGGTATAATCCATTTTTTTTCCCAATGATCAAAGTACTTTATTCCTCCCAGATTCACCTGTTCACTCCTATTTTCACCGTTGTTTGAGCAATTTAATCAAGTTATATTAATCGTGATATAGAGAAATATGTAATGTAAGAACTGGCCAATGAGGGCCCAATCCTTAGAGTACAGAGATATGCCTTTTCCTGGTGGACTATGCAGAGCATGCAATGATGATATTTGCATGTTCCAATCCAATGATGTGTGGATGCTTGGTGAAGCGACTTTTTACATTGAGTAACAGAAGGGCTATGTAGTGATGAAGACTTTTCTGGATGACTGAGAAACGGTAAATACTAATGAATAGAATTGCTGAACTGGAGTTGGTGTTCATGCAACAGGAATTAGGTGTCTCTCCATAGGTTTTTTTTTTCTTCTTTTCTTTATATCCTTCCTGGAAGAGAACTGAAAATTTCTGTGAACTGTCTGTGGGGGAAGAACAAGCACAATTTCCTATCTGGAAGGATGTCCATTAGCAAATGGTACCCTTATTTCTTTTATATTCATTCTTTCATGCTCTTAGGTGAACAAGTTTTAACAGAGGGGAGTGACCAGGCATTTGGGCATTTTATCATTCTTATCAAAAGGTCCCATAGACAACCAAATTGGAAGCAGTCTGCCATAGTGGCAGACCAGGGAAGCAAATACTGTGGGTAAGAGGCCAGGCATCCTTACCAACTGCCAAAAAATTGCCACTCTTAGTTTAGGCAAGCCAGGCTAAATGGAGCAGCGAGGCACCCTGAGGGAGGGTCAGGAGGCAGCATGTGCTAAGCTATTTAAATAACCAACAACACCTTAACCACCATCTTCCCTCAGATCCTAGTGGCGAAATCCCAGGATCTTGAACCCAGAAGCCTTGGCAATAGCAATGCTTCTAGTCCAGTGCCCTCAGCCATCATCCTGAAAAGCAAATGCTGTGCAGATCAAGCCTGTCAAATATAACTGCCAGGGCTACAAACCACAACTAAAGACCAAAGCAAAGAAAGTTTATGCCAACAAGTTTCTTGGCACTGTCACATGGTTCAATATTAAAATCTGATATGATTTTATTAGTGGAAATGGCATCAAATTAGAAGTAATACCAACTGTAGTGGGCCTTGGGGTTCTTTGGGTACCACAGCAATGATGGGACTTTTCCTTCTGACTTGCAAATGTAACCTCCAATGTATGTTGTCATTTTCAATAGAATGTGAGCTTCTTGAGATCAGGGACTGTCTTTTCTATTTTCTGTCAAAATGTTTGGCACACAGTAAGCTCTCAATAAATATTTTATTCGCACCCACTCGTTCATCCATTCATTCACTCATTTATTCATTCATTCATAGGAAACAAATGCACAAGGATCTGGAAAGCCACTCAGTCAAGACAGGACAGCTTCAGGGAACAGGACCCTTGAAGTGCAAAGGGGCCAAATAGCAGTGGCCAATGAGGAGGAGGGAAGATTACTCATTTTGTATCTTCGTGTAGTTCAGACTCAATACTTCTTCAGTTCTTCCATATTTCTCCTTAGCTATGCAGAAGATTCTTCAGTGCCATCTTGTTCCAACTTCTCAGTTACTCGGGGAAAGAAGCTGGCTCACCAAGCCTCAATAAACAATTGGAAGCAGAAATATAATATCTTTGCATGTTTTGTACAACCCATCAGGAAGGGTTTACACTGAGCATACTTTGAGGACTAAGCCCTCATTGGTCAGTTCCCACATACTACATATACTGCCTTTTCGTAGTATTCATAGCTCACTATGAAGAAAATACTTTTTTCCAGTACATTTAGTACAAGAGTTTTCCTGATAATAATTCCCATTTAGAGCAGGAGTTCCTTGAAAATTAATTTCTAATTTATTGCCTTTAGTTCTTCTAACAATCTTTCAATAATGACCCATCGACAACCCCACCAAGGGTTTGGCCCCTTTGTATATTCCAAAGTTAGCATCAAGTTGGGGTGCATTTATCTCCAAAGCAATTGTGAAGCCAGCCCAAGAACACGTGATTTCAACAAATCACTAGATTTAAATTGCTTGTCGAAAAATAGGATTGATGTTTATATTCCCAGACTGCTTACCTCTGCATGGCTTATTTTATCTCATAAAAGTCAATATCAGAAGCAAAGTCCAAATAATTTGAGAGAAGAAAAGTTTCATCTCTTATGCCGGCCATGAATTCTGTTGCTTTTTTACTTTAAGGATCTGGTCAGAAGAACTGAATAAGAAAATAATTATTTCTATTTTATGCATCAATCTTCTAAAGGCTTTTGATCTTTTTTAAAGGTATTCATGCTCTAAATAACTACCCCAATCTTAGAGAAATAACTCAAGCCTGGATTGAAAATAATTGACACCAAAGGGAAAACTTAGTAAATGTAGTAGCCTTGATCTACTACTCAAAAAGGCTTTTCAGGTCAAACATTAAAGGTTAACTAATCCTTATATTTTTTCCACCATAAAAACTAGTGAATTAGTACAAGTAAGGTCATTCATCATTCACTCTCAATTTAGATGGAAGAGATCTTAGAAAGAAAGATTATTTAAGTAAGAATGGCATCACCAGCTTCTTCACTCTACAAGGAAACATCTCCCATAACCCATCCACTTTTGGTCCAAAGAAGTTGTCAGTGCATGATAAAACAGTGATAATGATTCTGATGCCAGAATTTCTGACCTGCATTTACATCTTTAAGAATTATACCACTTCTGTTTAGGTCTAGATGCTAAGGTAGATTTCTTGAGGACCAATAATTCCTATCTTAATTTTAAGACATTGTTGTGAGATTTCGCCTTAGCTGGGGATATTTTACAACAGTGCTGTCAAACTTGAATAGAAACAGATGTCTAAAGGAGGGAAATTGACTTAGAAAACCACAAGTTAACATCATCTATGTTGTATTTTATTTATTCGGTTAAACATTTTCTAATTAAATTTTATCCTGGTTCTACAGAAGGGGCCTCATGTTTGATTTTGCACTATTAATGAAATTAAATACATTATCTGACTTCTGCATTCACTTTGATTTTTTCAAGTTTAAATAATCTTTCGCAGAAAGTTCATAAAACAAAATTATGTTGGCTCTAAGGAATTTTATCCCCAAGGCCCTTTTTCAGTAATGAAAAACTGTATGGCTAAAGAGTTATTATTGTCATGCTTACCTGTTTGTATGATTATGTGATTAATGATTTGCAATGGCACATAAAGAGCCCAGATCTTTCACAGAGCTGCTGCATTCAGGGCCAATTATTTATAGAGAGAAAGCAAAGCAATACTCCAAAACACTTGGGATTTCATTGACATGGATATTCCTTCCCCCGTTATCACTTACAACCACCCTGTACGTTAGTGGATGGCCCCTATGAGTTGCTCACCATTTTGTGAGCAAAATTCTGGTAATAGGCTTCTCCAAACTTAGCTGGGCTGATTTTTAGACATCAGACCCACCTCACTATGATCTGATAGCATAACCTTTGAAAGAATTGATGGTTGCCTGCATGCCATGATGAGACACTGGAGTAAGACTTTAGTGGGATATTTAAAGGAGGCTAAGAACAAGTAGGTATGATACAGATGAAACAACAACAGCAATAAAGAACCACAACAATCCTATGACTTTTGGGGGAAAATTCTTAAGTGTTCCAAATATATAAGCCTCTACCTCTCTTTGGCTTGAGGGGAACAATATTTTTTCCTATATTTCCTGCATCCAGGTGTCCAAAGGTCATTCCAGTACTCTTTGATATCTGAGTGACCAATGCTAATTCACAGGATGGGCGAGACATAATTTAATGGGCTTGTCTTCCTCTCAGACCATGCCCATGAGTTTTAGATTTCATGTGTATAAATTTATATGACTTGCATGATAGGCCACATTGGTTCCATGTGTATTCCTTTAATAAGGAAAGCATGGAATCACCATTACAGCCTTATCCCACTGATACTCATATTTTCTTCAGAAATAGGATCCCTGGGAAGCTGCAATTTAACAACCACAGGTCTCTGACCTGCACCATGTGGAGGTGAGGCTGGATTGAGTAATAATGAACAGACCACTTTGAGTTCTTAAAATGGAAGCATATTATGTAGGAGCACCATGCCTGGTACACAAACCTTTAGTCACAGTGATCACAATGACCCTTTCAAATCAAATAAATGATTTCCTTCAAAATACTTTCTAAAAGCAAAAATTTAGTGTTGGAGTTATCTATTCTACAGAAAAGATAGTTTGTGTGACTCAGTGATGTTCTTAAAGTTATTATAAGGAGGGCACTAACCTTGCTTGTTGGTTTTTTTTTTATCTACGAAAAAAAAAAGATTTACCTAGACACAGTGGGAAAGTGAAGATAGATATTAGAAAGAACTTTTGCACCCTATATGTAAAATAACATTGGGAAATCACACTATATATTCTCCCTTTAAAATTATCATAGGCACTAATCTATCCTAAGAAAATTTGGGTGTTTGGGGGGGAGCTAGACTATATGACTCCTTGGCATTTTTTTTTCTTTATTCTCTCTCATTGCATTTCAAATGTAATGGCGTGGTTATATGGCCAATTTCCACATGCTTTTGTCTGAACACATAAATACCTTTGGAAATTAAACATTTAAAATAAAGATTATTCATTGCAATTTAAGCCATGTTTAGATCATTGGAATTTGTAGCAGTTATTTTAGAGTATCTTGGGACTTCTCTTTGTTTCCATATTTTCTCCTTAAATTATAAGCATTTCCTGACCCTTTGCCAAACCTTTGGTAGTGAAATATTATTAGGAAGATCAAACATATATCATATGAAAGAAACATCTGCTGCAGTTATTGTTTTTCAAAAGTTCAGGTTGCCTACAAGGTCCTTCTGGCCATATTTTTCTTAGTTCTTGCCTTGGTGGCAGGGAAGGATTAAGAGCTGCTCTGTTTCATGTTTGGAAGCAGGATGAATGGAAGGAATTATAAATAAGATTGTTTGTGAGGAGAAAAAAAAAACTGGCTCATCCAAACTGGATTTAGCCTTTTCTTGTCCTGAAGACTAAACTAGAACTCTAAGGTTTACCGTAGGAAATGGACAAGCAAAGCAAAAATGAAATTTGGAAGAGATTTGGGAAACAGCTGCCACTTTATTCTGCCACCCCCCACCTTTATTCCCCTGCCTAATTCCCACTCACTGCTTCTATACCGAAGAAGTAGTCCTTTCCTGGGCCAACATTCTTCCTATTTCCTCTACCCCCTGCTTCCCAATCAGCTGTCATGCCTGCAATACTCTTTTGAAATAGATCAAAATAGGGAAAGTAATTTATATTTTAATGACGAGGCACAGTTATGTGTTGGACACAGAGGGTTTAGAGCCCCGGGAGGTAATTACTCGGGTTGAAAGGTGCTTCATCTGTTCTGATTGCAGCTTCCAACTGAGCCACATTCTTGGAGAAAGTGGTGATGGCAAAGAGGTCTGGGCTATAATGCTATGAAATTGCATTTACGGAATATTATCCTGATTCCCCACTTGCTAAAATCAAAATGAATCACCAGCATTGTACCTTTAAAAAAAAAACACTGAAAACATCTAAATATGATGTTTAAAACCTGGCATGTTACTGAAAAAGAAATGGCATGGCATGTTAGAAAGCCTATTACACTGGGAGTGAAGGAGACCTGGGGTCAGGTTCTAGCTCTGCCATTTGTATGTTAATTGCTTAACACTTTAAATATTGCTCATCTTCTCCGGGTTTTAATTTTCCTTTCTAAGTCTTTTGCCATTTGGGCATTATGGTCCAACATTTCATATTTTAATGCTTTCTGAATCTTTGTTATCATTAATGTGGATATTACTTTCATTTGTGATACTCACAACCCATCCGTACTATCCCTCTTCCGTGTTCCAATAGATCTTTCAGAGAGGATCAGCCTAGAGCAGGGGTGGAGAATCTATGTCCTCAAGGCCCTCAAGTAAGGCCCTTTGACTGAATCCAAACTTCACAAACCAATCCCCTTAATAAAAGGATTAGTTCTGTAAAACTTGGATTCAGTCAAAAGACCTCACCCACTCACCTAGAAGGTCACATGTGACCTCAAGGATGCAGGTCCCCCACTCCTAGCCTAAAAGTTTGGGAGGACTTCCTCTAGGTATTTTTCATATAAAATTCTTCAGAATTTAAACCCAACCCTTAGCTTTATAAAAGTATTGGATATTAGAGCTGGAAGGAACCTCAGATATCATCTAATCAAATTCTTTCATTATGTAGATGGGAGAACTGAGACCCAAAGTTGAAATATCTTAGCCAAAATCTCATAAGTTATATGTGGTAGAGTGAGGCCATGATCTCAGATTGCCGTGACTCCATGTATATTGCTTATTTCATAATGTCCTGATACATCTCCATTAATCCAGTTTTTCTCCACATTTTGAATTTTCACTTATACTGGACCTGATTCGTGTGTGTGTGTGTGTGTGTGTGTGTGTGTGTGTGTGTGTGTGTGTACATTACAGTACCAGTCTCCACCATGAAAGAGATTATATTCTTTTGGGGGAAGCAATACATGGATCAAGGAAGGAAGGTTTGGGATGGAGTGCAAAGGAATGATGAGTGGAGCCATAGGACAGTCATTTAACAAGCTCTTTCTAGAAGTGTTGGTTGTATTTGTATGATTTCTGTGCCTAAGCATTTACATGGGTAGGAGATATGACAAAATGACAAGAGTGGATAGCTTAACTGGATGGATATAGTGAGCTATCATGGTAGAATCAGAAGATGTTCTGGGAGAAGTTATTCTTTACTTTTTTTTGGCTTGCAGTGGTTTATCACGATGCCTTTTACTAATTCATTGATTAGAATTTGGTAAATAAAGGCTCACACAGTATCAGTCCAAACCAAAACTAAGGAAGAAATATCTTAACACTTATAGTTTATGAAAGAAAGATGATTTCTCCCTTTTCAGCATCATCTCTTTTACTTCCAAGAAACATTTAATAAATACTCTAGATCAGTGGTCATGCAATAAAAGTTACCACAGAGATCATTCAGCACTCAAGATACCTAATGTCATTTAAATCAGTAGTGGTGATATGCACTTGTACAGATGAATGATGTTCAAGAAGTTAGGCCAAGGATTAGGCAACGATATAAATGCATATGCCCCCTAATCCCATCCTCACAATAATACTAACAAAAGAAGTGCATGCAAATGAACATTTAGATATCAGTTGTGCGTAACTGGAGAAAATAGGAATGAAGTGCCTTGTCTTGCTATCCAAAGTCAGAAGTGACTTCATGAAGGAACTGGAATTTCAGTAGGTCCTTGAGAAAGTATGTGTGCAAATATATATGTTTCTTACCCTGAGAGTACTTTTGGCATTTTCCATTGAAAAAACAATACTCATCCACCGTTCATATGGTAAGCTGGTTACTTCATAATTTTGTATTCGACTGCCTTGCAAGTGCATTAAGATTTTTATTTCATTTTTCATGTCTTTTTTCTTCCAGAGAGAAAGATTGGTTTTAGAGTTGGGATTTAGGGTGGGGAAAGAATCCCATCAGGAAATCATGAATGTGTTGTTTATATGATAAATCATCTCTGGAAATATGAACAATTGAGTACAGGAAGGTACAGTGTGTGTTATTTATTTTCCACTTTGCAAAAAAAAAAAAAGACCTTTCTTCCACCACACACAGTCCATTACTAAATAAAAGTTTTAATGGATTCTACCTTGATAACATCTCTTGGGTTTACCTACCTTGGGCAAGTCACTTATCCTCTCTGGGCTCAATTTCCTCACTGGTAAAGTAAGGGGGTTGAAATAGCTCTAAATTTATAAGGTTCTAAAACCTCTTCTTTTCCAAGTTTAATCAATAATCTAGACTAGACCATTAGTACATTTCCCTCATGATGCAGTCTATTACTTGGATTTTCCTGTTTTTAATCTTTTCTTTTTCCAAATCGTCTTACAAATAATGATTAGAATCATTTTCAATGACAACTATTTCATCCCCTCCACTAACAGTACATTATGCCTCACTGTAAGCAGAAATGTAACTCTCTATAGTAAGAGATTATACCAGAAGAGCACAGACTCAAATGGAAACCAAGTTGGAAGGCGTTAGGTATAAGCTAAGCAGTGAAATACTTATATAACAGTTGTGTGAAGACTAGCCCAGTTAAATTTGTTTTCTTCACCATATGGTTGGCTATGTGGGTGTTTTGTTGTTTTCTTTGTTTGTTTTGTTTTCTTTTGGCCACAGTAATTCATAGTAATCACAGATACTGTTAAGAAGAGCTTTTTGGACACTCTCTCAGAAAGGGTGATTCTGATGGCAGTAGCATTTTTTGAGAAAGCTATAAGTTCATTCAGGAAAGTATTATAGAAAATATTGAATCATCATGCTATGTGCTGTTTTTCAAGAATTTATAGTGGTTTTCTACTGCCACATTCTTCACATTGGTAGTCTTTGTCTAATCCTATATGACCAATCTTATTTTTAGGTTATTCTCTAGCAGAGATTCTCTGTTTCTGATAAATTAATCTTTTGGGTCCTTGCAATAAGCAATACTTGGGTTCTCACAATATTTTACCCTGTTCTTTGTTGTCTCTCCCTCTCCCTCCATCATTAATCTGCATCTTGTAACATCTTTCTCTAAACTCTTTTATTTATGAAATCTTCAGTGATTAAAGGCAGCTAAGTGGTACAGTGGTTAGAGAACCAGACCTAGAATCAGAGAAACCTGAGTTCAAATCCAGTCTCAGACACTTACTAGCTGTGTGATCTTGGGTCACTTAACCAAATCACTTAAGCAAATATGCCTCCTTTTCCTTACCTGTAAAATGAGCTGGAGAAGGAAAATGAAAATTACTCCAGTGTCTTTGCCAAGAAAACCCCAAATATGGTAATGAAGGATCAAACATGGCTGAAATGACAGAACAACAATAACATTGACTGATGTGTTATCATTATAACATTAAAGTTATATGTTAACAAGGGCTTTTTGGACACTCTCAAAAGGAGTTATTCTGATGGTGGTAGGATTTTTTGAGACAGCTGTAAGTTCATTCAGGAAATATTTTGTGAGAGGTGAGTATTTTAGTGCCCCTAAAATCTCACCTGTTGTCTGCTCTGTACACAAAACCTACTACAGTGCTGACAGTGAGAAAGTAAATTTTTTTAAAGTATGCTAATATGACAATTTAGAGAAATACATTATTTGAGTTATGCATCTGAAGAGTTTTCATTTCGAAGATCAATTAGACCAATTCTCTTTGCCTGCACAATGCAGAATGTCTAGAGACAGAGAAAGAACACAAAATCTGGAGTCATGAGAAATGGGTTAAAACCGCGGGGAAGTTTATTATTTATGTCGTCTTGGAAAAGTCATTTCACTTCCTTCAGTTTTATTTTTCTCATGTTTTGTAGGAGATTGGAGTAGACAACTGCTGTGGTAACTTCTGCACCTAGACCTATGATACTATAATCCTATGACTTCTTCTCTTTTGCTCCGGGCTGGGGGGTGGGGGGGAGCGTCCTTATAACCAAGTGTGTGATGGAGTAGGCTCTGACAGCTTTTGAGAGTTGATTGTTAAATTTTCATTGTGAGCATTTGCACTTCAGAAATCAGCAACCATTTTATTTCTCATAATGTAAAGACAATGCTATGTATTCATCTGGCTTCTTGTCCATACTGATATGAATGACAATCATTTACACTGTGAACAGAGGCCACAGAGGTATAGCTCTTGAATCATTTAGGTATTGTGACATTATTGGGATTCTTGTAGGTAGGTAATGGTGGGTTCTGAAACTGAATTATTATGTCTTTTTCCTCAAAGAACTTAGCTTTGAGTTTTGAGGATGATAAATTTCAACTTTGATTTTTTTTTCACTTATGGAAGAAAATTCTTTGTGTTCATGTTCATATGTAGGCATATCTGTACATAGAAAGATATATATATATATATATATTATATGCACATACATATATAGATATAAAAACATATACTGTTTGTCCCAAAAGCCTTAATGTAATTGTAATCTTTAATAGCTACCCACACTAAGAATTTTGGTATACCTGGCATGTGCATGTATGCGTAAACATATACACATTTCCATATGTACCTAAATGCCATATAATATTTTGGGTAATATGTATCATCTTTTGTGCTACAAAAAATCAAATAATATATACATATTCCATATAGCTGAGGAATCTTTTTAAATACATATATGACACACATTGTATACATGTGCATATATACATATATATATTGCATATCCATGTCTATACATGTACATATGTAAGTGTATGTATGTGTTGTTTTCTTCAGTATATTTTTGGGTCTCCTTTAGCAAGTCATTGACTTGTTTTTCATGGTTTTCTCACATCAGTCTCATTTCTCTTCCCAATTTTTCCTCTACTTCCTTAACTTTCTTTTTCGAATCCTTTTTGAGCTCTTCCATGGCCTGAGACCAGTTCATGTTTTTCTTGGAGGCTTTTGATGTAGGCTCTTTGACTTTGTTGACTTCTTCTGGATGTATGTTTTGGTCTTCTTTGTCACCAAAGAAGGATTCCAAAGTCTGAGACTGAATCTGGGTGCATTTTTGCTGCCTGGCCATGTTCACAGCCAACTTACTTGACCCTTGAGTGTTTCAGCAGGGTATGACTGGTTGTAGACTAAAGAGTTCTATGTTTTACGCTTGGGGGGATGCACCAGCTCTGCCTCACCAGCACTCCTCCTTCCCCAAGAACCCCAATCTGGACTGGACTTAGATCTTCAGCAGGCTCTTCACTCCTGCTCTGATCAGCCACTTAATTCCTCCCAGCAGGTGGGTCTGGGGTCAGAAGCAACTGCAGCTGTAGTTCTGTAGCTGTTCCACCTCCACTGCCCCCTGGGTGGTGGCCGAATCTCAAACTACCTGTCCCCAACAGCTCTTCCCACTAACCTATTCTGTTGTCTTTGGTGTTTGTGGGTTGAGAAGTTTGGTAACTGCTGCAGCTCACTGATTCAGGGCACTAGGGCATGCTCCGGCTGACTCCTGGTCTCATTGGTCCATGCCGCCTATGCTGGGCTCTGCTCTGCTCAGCTCCACTCCCCTCTGCTCCCAGCTCCATGAGGGATAGACTTTACCCAGAGACTATTCAGGCTGTCCTGGGCTAGAGCCCTGCTTCCCTCTGCTACCCTGTGGGTTCTGCAGTTCTAGAATTGGTTCAGAGCCATTTTTATAGGTTTTTGGAGGGACTTTGCAGGGAGCTCATGCTAGTCCTTGCTTTCCAGCTGCCATCTTGGCTCCACCCAATGT
Organism: Phalanger gymnotis; assembly: GCA_028646595.1. Classification (NCBI taxonomy): domain Eukaryota; kingdom Metazoa; phylum Chordata; class Mammalia; order Diprotodontia; family Phalangeridae; genus Phalanger; species Phalanger gymnotis. Next base: position 152,200,970 of record CM053627.1, on the reverse strand, counting down.
GTCATTTAATAAGCATTTATTAAGCAGTTGGTATGCACCAGTTTGGGTGTGCAGAAAGTGCAAGTGGAATGGTGTCTTAGGATGGACAGATAGTTTGGGACCAGTTTATATGAAAAGCCAAACAAAGGAGTTTGTGTTTTATCCTGGAGAAAATAGAGAGCCATTCAATTTTATCTTATTTGAGCTTACAATAACCCTGTAAGGCAGGTGGTATTATTATTCCCGGTTTACAGAGGAAGGAATTGAGGCTCAGCATGGTTACATGATTTGCCCAGGGTCACAAAGATAGGAAGTGTCTGATGTGGGATTTAAATTTGTTTCTTCTTGACTACAAGACCAGCAGGCTATATCCTTTGTCGGGGCTGTCCAACCTTAGGTTTTGATTGAAACAATAGACAATATATTTTGATTTGCTGTTTTAGTGAGAGCTCTGCGGTTGCTTGGCTTCCTTAACTAAAGCACTTATGTAAATTTCTATGCTTGTTTGCCAGCCACATAAATCACACTGGGGGCCACATGTACCCTTCTTGACACATTTTGGACAACCCTGTCCTATGTGATACTGTCTATGTTGCTAGAAAGCCAGCCATAATCCTATTCACTGCTATGCTAAGGGCCACACTTTTGTAAAGGAAAAGCTAAGGAGCATTGCTAAAAGACAGTCATTGAAAAAGCCACCCTTTTCCCATTCTGTCTCATCTGTGATAGTCCAATTTGGCAAGTGTTCATGTCTTTTGAAATGTTTCACCTTGACCACAGAGGCTCAGTAAATTTCATTTATAATCCTCATCTCAAAAGAAATGATCACATTTGCCTTAGTTTCTCTCACATAGTAATATAGTCCCTGGGTGGACGTTTTTTTATGTCTGGGTATATTTCTCACTAAGTCCAACCCTTGTTTGTGTGGTTATGGGTAGCATTCATTTAGCAGCTTTACAACAGTCTAATATTTTAAACATTCAAAAATCTCCCCTCTCTAATGGAATGTCAGAAAGACTGAAAATGGAGAGAAGCATAGTACAGAGAAGCATTCTGAATAACTGAGCGTCATATCAGTCATCAAGCACCAAATATTATTTTTGGCCCTGATTTCTTCTGTCATGACTAGGTTGCTGTGAGGTCCTAAGGAGACTGGTTTGGGAGCCCATGCAAGTAAATCACTACTCCCCCTTTATGTCATCAACCTTTGGCTGAGTTCAGTAATGGGCTCAGACAAGAGAGGCAATATATAGTGTGAAAGAGGAAATTACAATGCATTCTTGGCAGAGGAGTCAAACAAATAGGAGCTTGTTGAGGCAGTTGTGGGGAAGCAGGAAAAGTGGCAGATCTTGTTCAGAGAATTTATTGAGCAGGAGAAGAGGATAATGAGGGTGGCAGGGCAGTGAGGGAGAAGGTAGTTTTCAGAGGGAGTGGATAATCCACCCAGCATATAAATTATTGATGAGAATTTGAAAGAGTAATGACTAATTATCTATCTAGCTTTGCCAATGATTTGTGATCATTTTTTTCCTCAGTGAAGAGTAAACTTCCCCTAAGTGCGTTTGTCTTGCTTCTCAACAGGGTAGAACAATTAACAAATTTATTAATTAGCTTCATGCATATATTACTATTAAAATCTTATTTGTTTGAATTAAAGCAATCTGAATTTATCCTTTGTCCTTTGGACCAGTGAGTTATGGGTAGTATATTTAAATTTTGCAATTGAAAATCATAAATTGGAAATTTACAAGGTTATGCAGTTCAAAGCAAGGAACCAGGCTTGGTTAATGTTTTCATAGAATTGCAATTCATAGGAATGGATTTAAATGAACAAATTATCATTCTTCAGAGAATAATGATTATCAGAATACTGATTTGTGAATTTTGGATTATAAGTTTATTAAATATATTGCTAGAAAAAGCCTTATAATGCTTCAATTCAATTCAGCAAAAATAAAACAAAACAAAACAGACTTATATTGAGATTCGGCCATGTTCAACATACTACAATAGGGATTGAAACTACAAAGATTGAAGCTGGCTCATGAGGAACTTCCCATCTAGTAAAATTGAGGAGAGGAAACAACATCCCTGAGATGTAAGGTGATTTTCCTCTCACATATCAATAATTAACGTTAGAGCAAAAACAAGACTATAAGCCTCTTCATTTTTAACTCAGTATTATTTCTGCTACTTCACACTACCTCCGCATCCTGGTTATTTGGATACTTGGACAGAAACAATTATTTAAAATAATGCTGTTGAATGTAAGCTCCTTGAAGTCAAATATTGCTTAATTTTTGTCTTTGTATCCTCAGTGCTTAGTACGGTGCTGGAAACTTAGTTGCCAGTGTTGGCTGAATACCATGAAACATTTATGGCTCTTTTTATTATTGCTTTTGTAGAGCAGAGCAGTTGGTCTTATGTATGCTGAAGGTCTACTTTTTCTTTCAAGACATTATTACAATTGTCTTTTGAACAAAAATAGTGGATATATTGTTTATTCGTGATTTTGGTGAGAGCCACCTTCACTTGCCCATTACACAAGCTATCTGACATTCAAGAAAAGTTGTTGAACACAACACTTTGTCAATTGACACGTCTGCAAAAAGTCAGTTTGGTCTGAATACACACTGATATACATGTGTCACTCATGTGACCTTCTTTCAAGGTCATTTGACTCCTATTTTTACAATTTAATATCCTTTCTAAATTTTCATCTTTACTTCTGATTTTATTCCTTTTTTCAAGTTATTTATGTGAGACAGCCTCAATTATCTCATTATGAATTTAGTCAAATGCGTCTTGCAGAATGCCCATTTTAATCATTCAACCCTGAAATCTTTTTCTGCAGTCCCTTTATTTTCCCCCACAAAATGCTTTCAAAACCCTCTAGGGAACTGGCCTACAAAAGCCGAGGATTCTCACGGTGTTTAAATGAAAGGTGCTATATTTCTACACAGCAGGATTATTGTTCCCTTTTCTTTTCCATTTTGGGTTACCCTGACTGATCTGTTCTGCATTGTAAGTATACTGGCCTTTTTTTCAATCTTAATTTTATTCACTTCTGGGCTTTCTTCCTTTTGGAGGGATATTAGGTAAGTGTTAAGTGAATGATAGGTGAGGGAATTATAAGGAAAGCCTAGGCATATCACTTCCCTTTTCACCCTTGTTCCATTTCCAGAGATTTTTAGGGCCAGTTGGCTGAAGGCAGCCCTTACTTGATCTGTCCCTCCCCCCACAAACATTAGTGGGAAATGTAGTTTTCCTCTGAGCTTTCTTTCTGCCCAGGACTTGCCTAACCCAATCAAAGCAAACTGCAAAATTAAATTAATTTAACTTGTTCGTCTAGGCGTTTAATGTAATATTTTGACAGATATGCATAAACTGAACTCCCCAAATTGGGCATAAGGGAATCCAATTGATGGATTCAGATTCATTTCTGTTGGTAGAAATGTGGAGATTTGTAATCCATCAGCCCTTCTCCCTAATGCACCATTTAGATAGCTCATGCTGCCTTCTGTTAGTATTAAGTGCAAAGACTTCAGCTTAAATAATATTAGGCATGTAACAAAAATTAACAAATGCCAGACAGTTCCAAGTAAAGGCTGGCACTAAGTCAACATGTATGAGAACAGCACAAAAAGAGAAATGAAGGTAGAGATTGAGGATAGTATTTTCTTTAACTTGAGGTCTTGGACTTAATTTAGATTCTATGATAACTTGCAAAAAAAGGGGGAAAAAAGGAATAAAAATCCCAAATGATGGGGGCTGTTGTGGCTGGGGATAGAGGGTGAGGAGAGAAGATGAGAATTTAAGAGCAACTTAATGTTTGTTGTATGTATATACTTCTTTGTCTAAATTTATGCCTGTGTGTATGAATGTGTCCAGCATATTCTTTGGGGAATTCATTTAGCCTACTATTTGAAAAATAATGTACTGCAAAGAGGTAGAAACTAGAGTAAACGGTCAGAAAAGTAGAGAGCTCTACAGTAAGGACCACAGCGTTCTAGGGCTGGGAGGACTCTTCAAGATCATTTTGACGAGTCTTCTTATTTTATAGAAAAAGAAACGAAAGCCAAAAGATACAAAAATGATCTGTCCAGGTTACCTGGTGATTTAGTGTCAGAGCCAGGAATTGAATTCAAATCACAGCAATACAGGATCAAAGATCCAGAGCAGAAACAGAACCATCTAGTTGATCTTAAAGTAAGTTAAGACCAGGGAGCTCAGGGATACATAGGTAGGAAACAGGCAGAAACATTGCAAATTTAGATCTTTTGCTATTAAGGCATTCTATTAGGAGAGAGTTCCTTCTGTCACCTTAGCTCCCATCAAAGCCTAGTCTGTATTACATTAAGAGAACAATTCTATAGTATTTTAATGGTATTTAATGTTCAATTCAGAGCCAAAACATATATAGCTATCATAACGTAAAGGATCTGTGAGGTAGCAGGAGCATTCATTTTAAGATTTTCACAGCAGTGTGCTTAATTCCTGCTGAGCAAGCCAGTGAAGCTCCTTATTTGGTGAATTCAAACACGACTGTTTTCTTGATAGAAAAGAAATATTCTCTTAGTGAACCTGCATCTTTTGGTGGCATTTAGGTTAAACATTTATGAGAATAAATTATAAATATTTCTGTAGTAATCTGAGCTTAAATGTCCTCCTTGTTGACCTATCAAATGATCTAAAAGATTCAATTGAATGATCTATACAGAGACATAGTCCCTAACAAATAAACATAGATTAAATTACTCTTTTTGTGCATGTTTATTCTTATTGGAAGATGGCTTAAAAACCATGTATAATTATGGAATTGGAAAGGCCTTAGAAATTTCCTATTTCAACCCACTTTTTTATAAAAAAGAAAACTCAGGTTCAGTTAGATGGAGTGCTATTAGTAAGTTATAGCTCATGGAGTACATTTGTTAGAATGTGAGCTCCTTTAGATTAGTGACTTTTAATGCCTGAAACATCATAGAGGCTTAGTAAATACTGTTGATTGCTGGCTTGACTAAAAAACAAATCTTCTAAACTCTTGCCTAATGCTTTTTTCTATATGCCATGTTCCCTCCCTTATAAAATAATTCCGAACTCATCACTTGCGTGACTTTGACATTTCTCATAAGGTAATAAACAGGTAATTCTAAACCAATTATCCAAATAATTTATAAAAACACATTTATAACTTCCATATCATGTAAAAATGAGATGAAGATCTAAATATTTTCTTCAGTCCTCATGATATGTCAAATCTCTCCAAAGTGGAATTACATGCAAAAAATAAAGCTATTTCAGCTGCCTTCATGGTATAGCACAGGGCTGTCCAACCTTAGGTTATCTTAGGGCTGCATTAAAATAAAATAATTATTTGAGGGCCACACCTAGAATAAAAATACAGTACACTAATAGAAAGTGGGGGAACGCCCGTCATCAATGCAACAGGGGAAGGCATGAAGCATGAAAGCAAACACAAAACAACAAAGCAACAACACAATAGTATAAATGTAGGTACATACTGACTAGTCTGCATAGTACAGACAGAACATATGCCACAGATCAACTGAAAATTCCATGCGATATATTCCGTCCATAATACTGCTTAAAAACACCAGTGAAAATTGACATCGATGAGATTATTTATTAGTGACAGAATTAAAAAATCTAATATGCATTTCGTGCAAATTATTATTTTATTTTCTTGCTCGTAAAAAACCCACAGGCAGACCGCATAAAATCACACTGCAAGCCGCATGAGGCCCGTGGGCCATATTTTGGACAGCCCTGGTACAGGACAAGAGCAGTCCTATCTTAGTAACAATCTGATGAAATAATAGTGAAGAATGTGAATTGCTAACCTCCATCATGGTTACTCAAACCCTCTCTTCCACTGCCAGCAGAAGAAGACTCACAACCTTGCAATGGAACTCCATTTTACCCACCCCCTTCCACTTAGTATCCAGAAAACCAAAGAAAACCAAAACTTCTCTCTTCCTGAAGGGTCCTTGACCTATCATGGATTGGAAATAATTACATTGCTTAATATAGCAATAAGAGCTAATAATGAATAAGACACTGTACTAGGCACTGCAAAGTATACTCAGTTAATAAGATATAGTCATGGGATCATAGATAAAGAGCTAAAAGGGTTATTCATGATCATCTGGTACCTTCTTTTTCATTTTACAGATGAGGAAACTGAGTCTTGGGGAAGTTTAGTATCTACAATAGGATTATTCAAGTGATAAAACTCAGTAAGAGATAAAACAAGATTTAAATCCAAGTTCTCTAACTCCAAATCCAGACTTTCTTCTGATCAACAAGCTGCCTCATTGCTTACGAGGACCAAACAGTGTAGCAATACTATGCATTAAACATGTATTTCTTATGTGGTAGACAAAGAGTGGACCTAAGATTCACAGTCACCCAGATTCAAGGTCTGCTTCTGATGCATATTAACTCTGTGATGCTGGTAAGGTCAACCAAATCCTTAGCGTTCTGAAAAACTCTCTAAGATCATAAATTACAGACAAGTTGCTGATATGCATGGGTGGACAGTTTCCTTACCAGTAATTTCTCACATTGATGGAATCATAACTAGGTGCAAATGCCCCTTCCCTCCCCTCCTCAAAAAACAAAAAAACCCAAATGAATAAAATATAGGATGTCATAGAGTAACATTCTTACAATTAGAAAGAATCTTAGAGGACATCTAATGGAAACATAATTAGCCAAGAATTTCTCAAATAACATTTTCAGACAGGTGGCCATCTATTCTCTATGGGCTATTGTGGCCAGGATCTGATTTAATAATCCACAATGCTCTGATCATGCATATAACACTTTGGGGGAACAAATTTGAACTAAGGGGTTAGAGAGGCTGGATCATATTTGGCTAAAGCTATTTGGCTTGGGCTCTCATGCAGTTCACAGTTTTACTGTCAGCACTTTAACCAAGCCTCATGTTTTACTGTGGTTTTCTCTGCAGCATTTATCTCATAGTACTTGAAGGTTTTGTTCTTTTATGTAAAACAGAAGTAAAACATTGTAGAACAATGAGATAAAGGGAGAAGGGACAGCAAACAATAAAACCTTCAAGGACATGATGATAAAGGAAGGGAAGAAGAAACATTGGGTTGTGGTTTAAATTGTTCATGGTGTTTTACAAGTTGTCTGAGTCCTGGCCAGGGGAGGTTTAGCCATCACCATCTGGCTGGCCTCAGTCCAGATGGCACTGGTTCAATCATGATTAGGGGAGCTACAGAAAACTGAGCAATAACCAAGATGAGTCACATTGTCCATGTTATATTCTCAATCGATGATTGATCCATAGCAGCATTTAAAACCATCTTTACTATTGGGATATGTAGTCAAGTGCATGGTACATTGAAAGAAGTGCCAAATTTGAAGTCAGAAGACTTGGGTTTGAATTTTGGTACTGCTTATAATTATTTATGAAACTTCTGGCAAATCATTCCTATATCTGGGCCTTGGCTTTTTTATTTATAAAATGAAGAGACTGGACTAGAGGACTCTGTTTCCTTCCTTCTCTAAATATATGATACTAAATGATCTTTCCTCTCTCAGACTTAACAGTATTTTATTTGAGTCTTTCATTTTTTCCTCCTGTTCTGTTCTTCATTTATAGTATCCATGCATGCATCTTATTTTGATGTTGTGAATCTGTGATACAGCTGATACTGCTCTACCCTCAATCAATGAAGATCCATACTTTCTCACCTGAGATTCTAGTTCATTGATTTCTAAACAAGAGATCTACCCAAAGTGACATAAGAAGTATATTGCAACCTACTTCCTGTTAGCTGGGACTATTTTTGTTTATTTGTTTTTGTTTTTTTGTCTTCTTTTTTTTCTCCACCACTTAGTGAGTAGTAGGCACTTAAATGCTAGGTGACCAACTGACTACTTGCATCTATCATGTGCCTTGTCATTGGATTTTGGGTCAAGTAAAACTTTAATTCTTCACAGATTCTGGCAATCCCAGATACACAAATTGAAACATTGCTGGGAGTATTTACTAAAAACATGGTTATTTGCATGGGCAACACAATGGGATTTTTGAAAGTAATGCACAATTTCTTAAGTACAATACAGTGCCTTCTCTTCCTCCTATTCAATCCAAGTCTAATTAATTTTGCATTTGTAAGTCCTGTCCCAAAAATATTACTGATGGATTAACTCAGTCAATCGTTAAGCTGTGTATAATAGTAAAGCACGGTGGGAGCAGCATACTGACACCTCCACACCCTAATAAGTGTAGCTATTTGTTTTCTTAAAAAGGTTTTGAAATTATTTTTGATTGGCTTAGGGCAACATCACTTGACCTCACTTCCTACTTGTCTGAGTTTGAAATAGATAAGAGAGATGCCAGTCACTCTTTGCTGCTTGGATGGTAGAATACAGTGGGCAACTTGGGTAGGGAAGTTCCAATCAGCTGAATCCACTTGAGTTGTCTTCAGTATCTTCAAGATATCCTTGCTTACATTCCATCCTCTTCTATGGCTAAGTAAATCTCCTTTTGCTAATTGTTGAATGGCTGTTGAATGAATGTCTCATTTTGTTCTAATATCAAATTTAAACTACTAGGCAATTGGCCTGATTCAGGCCCCAGGAAATATAGATAATAGACATTTTTTATTTGTATATTTTTCCAATATGTATTTTTAGTCTAATCTCTTTTGAGTATGAGTCTCAATGAGGAAGTTCCATAATGTTCTGAAGCTTGTGAAAGTCAATATATTATCTAAAAATCATAGCACCTAAAGGATCGCTCCATGTATTGGGAACCATTCTACTATTTGGATATTGCAGAGGATATTCATGATGACAGTGGCAAAAAAAAAGCCCCACAACAACAACAACAAAAAACTCCCTGTACATCTTGTTTTGTTTTGTTTAAAATTTTCAGCACTCTTTGCTAATGACCGTAGTAGGGTCATTGAACATAGTTATCTCTTAGATTGCAGTAATAAATTATTCTTACACAATCTAAATATATTCACAAGATATTCCTTGTTGTAGTAGAATTATCAAGCAGATTTGCTCTATAGTACATGGAAAATAATTTTGCCTATTTTTTTTTAAAATCAACAAATAATTGGGTTTTGTACTGTCTGCACTTTTCAAAAAACTGTGTAATTGTAGTTCAGTGTGATTTACAAACTCTCTCTGTTAACTCCTAATAATTTTATCAAGAATAGTCTTGAAATGGGTAGATATCCTACTCATATAATTATGAGAATTTAGGCATAAGTGCCAGTAACTATAAATGTTCCCTTGATTACCTTTTTCCAAACTACTATTCTTATTTCTTCTCCTTTTTTTTTTGTTTTCTTCCTTCATTAGGTATCTCTATATTTCCAAAATAGTATTCTATCCAGAATATTTTTGTAGTTGGCGCTTCCTGATTTTGTTGTACTAAAGTCCTTGTCAATGTCTTCATTTAAGAGACCAAGGGCTGTCACTGAGGAGGTTGTAATCCTCCTACCATTTTCTGCCATTAATAGTCTTGGAATGATATGACTCTCCTGTGGTTAGTGGGTCCACTATCTTCAGACTCACTTTTCCTTTTTCTGTATTTCACTGTTTTATGTAACAAAGACCACCAGAGCATTCATGGTGTTCTCTAATGGAACAACAAAGGTAAGAATCATACAGATTTGGGGTAGAGGGAATAGGGTAGCAAATTACATCAGTATTGAGAATATTCATATAAATGATATCGTGGATCCATGAAGGTAGTGAATTACACTAAATAAAGTAGCTCTTTCCAAATGAGGTACATAGGAAACAACATCTGACCTTTACATGAACCATTCACTTAGCCTATTGTTCAAAGTTCTAACATTTATCTAAAATGTTTGGGGTGAAAAACAGGCTGCCCTATTTCTAATGTTATGAGTTGATTTGTGTTTCTAGTAATACAAATATAAACCTCTTTGAAGGACAAAATAGCAGGATTTGAGAATTTGATTACACTTTTTAATTATGTACTGAAAATTATGCTCAAAAAATGTAAGATTTTCTAAGTGCATATAGTTTTATTCAGACGAAAAAAAAGATATCCCCTAAAATTTTCTTTCTTATCCTCTTTTTTCCTCCCATTTCTTTCTTCTAGCTAAGTGGATAGAGAACTGGGTTCAAATCTGGCCTTGGACATTTAATATCTGTGTGATCCTGGGCAACTCCCAATTGCTGCAACTGTATGAATAAAAATAGCACTTGCCTCCCAGGATTATTAAGAGGATCAAATGGGATCATATTTCTAAAGCATTTACCATAGAGCCCAGTACACAGTAAACAGAGTAGATACTTAATAAAATCTGTGTCCCTCTGTCTCTGTCTCTCTTTCTTTCTCTGTCTCTCTCTGTCTGTCTCTGTCTCTGTCTCTCTGTCTCTTTGTCTCTCTGTTTCTTTGTCTCTCTCTGTCTCTTTGTCTCTCTCTCTCTGTCTCTCTCTGTCTCTCTGTCTCTGTCTCTGTCTCTCTCTCTCACTCATTCCCTGTCCCTGCCTCTCACTCCACTGTCTTTCTCTTTCCTCTTTCCCATCCCTCTTCTCTTTTCCTCTCCTCTTCCTCTTTCTTTACCACTTTTTCTAGGTTATATCCCAGTTGAACCGGTATAGTTAACTTCAGTGTATTTATCAGTCTGTAGAAACTTGTTGATTTAGCAAAAGATTTGATTACCTATTGCATCCCCTTAAATTCATAGAATTCTAGATCACAATTATCATCCAGGAGAAAATCTTAGACTTGTGAAGCCAAGGGTATGTGGGGTTAGAAGAGCTTTCAGATAAGCAAAATAATAAACCAGGCTTAACTGAATAATAAATACCCATTAAATATCACTAAGACCAAGACACTGTGCTAAGATATATTTGGATAAAATATATTGAATGAATTTGGAAGTATCCTCTGCCATATTTTTATCTTATTGGCATTGTGGAATTGCCTAGACAGACTTGTCTAGGTTATCATAGAATACAAATGCATACTCCTTCTGTTGACACATTGATAATTTCATATGTAGTCTTAAAATGATACAGATCAAAAGTAGAGGATAATTTTAAAAATGTGGCAACCCATTCTCTACTGAGGGAAATTTGCTCACTGGGCTTATTCAATTTACTTAGTGATGGGGTGTTTCTGGAATTCCTTTCCTTCATTCATGTGCAAGATAATGCTGGGTATCAGAAAAGGAGAATAAATAAGTCTCCAAAGAAAATTGTGCTTTAGCTGTATAATCTGTGATGGGTGGGGAGGGGAATGCTAATTTCATTTTAGTTTCTCCTTTACCATTTTTGCTTTCTTGTCCTTCTTCTCTTTGTCTTTTTGATCACTATTCTAGGTTGTATCCTAGCCAGCATTTTTCTAATGATTTTACTTTATGCCTCCCTCCACTTTGCTGCTCTGCTTGTATTCAACTGCATGAAACAAAAAAAAAAAATTGAAATTTACCACCAAGCTTCTGACTCTAGCCTTGATTGACACCACCTCCTCAGCCTCCTTACTCTTCTGACTGGAGGACTGGAAGGCAGACTACCAAACTCCTCCCAATGTCTTTCCTTTATGAGGTGCAGAGACTGGATTCTCAGTTCGCTCCATATTGCATCTACTGCTCTGCCTGGTTTCAATTCCACAGAACTAGACACCCTCATGCCAGGTACCTTCTGGTGTCTCCACCAACCAACCCTCCATCCCCACTGTTTACCTGCCTCTGAGTTTCTTGTATTATCTCCCCCTTTAAATTATAAGCTCTTTAAGGGTAAGGAATATCTTTCTTTTTATTTATTATATTTCCCTAGTTTAGCACAGTGTCTAGCACATAATAGGTACTTAATAAATATTTATTTCTCTGAATTGCATCGAATACCTCATTCATCCGCTCTGGAATCACTCCTATATTTGATAGCATATTGTGGATAGCTGTCAGAAAAGCCAAAAGCCCATACAGATTCCTGGTATATTTGTCATGTCCCAGGAATTCCCACCTTTGTCAACTTCTGGAACTTTGCAACCTGCTGTGTAAAACTAATCCTGCCTTGGGGGTAACTGAATTTCCACTTAATTTCTGCTTCCCTGACATACTCCACAGGACCATCCCATCTGCCACTTAAGGGACCCTGCTGACATTTCAAACCCATAGCTTTGATAATCATGCAAAGCTTTCACCTTCTATTGGGAGACAATAGGATGATCACACATTCATGTGGACATTCATTTCCTCAGGGTAATTAGGGTATATGATCATAATCCCCTTTGAGCATATGCATTTCCAACTACCTAAAATTGGTCAGTAAAGCTTCAATTTTTGTCACAATTTTCCTTGGAGCTCTCTAGCTCCTTTCCTATGCTCTCCCCTCAACATATTGTAAAACTGATTAAGCTTTTCTTTTGTCATTGGGCTAATTCTTGCCCTGCCATGTTGCTAGACAGAATGAGATAATGTTTAATGAGATAAGCTTTCCAGACCTAAAAGAATGATATGCAGGTGTTGTTTATGTCTTCTTTTATTTTTGTTGTTCTCATTGTCTCATTCTTCTCATCCCATTTGATGGCATTAGGAAGAAATAGTCTGGAGGCAAGGCTCTTTAATGCTATTATTCTTTAATGTTTCATGTCTTGGAGACAATTTTGCAAGTGGTTAAAATAATGTCTGTCCTATTCAGATAAAGTGTTGTTGTTGCTGTTGTGTGGCCTTTTGGGACATTCCTCTTCTCCTCCCAGTGTGACCCCCTCCTTTCATATTTAATAGATGAAGATTTTCCATTCTGAAGAAAGAGACAAAGGCCCAGCAATTGGTTGGAAAATGTCCCTACCACTAGGCCCTTGGTAGTTTCCTTTCATTACACATGACTGATCTGGGGATTATACAGTCATACACATGACAGTGAACAGTACACGTGCCACATGTGTGCCAGCATTTTTTTGATAGTTTGCCTTCACCCAAAGGGACAGAGAACTGGGTGTTAGATGGCCTGACAGACAACAGGGAATTAGATGGCCTGAACCCAAGTGCTTTATTTTTAATTCATTGTTAAGATCCCAAATGAGCCTTTAAAATCTTAAAGTTGGCTGCTAGAAAGAGTACCTCAGTTCTTAATGGTAGCAACTTTTTAAGAGACTCCTTTAGTGGTAACCTGGGTTATGCTTGGCAACCTTTAGCTATTTCTAGATTTCTAATTAACCTTCTGTTATGATGACCTTTTGAATTTCAGTCCTAGACACTTAGGCATAATTTTATGCAATGTTAAAAGATCAGATAGGTAACCCTTGAATTGATTCTAAGTAAATTCTGCAAATGCAAATGAACAGGAAAATCAAAAGGTGGATTTTCTGTTTTGAATTAATCTGTTTGATTAATAAACTGCTATTAATAGATTGGGGTACAAAGAGTTGCCCCAATGCTTCCCAGACTTATGTTTTCATAAGAATTCAAGGCATGACCTAGGAGTCCACAGAAACCGTGTGCTTCCCAAGACCGAGGAACTGTTTCATGACCTTGAAGGAGACGTTAGTATTTCTATTTAAGTCATTACATTTTCAAACATTGGAACTGCTCAGATTTAGTTCACTGCACAAACCAATCACTTAGAATGTTAAAGAGCATGGCTCCAGCCTCCTGGAGATAGCTCTTCTGTAATTGAGCTCTCGTTTGCATGGCCTGTCTACCTTCCCTGTTAAATATTTTTTTTTCGTGGATTTTCTCTTGTCAGCCTACATTATGAATGCAACTGATAGAACAAACAGTAACACCCCATATTGGAAATTCATTCTCTCCAAACTCATTTGAAACACATGCTGACCGTATCAGTCTGCAAGTATCTCTGAAGAACAAAAATTTTTGACCTGAAGAGTACTTAAGTGATCATCAAATACAACTTCCATATTTTATTAGTGAGCAAACTGATACCACAAGGAGGGAGTGACTTCTCCAAGGTCATGCAGACAGTGGGAAAATTGTTACTAGAATCGAGGCCTTCCAGTTCATGTTCTAAGAAACTAATTTGCACATTCAAGCAGTGTTTTTTCCTGTAATGGCCTACTAATCTTGATGTTTGTGGTTTGGCTTTTGTTTTGTTTTACTGCTTTTGAGTTTATTTATATATTTTTGCTTTGGGAGCCAGTTTTAAGAGTATGTGTCTGTATACACACATGCATGCTTATATATGTATATATGTATATATGTCTATACACATGTATATATGCGTGCATGTATATGCACACTTACACATATATGTGTGAATGTGTGTGTATAGATTTGCACTTTCCCTCACCCACATTTTAGAAAAAAAAAGGTTATACTTAAATTTGGGGAATAAATGCAGGTGTATATTCTACCTTTCAAGTGGCAAATTATGTCAAATTGGGAATAAGTGACTGGAGTGCAGAATGCCTCTATTGTAACATAGAAATTCCATCAGTTGGTAGAATAAAAGAGAGGATATCGTGTTTTGCATATATTTAAACTGTTTCTACATTAGAGATCCTTGCATGGCATTATTTCTTTGGGAAGTTTGCAGATAAATAAGATAATTTGTATTACAATTCTTTTCTTTTGAAGAATGAGACAAAAGTGTGGCAAGCAGATCTTGGTTAGACTTTGTGCCAAATCAGTTTGTGATTAAATTATTCACAAGGAGTCAATACAGTTGATTGTTGAAAGTGAAAATGGTCTCACAATTGCTACAAAATCATCAGGTTTTACTGTGACAGAATTTACTGCTATAATAGAAAGACATGTTTGGAGACTTGACATTGGGCATTTGGTTAGATTATTTGTTCGGTATTCATATTGGTACTTCTATGAGCTTAGATGGACAGTTTACACCTTGACAGTTGCTATTTATTTTAATATTGCTCTATCATTGTTACTGTTTATATTATTGTAAATACAAAGTTAGATGATATTTAATATGTTTATAATTTACTGTAACTTTATTTTGGCAATGCAACGAATAAAGTTAGTCTGTGATTATGTGTATCCAATAAATGACTTTTCTAAGAACCTCAGCATTTTGCTCTGCTGTAGGCAGCTAGGTGGCACAGTGGATAGAGAGTTAGGCCTGGAGTCAGGGAGACTCATCTTTCTGTGTCATTCTAGCCCCAGATACTTAGTAGCAGTGTGACCCTGGGCAAGTCATTTAACACAATTCGCCTCAGTTTCCTCATCTATAAAATGAGCTAGAAAACCCAACGGCAAACCACTCCTGTATCTTTGTCAAGGAAACTCCAATCAGGTCACAAAGAGACAGGCATGACTAAGACTGAAAATGATTGAACAACAACTTGAATTACTTATAATGAAAAAACTGATTAGAAAAAAAATTTTCTCTGACCACATAGAAAACAATGAGGTCGGTTCAAGTACAAAATTCCAAACTTGCAAAAAGAGATCTTTAATGTTTTGTTCATTTTGACATAGCATTGGTAGAAGAAATAATAAAGGATATAGAAAACTGGGTAACGAGTAACATAGAAGACTGCAAAGAGGAGAAAAATATATCTAATTGTCTCAATAATTCATTTGCAGCCCTGGCATAAAATGCTAAATCTTACCGATGAGGCCAATTAAAGAGTAAAATAGATGAAAAGGGTAAAACTAAAGAACTGAAAACAATTAAATGGTTTTGCAAACATTTCTAAAGTTTGTAACTATGTATTTGTGTATGCAATAACTGTGTGTATGTATATATACTTGTATAGGAGCCGGGGGGGGAGAGAGAGAGAGAGAGAGAGAGAGAGAGAGAGAGAGAGAGAGAGAGAGGAAAGACAGACACAGACAGACACAGACAGACACAGAGAGCGAGACAGAGAGAAAGAGTTGGAGGGAGAGATGGCAGAATGGCCTGGAAAGAATGTCGTTTCAAAAATTCAATTTCATATACAGGGGCTTAAAAAGCTTGCCCATAAACCAAATTCAGTTAAAAAGTGAAAATAAAAGAAGATTTAAATATCACAGGACGTCAAACATTTCCTTTTAAGAGCTACGAAAAGACAGAAAGAAGGGAGACATTTTCATTGAAAGACAGTATTTTAAACTACTGATCTAGAATTCTGGCAAAAATATAGACAAATAGAAAAATTAAAGCTTGAAATTAAAAAGATAATAAACAGACAATAGCCATTTGCCATGGATTAGCTGATCAGAAAGAATCATAGTGTGAGAGGATGATACTGCTTTTAAAAGGAAAAGGCAGACCCAGAAACATTTAGATCCAATAGTGTGCCTTCTGCATGCCAGATTTAATGTAGGTTAAGTTGACTTTTCTGAAATCTTTGATTTTTAAAATGGGACCTTTAATTGTAAAGTATATGAAGTGTCTTTAATGGTGTTTCTAAATAGTCTGTAATTAGAATCAATAAAAATGCTTTTGTCAGAAAAGAACTTACCCTGTGTGTTCTCAGTGTGGATTCCTCATAGAATCCTTAGGGAAATACTACAAGGTTGTAAATACTTGGAAGATAGGGACTATGTTTTATACATTTTATTATAATGTATGGTACCTTGTACATCGTATGTTAGACTAATTAATGGTTGTTTTCCAGGACAACTGAAATGCTGAGTTCTAAACCCTGAGATTTTACAGAAAGTTAGGCTGAATAGTGCACTAAATTGTAAATACTTCGCAATAGCATGATGATTTGAAAAGTACCCATCCCATCTATTCACACCGTGGGCCAGTTGAAGGTCATCTTTTTTGCTAATATTCAATCAATCAAGCAGTCAAAAATAAACACCTATTTGTCTTGAAAGACAGTATGATATAGTGGAGGAGACAATGAAACTGGAGTTAGCAATATCTGGGTTCAAGTTCTATCTTTGAACACATTAGCTGTAGGAACATAGGCAAGTCTGCACACCAGAAGCCTAGAGGGAGCATCTGACCTGAGACTGTCTCCTGTAGCCATTAAATCACAAATTTGAATCCATGACAACTATTTGCCTGACACTATTGTAGCTACTATGGTGGAAACAAAACAAGTAGGGTATCCAATCTCTGCTATCAGGATCTTTCCATTTGGAGAGACATAACTAATACATAAAAAAATTTAGAATTTTTTATATATATAGACTAAAGTCTATATGTATATATATATAGACTAAAGTCTATAGTTAAGATTCATTGTTATAGTTAAGTCTCAAATGGAGGGAAATTAACAAACATAATTAAAATCTATATATTATTCACTCAGCTGATGTGGGCATGAGGCTTCCTCAAAAATGCAGATTGTCATGCAGACAGGAGAGGACATATTGAAACAGAGAGTGGAAGAAATAGCTAAATGCCCAGGGTACCTACCTTAATGAACAATCTGCCTAGGTCCTTTGGCATCTAGCTGTTATTCAGTCCAATAAATCAGCAAGCATTCTCTAAGTGCCTGCTATGTGCCATTCGTATCTAGGCTGTTCTAGATTTTCTCTACCATGCTCCGGAAAACTCTTCATACTGAAAGCTTACTCCAGCCCTAGAATTCATATATTGGAAGTTCTTTCAACCTTTGCTTCCTTTCCCTTTGATTGGATAGATCCTTCTAGAATCCCCATTTAAGGAAGTCTCTCAGATCAGTATTTCCTCATTCCTCTCCAGATTTTCTCTATAATTCCCCTGTGCTGGATACTTTGGCTCCTCCCCCCCACACTGCATTTAGCTTTTCCTCTTCCCCTATTACAATGTAATCTCTTTGGGGGCAGGGACTGTATTGTTTTCTACTTGTATTTGTATTCCTGGCACTTAGTATAATGTCTGGTACATTCTATCCATAGTCATTTTCAGTTGTGTCCATCTCTTCATGACCACATTTGGGGTTTTCTTGGCAAAGATATTGGAGTAGTTTACCATTTCCTTCTCCAGCTCATTTTACAGATGAGGAAACTGAGGTAAACAGGATGACTTGCCCAGGGTCACACAGCTAGTAAGTGTCTGAGGTCAGATTTGAATACAGGTCGTCCGGATTCCAAGCCAAGTGGTCTATGCAGTGTGCCCCCTAGCTACCCATGTGACACATAGTAAGCCTTAATTTTTATTGTTGACTGACTGACTGACTGTCAGGCTTTCTACCAGGTACTGAGATTGCAGAAGCAACAACACCAACAATATGATTGCCCTCAAAGAGTTGGCTATCAGGGAGAAAGAGCATTTCAACATGTGTAAATAAATTTTATATATATATATATATATATGTATATATATATATGCACAAATATCTGTGTGTTTATCTACTTATGAATACACATATTGTTTTCCCTGAATATACATGAAGGAATGCAAGGCTTTTTGGGAAGTGACAACCATCTAAGATGGGGGACATCAGGAAAGAATTCATGGTTGTAAATGCATTTGTAGAGAGCTCATAAGCTAAGCTTGAGGAAAGCTAGAAATTCATAAGTTATGGAGATAAGGAGTGAAGTATATTCTAGGGCAGGTATTAGAGTTGGAGAGGAAAAGGCAAGGCAATTGGGGTTAAGTGACTTGCCCAAGGTTACAGAGCTGGTAAGAGTCAAGTATCTGAGGCTGCATTTGAACTCAGGTCCTCTTGACTCCAGAGACAGTGCTCTATTCACTGTGCCACCTAGTTGCCCCTACAAAGGCATAGAATTGAGAGATGTGCTAACATGCTCGACAAATTACAGTCATGTTTGCCTGGACTACAGGATTTGTGCAGGAATGTAATGTGTGATACATCTTTAAAAGTGTCTACTAGACACAGGACCAATTGACCTGGCTGGCAGAATATCTGGGTAAAGAAGAATTCTAATAAAATAAAGTGTAATATTTTTCACAAAGAACTGTATCCCCTGCCTTGCCCAAGGCCAATCCCTTACCACCCACCCCTGCAACTAGGTTTTTTTGTGTAGAGGAGTTAGGCCTGTGTTCCTGGGAAAATCAAGCGGTGAAGCAATTGGCATCATTTCCTATAACAGACTTAATCTAGAACTTGCTTCATTTCCCTGGATATATTTGGTTTCTCCTTTCTATTTCTCAATGGCTATAGATGGAGAGATTATGTAATTGAGCTCTGACAGTCCCAGAATTTTAACAATTCCCCAAATATTTTTTGTTCTAAAATAGGTGACAAAGCTGTGTATAGACTTCCAAATTTGTTAAGTTTGATCTTATTTTGAAAGTAGCCTTCTTAAATGACTAATTGTAGACTTTATCTAATTCTTTACATCAGGATCATTAATTTCAAATGCTAATTGAGTTAATTTTGATTTTTCCTAGGATCTTTTATGGTTCTTCAACTGGCCTGCCTGCTGCAGCTTATTACCAATGAAACATGTTATGGTCATAAGCATGGTCCAGTTGCGCATTGGAGCAGATTGTAGGAAGAATGAAATGCCTAGCACTGTGGGGACTTAATTTATTTATGGCAACCTTGGATTCCCTTTATGACAGCCCAAAGCATATTTCCCACTTTCTTTTCCTCAGTGTGTGAAAGTGGTGGCTGCACCCATGCACATGATGCAGGAGAAAGAGGTCTCCATGTTAGGCCGTCTGGACAGTTCCAAAAGTTCCTTCAGGCGCTGCCATACTTAACTGTAGCACAGCGGATAGAGTACTCATCCTGGAATCAGAAAGAAGTGAGTTTAAATCTGGTCTCAAAAATTTACTAGCTCTGTGACCTTGGGCAAGGCATTTTACCTGTATGCCTCATTTTCCTCAACTGTAAAATGAGGATACTAATAATACCTACTTCAAAGAGTTATTATTACTATAAAATAATAGAATATTTTATTTTTGAAAAGTACATATTAGTGCCTGGCATATATATTATTCCCCTTCCTGCCCTCTTTTAAAAGCAAAGCTTCAAATTGTAGTAGGAAATTATGGCGGGATACTATTATGCTATAAGAAATGATGAGCAGGATATTCTCAGAGAAACCTGGAAAGACTTATATGAGCTGATGCAAAGTGAAATGTACTGTGGACAAAGTAACAGCAATGTTGTAGGATGATCAGTTGTGAATGGCTTAGCTATTCTCAGCAATACAATGATCCAAGACAGCCCAGAGGACTTATGATGAAAAATGTTATTCATCCCCAGAGAAAGAATTGATGGTGTCTGAATGTAGATTGAAGCATACTTTTTTTACTTTGTTTTTCTTGAGGTTTCTTTTTGTCTGTGTCTGTGATTATTTCAGAAGTGTTTTGCATGACTACACATGTATAACCTATGTCAAATTGCTTGCCTTTTCAATGGAGCCTGGGGGAGGGAGGAAGGAAGAGAATGTAGAACTCAAAGTTCTAAAAATGAATGTTAAAAATTGTTTTTACATGCTACTGGGGAAAAACCAAAACATTAACTTAAAAATAAATAAATAAAGGCAAAGTTCCTGATTCTTCTTACAACACAGGTTGCCCTAGCCCTCACTTTCTGGGGGACTTATGTAGATTACGTTTTCACCATTCCCCCATGGTTCTTGTGTGTAAGGGGATTAGGGGTGGAGGATCTAGGCTCTTTGCCCATGCTTCCAACTTTTACAGAAGTATCCCACTAAGTGTAGGGAAGGATATCATATACCCCAGTTCCATTTAGTCACATAACATTCAAATTAGCTATCATGCATAGTTTTTTTTTTATTTCAGAAGATATTATCACAAATATGCAAATTTAGATCACTAGCATATAGGAGACATAATCTGTATTAGCCTCCGCCAACTCTATATACCACCTCATTTCACTGGGGAGGAAAAAGATTTTATAGTTTATGAAAATAGTTATGAACTATTCATAAGGTCAGAGTTTAACTTGGTTTCTATAAAGCACAGTCCCAGTTCTAAGTCTAAAACCGTCTTTGGCCTTGAGTCCCAAGTACCCTGACTTCTCTGATCACAGCAGGAAGGAACAGATGAAAAGAGCACAAAAAGTGACCTTCTCAGTTTTACCAGTTTCAAAGATTAAAGCAGTCAACCAATGATGGTTACACCCAACCATATTATGAGGGAGAAAGAAACCTCAATGTCCAGCTACTTGGACATGCTCTAAAGGTCCCTCAGGACACCTCCATGTTTAGAAAACTGGGAATGACCAGACAAGCCTGGGTTACATTTGAAACAGGTTTTGGGTGTAGGGATATAGTGTGGGGGTGTTGAAAAATCCTCCTTATCTAGTTGGAGATGGCTCATAAGCTATAGTCAATCTCATGGATTCATTTTTATAGCTATTTGTTCAGCCATGCCTCCTTATTTCATTTGTACCAGGAAATCTTAGAGAGCAAATTCCCTCCAACAATGCAGATTATCACCTGCTCTGCAATGCATACACTTTGAGAGTTGTTTGGGAGAACTGAGAGGTTACTTACTGTCTTGCCCAAGGACACACAGTCGATGTGATAGAAGCAAGACTCAAACAAAGGACTCCCTTAACTCTAAGTCCACCTCTTTCTACTTTGCCAAAGTGAATATTTTTATAGCCATATGGTTTTAAAATTATTTCTTTCATATTGGGAATGGCCAAAGAGTTTGCCACCAAATAACTTTTCCATTGGAGATGAGCACTTTACGATTGATTCAGCAAGACTGGAAAGGGAACAAGCATTTATTAAGTACCTATTTTGTCAGGTGCTGTGCTAAGTGCTTTTCAAATATAATCTCATTCAATATCCATAATAGCCCTTTAAGTTAGGTGCTATTATTAATCCCAAGTTTCTAGTTGAAGAAACTG
This sequence comes from Phalanger gymnotis, assembly GCA_028646595.1. Lineage (NCBI taxonomy): Eukaryota > Metazoa > Chordata > Mammalia > Diprotodontia > Phalangeridae > Phalanger > Phalanger gymnotis. The sequence continues at coordinate 152,179,300 of CM053627.1, read as the reverse complement.
AGGCAGACAAGTTATAGGACTTGATTAGTCACACAGCCAGTCAGTACATGAGACTGGATTTGAACTCAGGTCTTCCTGATACCAGATCGAAAACCTGATCCACTGCACCACTTAGCTCCCTAGCTTGGGCTTCAAAACTTACACATTCTATATGCCAGGACCATTCTTAAAGGGCATGAAACTGCAGAAATGAGGTTTGAGCCTGTAGAAACCCTCTGAGTCCAATTCCATTATTCTTTCCTATTCAGAAAGCCCCCATTTTCCTACATGAGGCTTTTCCTGGTCAATTCCTAGCTTCTAGAGCTTTCCTCACCAAAATTTCGGTTGTTCAGTTGTTTCAATGGCACTCAACTCTTTGTGACTCTGGTTGGGGTTTTTATTGGAGTCATGTTGCATTTCCTTCTCCAGCTTATTTTACAGATGAGAAAAGTAAGACAAACAAAATTAAGTGACTTGCCCAAAGTCACACAGCTAGAAAGCATCTGAGGCCAAATTTGAACCCAGGAAGATGCATCTTTCTGACTCCAGTCCTATTGCTCTATCCACTGTGCCACCTGATTTCCTCACCAAAATACCCAGTATTTATTTTGTATATGCTTTATACATACTTATTTTGAATCTAGTGATATTTGGACATTCTATATTCTGTACAGAAAAAGGGACAGCTATGTGTCACACTAGGCCTAGAGTCAAGAACATCTGAGTTCCAGTCTCAGATACTTGCTATCTATGTGACGTTTGGCAAGTCTCTTAACCTCTGCCTCAGTTTCCTCCTCTGTAAAACAGGGGTAATAAAGCACCTAATCTTCAGCATTGTTGTGAGAATCAAATTAGATTATATTTGTAGACTACTTAATAATATATGACACACAGTAAATCCTCCTCCTCCTCCTCCTCATCACATAAATTCATTGAGAGCAGGAAATGTTTTGCTTTTGTATTTTTATCTCCAATAACAATGCCCAATATGTGGTTGCTACATATCAAATGCTTGTACATTAATATTGATTGATTTGATACCTGATAACCATAGGAGAATTTAATTATTTAAAGACATTAGCAATGACTGGAGAATGGGTTATTTGGCCTGTTCTTTTTTTTTTTTTTTTTTTTTTACTATTATCAGTATTATCAAGAAAATGAGCAAATATCTTTTAGTCCTTTAAGCCTCAGGAAATGTGATAGTGTCTCTGTTAGAAAATCAGAGCGTAGTGAGAGATAAGTAGGAACTCACCTAAACTCTCTCAAAATTCCCCTCCACACAACTTTAAAATACTACCTCCAACTGAATTCTGGAGACGCGGAGCCAACAAAAGGCCAGGATGAAACAATTTGGCAGCAGAACATACGATAGGACATCTTCAGGAAAGGACTGTCGTGTGGAGTGGTGGTCTGCCCAGAGCTCAAAGTAGACCAGGCCTACCAGCAGCAGCAGGTTTTGGACACTGCAGCAACAGGCATAGCAACAGTTTTAGGAGATCTCAGCCCACAGACAGGGGGTCAGACAACTATTCAGAAAGAAATTACAGGGCTCCATTTGCTGGTACTGGGTTCAGGAACCTGTTGCATTACCTATTTCCAATTCTGGTACAAATAGGAGCACTATCACTTGCTTCTACAAGGAAGCAGCGGCCCTGGTGTCAGTTCTGAGGCAGAAAAAAACACTATTGCTTACAGCTGCAGGAGAGGAAGAGATCTTGTTACAGCTCCAAGGCCAAGAAGAGCACTAGCACTTGTGGCTACAGGTGGGGAAAAAAGTCTCTTCTTGGGTAAAGGCCAGAGCAGAGGCCAAAAGAACAGTGACCACACATCCTCTTACATCTTACCACCCTGGAAGCACTGAAAATTTATGGAACCTCTGAGCTAGCTCTAAGAACAAAAGCAAGAAAAACTCAAAGCTTGGAACCATGACCCTTCTCTCTCAGGAGCAAAGCCCAACTTTGATATAAAGTTAAAATTCAAGAAGCAGGCTCGGAAAAAAAATGAGGGGGCCGGACCAAAAAGGCAGCTGGAAAACAGGGACTCTCCAGACACCTGCAAAAAATGGCCCTGAACAAATTCTAGAGCTACAGAACCCATGGAATAACAGAAGGAAGCAGTTCTCCATTCCAGGATAGCCTGGATGGTCACTGGGAAGGGTCTATCACACTGTGCTGGGAGCAGAGCACAGCCCAGCACAGGCTGCACCAGGACAGACCAGGGCAGAGGAGGTAGGGTGAGCAGGCCGTAGGGCCAAGAATCATTGAGCTGTAACAGTTACCAGACTTCTCAACCCACAAACGCCAAAGACTATGAAGCAGGTCAGTGGGAAAAGTGCTGGATCAGGGTGAGAGAAGTGCGTGGTCTGGCCCCAGCCCTGGGGGTGGCAGAGGTGTTGCGGTAGCAGCAGCAGCAGAAAGCTCTGGTGGCTGCCTCCAGAGCTCCAGGGTCAGCTGCTTCCAGACTCCCTGGCCCACCGGGTGGGAAGAATCAAATTGTGGATCAGAGTGGGAGTGCAGGGAGCACTTTGCTGGCACAGAGGCAGGGTTCTCTTGCTTTGCTCTGTTTGGGTCTAGGTCATGGTCCTGGTTGGCGGTTCTTGAGGGAAGAGGAGCACTGGTGTGGCAGAGCTTGTGGTGGCTTAGATGTAACTCTGAAAACAGCAGTGCAAGGACCCTGAAGCTTGGGAGAAAGCATTCTCCACTCTGAAGGCAGTCATAATATGACCAAAAGTTCAAGGGTTAAGTAGTTGGCTGAGAACATGAGCAGCAGGCTGTGTAAAAGGATTCAGACTTAGACTCAGACTAGAGAATCTTTTTTGCTGACAAAGAAGATCAAAACACACAGCCAGAAGAAGTCAACAAAGCCAAAGAGCCTACATCAAAAGCCTCCAAGAAAAATGTGAATTTTTCTCAGGCCATGGAAGGCTCAAAAAGGATTTGGAAAAGCAAGTAGGAGAGGTAAAGGAAAATTGGGAAGAAAAATGAGAATGATGCAAGAAAATCATGAAAAACAATTCAATGACTTGCTAAAGGAGACCCCAAAAAATACTGAAGAAAATAACACCTTAAAAATAGACTAACCCAAATGGCAAAAGAGTTCCAAAAAGCTAATGAGGAGAAGAATGCCTTAAAAGGCAGAATTAGCCAAATGGAAAAGGAAGTCCAAAAGATCACTGAAGAAAATAATGCCTTAAAAATTACAGTGGAGCAACTGGAAGCTAATGACTTTATAAGAAATCAAGAAATTATAAAACAGAACCAAAAGAATGAAAAAAATGGAAGACAATGTAAAATATCTCATTGCAAAAATCACCAACCTTGAAAATAGATCCAGGAGAGATAATTTAAAAATTATTGGACTACCTGAAAGCCAGGATCAAAAAAAGAGCCTAGACATCATCTTTCAAGAAATTCTCAAGGAAAACTGCTCTGATATTCTAGAGCCAGATGGTAAAATAGGAATTGAAAGAATCCACCGATCACCTCTTGAAAAAGATCCCAAAAAGAAAACTCCTAGGA
>CM053627.1:152159969-152175300 GCA_028646595.1 Phalanger gymnotis | reverse complement strand
CTCCTGGTCTGGTAGGTCCGCGTCTGGTCTGTTCGCGCCGTGCGCTCTGGGCTCAGCTCCGCTCCCCTTGGCTGGGGGCTGGGAGGTCCGTGTGGGACAGACCTTACCCAGAGACCATCCAGGCTGTCCTGGGTTGGGGCCCTGCTTCCCTCTGCCACTTTGTGGGTTCTGCAGCTCTAGAATTGGTTCAGAGCCATTGTTTTATAGGTTTTTGGAGGAACTTGGTGGGGAGCTCAGGCCAGTCACTGCTTCCTAGCCGCCATCTTGGCTCCACCCCCCTACTGTTCGGGATCCCAATTCTTAAAGGAAAATTCAACAAATATTTACCAAAAGAGATCTGAAAATGAAAACTCCCAGGAATATTATAGCCAAATTCCAGAGCTTCTGGTTAAGGAGAAAATATTACAAGCAGCCAGAAAGAAATGATTCAAACATTATGGAACCACAATCAGAAATATACAAGATTCAGCAGCTTCCACATTTTTTTTTTGTTTTCTTTTGTTTTTTAGTGTTTGGTCAATTCTTTCTTTAAGTGTTATTTTCTTCTGTATTCTTTTGCCTCTCTTTGAAATCTGTTGACTCCATTTTCATAATTTTCTTATATCACTAGTGAGTGACCTCAACTATCACTCTCAGAAATAGATAAATCTAACCATAAAATAAGTAATAAAGGAGTTAAGGGGATAAGTAGGATTTTTTTATAAAGCTAAATTAAGTAGACCTCTGGAGAAATTAGAATGGGAATGGAGGGGAATATACATTTTTTCTTGGCAACATAATCCTAAGTAGTATTTATCTAAAACCACTAGGAAGCATTATTTGTAACAGGGATAAGCTAGAAGTCTTCCCAATAAGATCAGGAATGCAAGAAGGATGTCAATTATCACTACTATTATTCAATATTGTACTAGAAAAAAAATAAATTGAAAGAATTAGAATAGGCAACAAGGAAACAAAATTATCAGGTTTTGCAAATGATATGGTAGTATACTTAGAGATTCCTAGAAAATCAACTAAAAACTAGTTGAAACAATTACCAACTTCAGCAAAGCTGCAGGATATAAAAGCAATCTGTGGTCATAAGGAAAAAAATGTATTAAATCACGATTGATTAGAGAAATACAAGTTAAAACAACTCTGAAGTACCACCTCCTATTGACATGATTGCCTAATATGACAGAAGATGACAAATGTTCAAGGAGATAAAGAAAAACTGAGACACTAATGCACTTTTGGTGGAGTTGTGAACTGAGAACAATCTGAAACTGCGCAAAGAGCTACAAAACTGTCCATACCCTGTGACCAGAAATGCCACTACTAGGTTTGTATCTCAGGGAAATCAGATCAAAAGGAAAAGGACCTATATCTTTAGAAATATTTATGACAGCAATTTTTGTGGTGGCAAAGTATTAGAAATCAAGGGAATATCCACTAATTGGCGAAAGGCTGAACAAGTTGTTGCACATAATTGTGATAGAATACTATGACACTATAAGAAATGACAAGCAGAATGGTTACAGAAAAATTTGGGGAGACTGATATGAACTCATTCAAATTGAAGTAAGCTGACCAATAACATTGTATAGGTAACCGTAATATTGTGTGATGATGAATTGTGAATGATGTTGCTATTCTGATCTTTTTACTTTTAAAATGTTCTCTGATTTCTTTTGCCACATAGCTAATATGAAATAGGTTATGCATGACTGCATATATATAATTTGTAAGAATTTTTTCCTTCTTAAGGAGGAGGGGCAGGAAAGAGGGAGAGAATTTGAAATTCTATATTGTAGAATAGGAAAAATGATGTGTAAAATTATAATGCATTTTTTTCAAAAGCAAGTGGTATGAAATAGAGATTCCTGTATTCTTTTTGAATTCTATGTATATGCAAATAATTTTTATGTTTGTTTAGAATAAAGAAATACAATTAAAAAAGAAAACTTTTGTTGGTAATCAAGGCTAGATTTGTAGTGTTCATTATGTTTAATATCTGATGTGTAGTTTCATGATAGCAAATTAAAAATATGTGTCAAAATCATATAAACTTAATACAAAACAATTGATTGCACTAATAGAAGAAATATTGTATATGCAGGGTTTGGAATGGGATTTCTTTTTTATTAAATAATTTTTTTCAGCCAACAACAACACCAACAAAAGAAAATAAGAGCATTCAGGGAACATCTATTTTGTTATTTCCTCAAATACATTCAGTTTTTGAGTAAAAGCAAGATTGCTGTAAAGTAGTAGAAATACTTGTGTATACTGAATTATTTATGTTAAGCAGTTCTAGCAATGATTGAATTGCAAAGATCTTCACCATCTTAAATAAAAATCAAATTCGTACCTGAGGTTCTTGGATATCGTTTGTGATGGTCAAGAAAAAAATAGAATTAGGATTTCAAAATGCGAACTAACTTGATAAACATTTTCAAGATGTCTAAACAGAAGAAACTATTACAGGGAAAATTTCTTTCTTTTTTGGTTATTTAAAATGAAATTTTTTCATATGTAAAAAAATTAAAAAGAACTCATTCGAAGTTCACTAAGGGCTATTAGACCTATGTTCTAGGCACTAGCCAAGGTGCTGAGGAATAAATACAAGAATATAAAGTACTTTTACTCACTGGAATATTAACAACTGGGAAATTAGGAATGGCTCTTTGAAACATGTGGCATTTAAATTAAGCTTTGCAGGATACCAGAGGATCTATGTAGTGAAAATAAAGAGGGAGAACATTCCAGACATGTGGAAAACCCATACAAAGGAACAGACATAATAAAAGAAATGTGAAATAGGAATAACGATAAGCCTAGTTGGGCTAACTTGTAGAGTTAATGAAGTAAAGCCTAAACAGTCAGGGAAATTAAACTGAAATCATATTATAAAGGGCTTTAAATTTTGAACAGAAAAACTTATCATAGAGGTAACAGGGAGCTTCTGTGCAGGAGAGCTGTGATCTGGCATATGCTTACAGACCGCATATTGATTTAGAAAATCACAAATTAACATTATGATATTATCTATGTTGTATTGTACTCTTATTTATTTTGTGAACTTTTTCTAATGATATTCTTATCTGGTTTGTGACATTTTTTTTGGCAGTTTGCTGCCAGTAGGCTGTGAATTTGACACATCCGGTATAGAAGATGGATTAGAGAGAGGACTGATTGAACCGAGGAAGATCATTTAGGAAGCCATAACAATAGTCTAGGCCAAAATTATTAGAACATCAGCTAGCATAGTTGTGGACATGAGGGAAAGATAATAAAGATTTCATGGAAGGAGAATTGACAATATGGCCTATGGAGGCTGAATGAGAGTGTAAGTCAAAGAGGAGGTGGCAAACCTGGACAACTAGAAGAATGATGGTACCCTTGACAGCTAAACGGATGTGAAAAGGTGTCTGTTTAGAGGGAAAAACGCTGTATTCTCTTTGGGACAGTTTGAACTGGAGATGTTTATGGTTTAAGTAGACTGAAATACGCAGCTGGCAAAATGTGCATGTGGAATTGGAATTCAAGAAGGCGAAGATTATGAAATCTATAGATTCAGGGCTCACATTTGTAACAATGATAGTTTATTCCACCAGAGCTAATGAAAACACACAAGGGTTTTTATATATGTACATATATATGTATATACATACATATATATGTATATATATATGCATATACACGTGTGTGTGTGTGTGTGTGTGTGTGTGTGAGAGAGAGAGAGAGAGAGAGAGAGAGAGAGAGAGAGAGAGAGAGAGAAAACAAAAGAGGTATAAGAAAAGAACAATGGGGTGCAACCACATGGGACTGTGAGATTATGATGATTTGGTAAGACGAAAAATGATCATTTTAAAAGAAGCAAGATGAGAACCCTAGCAAGTAATCTCAAGAAAACACTCAAATAAAAAAGTATTCAGAAGAAGGAGGTGGACAAGAGTTCTGAACCCTGTATTCTGAAAAGAAAAAGCAATTGCATTTAACAATAAAGAGATCTTTGGTAATCTTGGAGAAAGTAGTTTCAGTTGAGTAGTTGGCATAAGTGTCAGATTACCATTGGTGGTAAGAGAAGGAAGTGAGAACTTGGAGATATTGAATAAAGACAACATTTTCTAGAAGTTTGCCTGTGAAAGGGAGGAGAGCTTGAGGGAATGCTTTGAAGGTTCTTTGAGGACTGGAAGCATTGGTCATATTTGTAGATTACTCAGAAGGAGCAAGTATATAAGGAGATGCTGAAATTAAGAAGGGAGAAAAGATAGAAAGGACAGCGTCTTAGAGGACAAAGGAGGGATTGAGACCAAGAGGACAAGCAGAGGGGTTTGTTTTGGCGTGGAGAAAGATCATCTCCTTAGCAGAGATAGGACCAAAACACTAGAGAATTGGTGATGGTTCTGATATTATTTGAAGTGGGGAAAATAGAATGCCAATAGCAGACATCCTGAATTTTTTTCACTGAAGGAGAAAATGTCTTCTACTGAGATGGAAGGAGTATAGATATTTTGAAGAGAAAATCAAAGGTTTCAAAGAGCCTCTGTGGGCAGTGCAGCAGGATTATTTGGGGAAATTGATATGCAGCAATGAAGGTCGAATTGATTCCGGATAATATACCTTTATACTTGACCGAGTAGCTGTGCAACCCTAAGCAAGTCACTAGATCTCAGCCTCAGTTTCCTTATCTCCTAAAACAGGAATTACAATACAGCCTACCCACTCCACTCCCCCCCCCAGGTTCTTGTGAACATGATATGAGATAATCTATGAGAAGTACTCGGAAACTATTACAATGCTATATAAATGTCAGTTATTGCCATTGACGTTGTTATTGCTCCATTGGCACTCAGCAGGAAGGAGCATAAGCACAAAAGTCGAGAGTGGGAAGGATCTGTTTGAAACAACAACAAAAGAACTGTTTCCTATAAGAATATGAGCTCCTTGAAGGCAGAGACTGTTCTGCCTTCCCTTCCCCCACCCCCTTACCCCTCCAGGTTCTGACACTTACTGAACTCTTAATCAATGCTTATCAAAGTACTAACTGACCAACATTTGCTGTTCTTTCAAGTAGCTTCCCTTTTCATTGTGCCTCATAATAGATAATAATAATAACTAGCATCTACATCACCTTTATAGTTTGAAAAGCGCTTTACATGTTGTCTCCTTTGATGCTCTCAACGATCCTGTGTGGAGGTGTCATTATTATTCCCATCTTACAGATGAGGAAGCTGAGGCTCAGAGATGTTATTAGAGACTTGTGACTTGCCCAGGGTCATATAGTTAGTAACTGCCTGATGAAGGATTCAAAAACTCAGGTGTTCCTGACTCAAATTCTAGCATTCTATTTGTTGTAGCACTTTTATGACTATATGTGATGTCTGCATGGGCCTGGACATGCACTGAAAGAGACCACTCAAAGCACTGCTTCTGGACAGTGTAATGTGTGTGAGTGAGTAGAGCATTTTTTTTCCTCATTCGAGTTGCCATTGATAGTGACTAGTTTAGCAGCACTACTTAGGCTATATTTAACCATAGGGATCTGTAACCATTTTATTATTAAGCATTTATGTAGCATTTTATAGCTCGCAATGTGTTTTACAGGCACAATGTTGCTTGATTTTTTCTCTTTATAATCTCTCTGGGAAACAACATCAATGTTTTCGTCTCCATTTGTATAAACATGGGTAAAAAAGGGAGGCCAAAAGAAGCTAAGTGACTGTCATAAGGTCAAATGGCAAGTTAATATCGACAAAAAGGGATTAGTGTTCATGGTCCCTGAATTGGCAGCCTGTTTTTGAGCTCGCTGAGGCACATGGCTGCTGCTTCCTCACTGTTTTGATGAATGTCTCTAAGGATTATTGCTTGGCAGCTCAAAGAATGATGAGCTTATGAAGTGATGGAACATAGCACACTTAAGGAAGAGGCAATGATAGCATCTTTTAAGGTGGACAACTGTTATTGCAATTTAAAGTAGAGACCTGTATAATACAAGAAAAAAAGGGTATTGGGAGAAAACAGATTGCAACAATTCCTTTTTTGTAGACAGCAACTAAAAGTACATTTTACAAACTTGGATGACACAGTAATTTAGCTTATTTGAGATGATTTGAGTATACAAAATGATCTCATATTGCCAGAAATGTCTTGGTCTCATTTAATATTCAGAATTTATGAGTTGGATAGAAAAAATGAGAAACTCAGAGTAAAATCTCTATTTATCCAAACTATCCAAACAGGAAAGCAAAAAGGAAATGATGAAAGCAGTCAAAATCAGTAAAAGAATTAGTGGAAACCTATGAAATAGGAAACAAATGATTGTGTAATAGTGCAAGCAACCTCAAAAGTACTGAGTATGGAACAAAAAGATCTGGGTTTGTATCCTGGACTTCAGTTTTCTCACCTCTAAAATGCAGGAGTTGGGGGGGGGCAAGACCATATGATGTTTAAGGCACTATTCAGTTATAATTCTAACAATACTACTATTAATATTAGCTAGCATATATATAGTAGCTAATACATATACATATATATATATATATATATATATATATATATAGAGAGAGAGAGAGAGAGAGAGAGAGAGAGAGAGAGAGAGAGAGAGAGAGAGCTTTCTGGAGAAGGAAATGATAAACTACTCTGTGCCAAGAAAACACAATATGGGGTCAAGAAGAGTCAGACAAGACTGAATGACTGGATAACAACAACACATAAAGCGCTCTAATGTTTGCAAAGTGTCTTACAAGTATTGTTTTATCTTCAAAACTACCCAAGGAAGTAGCAGTCAATATTATCCCCATTTTAGAGGTGAGGAAATAGGCGAAAAGAGGTAAATGTCTTGCCCAGGGTGACACAACTAGTAATGTCTAGCAGGGGTAGGGAACCTGCAGCCTTGTCGAGGCCACATGTGGTCTTCTAGGTCCTTGGGTGTGGCTTTTGACTGAGTCCAAGTTTTATACAGCAAAACCTTTTATTAAGGGGATTTGTTCTATGAAGTTTGGATTCAGTCAAAAGGCTACACTTGAGGACCTAGAGGGCCACATGTGGCCTGGAGGCCACAGATTCCCTGCCCCTGGAAGCTGTAGTTGAACTAAAGTCTTCCTGACTCCAGGTACAATGCTCTATCAATTGCACTATCTAGTTGCCTCTATGGCCCGATGGTTAGATTATAATCATGCGTGGATCCGAACTGGGAAGGATGAACTTTAAACCACTTATCTTTATAGGTGATTACTTAGTATCAACAACAATTTTTGCCCATACCTATAATTTTAACTGGATAGGGAAATTTCTGGTGAAAAAAGTCCCTCTACCAAGGCAACCATTCTGCAACTTACAATTTTACCATTGAGAGGTTAGGCAATTTGTCCAGAGTTAAACAGCTAGTATGTGTCATAGTTTGAATTTGAACCCAGGTCTTTCTAACTTCAACATAGGTTCTCTATCCATTATACTATTATCAGTTTAAACAACAACAAAATAGAGATAATATCTTAAATTTAATTTACTTTTTTTCCACATGTGCTCATACACGTAAAGTACTTTAAAACTATGTGGCTAAGGTTTGAACCTTGTGATTCCTTTCATATAGGGAATCGTTGATTGAGAAAACTCTCTTTACCAATCTACAACTTAGAGTCTGAGAGAGCTGCCTTGAGCAGGGAGAGGTGAAAAGTCATGTCCAGTGTAACAGAGCCAGTAATATATCAGAGGCAGGAATTGGATCCAGGTGCTTTTGTCCTGGAAGTCAGCTCCTATCCAATTCTCCATGCCACCTCTCTTTGTAAGTTTCAAAATTCTATACACATCTTCATTATTTTCATTATTATTCACACAAAACACTTTCCCTATAATATCCTGGGAAAAGAACCTGTGTAAAATTACAATCCATTAATAATTTTCACAATCTGGAAGTTTTTAAAGGGATTTTCTCCTACGTAGAGAGTGCACACTTTTGTGATCTGTTTGCTATTAAGTTTGAAGACTCACATTTGCATAAAGTTCTTCCTCAGGAAAATGTTAATAGGAACCAAAATGTAAATAAGATGATAAAGCTGCTCCAGCTATCTTTCTGTGGTTCTCCTTGATAGGAAAATCATATGTACATATTCAGTGGATCATCCTCGCTTGTACATTGGCTCCATATCCAACTAATTAATGTCATTCAAGCATTATATACTTCTGCATCAGTATTTGGGAGCTTTTCAGTTCCTTAATTGGAATGAAGCATGCATCAAAGACAGAGTTCATTTTCCTGTTGAATCTAACCTGGGGCGGGTCTACATTTACTTCCCACCCAGTGTTGAAGATGAGGAATATTAACTGAACGTTCAGAGCGAAATAAATCCCTTCTGGGATCTCTGGGAAACATTCTTCTTCTTTATCTTGTTTTTTTTTTTCTTATTGCTACCTAGTATTTGACTCTCTTCAAAAAAAAATGCTCCAAAATCTAGAAAGTTAGTTACGGTATTTGTTACCGTTTTATGAAAGCCTCATTTCTGACAAGGCACATGAGATTTCAGAGGAACTCTTATTTGACTGGATAGTTGCTCCCTTACAGATGATCTAGAGACTTACTTTTTGACACTCCAACTATAGTTAACAGCTCATCTCACAAGTGTGAATCCTCATAAGCCTCAAAAAATGAACATATTCATTTACAAATGAAGGAAAGGAGGCAGGACTTGTTGGCGAATCCATGAAATGGAAACAGTGACCTAAGCCCCCTCCCTGTCCCCTTAGACCTCAATGAATGCTTGAGGTTTTCTATACCCAACATTGGTATTCCTCTCAGATGTCTTCATATTATCATGGTATAGTTGCAACAACTTTTTTGTTCCACTACCTTTCAAAGCACTCACCATGTGCTACTGATCTCTATCGCTGGCTTCTGTTGCTGGGCTCCCCAGTTTGAAAGAACTCCACTCATTTCATAGTAGGTGGTAGTTGCTTTGTCACCAGTCTTACCCACGGCATTCCTCTGCCCATTCTGCAAGTTCTCCTGAGCTTCCAGCCAGTGTTCTTTTCATGTCTGTCCCCATTTGCTATCTTTTGTAATTTTATTATCGATCTTGCCCTCCAACAAATGGTGCTCACCACCATATTCATCTACTGGTCTAGACAGGAAGAACAAACAGATAAAACTCTCACTCTATTTAAAGCTAAGTGCACATTTCAGTTACCTATAAGCATGCTTTATCTCTGGATCCTTAGAGACTATTCACACAGTTGAGTACTTCAGCTCTCACATTTCATAAACTAGTCTTCATCACCTACTCAATGTAGGTTCATGGTGATTCATTATTATTTTCTCGCTCTTTCCTTTCCTCTCTCCCTCCTCTGGCTTCACATCTACTCTCAACACCTCCTGCTGTAATCAAGGGGCACAGAGACAGCAGCTACTATGTCCTCGATTACCCCACAATCGGTTCTTCTCTTGAGTTACCCTAGCTAGATTATTCAAGTTGTCATCATCTTTCTAAAATATTGAAAAAAAGAAGATAGATTTAGCCTGCTTTTGCTGAAACATCTGCCTATGGAGACAGGGAGATTTGGACATTCTCTGCTACATTCAGTATCCTTATATTCAAGGTATATTACTATGGAAACAGTTACAAAATAGCTATATGAAGTATATCCATGCAGAGTGGATCTAGAATAATAGAAAGCAATCTCTATTAAACATACACACAAACACACACACACATTATCACATTATTTTGAACAAATTTGATCATAGATTTAGGGAAGTAAATAAGCAATTTATTAAATATCTACTATGTGACAGGAATGGTGCTAAATAAATTAAACAATATCTCATTTAATGATCACAATAATCCTTTGAAGTAGTTATTATAGCCAGTAAGGGCAAATGGGATAATTCTAAGAGTTGAACTATTCAAGTATTTGGGGGAACCGCATTGCCTCTTATAGCCAACAGCAAGATAAAAAGTTCCCTCTGAAGGAAGAATGAATAAGAACAAGTGGTCATAGTAGGTTTGCTCCCAACAAAATGTTTTGTGAACATTCTGATAATATAGCAGAGCTAACAGACAGAGTTGTGGTAAAGATGGCCATAGCAGAGAATGGTGTTTGCAATTAAATGGTTACAGTAGCTTAACCCTAGCCCTAAGAAGAGCTGCTTTGAAAGCACTCTCCAAGAACAGAAATCCCCTAGATGGGTGTAATGGTAATTAAGGTGGGACTCTTTTTTTTAACCGTTTTCTCTTTTAGAATGCTAAAGCAAAAAAAAAAAAAGCCTTTGATGAAGTCTTGCTAGGCGCTAAGCCTCAGTCCCAAACCCTTTTGCAGATTAGGTATGAAGACTTCAGGCCCTAAGATATAAACTCAGAGGTTAGCATTTTGTTTGGGCCTCTCACTCACTGGAAGGTTGTTGGTGTAGAGACTCTGGGCAGCCATCGTTAAGAAATCCCCGGGTTTGAAAAAACCCAGATGTTGGTGCTTCTCTGGTAACTATGTATTGTGGTTTGGTCTATTTATATTGTCTCTGTTGGCAATTTCTATTTGTATTTGCTCTGAAGTTCAGGGTGCTGGCTTTTCTCCCTGAACTAAGTGATTGATATTTGTATGTTTGATTAAAGTGAGATTGTTAACCCCTTAAAGTTGCTTTCCTTAGAAAAGCAGATCAAAGAACCTGTGTTGGCAGCCCTTCTGTGTGCTGGTGTTATTGGTCTTACATAGCCACAGTAGTGGCAATCCACATTGTTGTTACAATGGGCCATAAAGCTGCTCCAAGAGTTCATTTCTACAAAAACTATCTTATTCCAGAACGATCTGATTAGAAAACATAGAAATGTTCATTATCTACAGGAGGTTTTCTGTAAGGACAGTGGTAACTCTTTCCACACAATGAATGTTACTGATCAATCTAGATCCTGCTGGGAATTTTGTTATCCAGTATCAAGTTTATGTATTAAATGAGCAAAATTATTAGGTGTTATATAAGTATGTATTAATGATAGACTTTTAGACTTAGAGTCAAGAAGATATGAATTTGCATCCTGCCTGATACTTATTAGCTCTATGACTCTTGATAAGTTATCTTTAAAATGAGGGTAAAAATAGCACCTAACAGAGAATTTCTGAGAGGATAAAATGCATTAATATATGTAAAGTACTTCACAAACTTTAAAGCACTATAAATATATAAATCCTAGCTACTGTAATTATTATTATGTAACTACTATCTACAATTGCTAATACCTATTTCCTCATTTCTAAATTGGGATAGCACATTGAAAATACTGGCTATTGTAATGATTATGATTCATCATTGTTATTACTACAACCGTTATTACTACAATCATTATTACTACAATCACTATTACTATATGATGCTTAGTACTAGGGATAACAGAAGTAAAGCATGACAGCCCTTCCTTCAAGAGATGCTCCTTTCACATTCTAATAGAGGAATATACTATATCTATATAAGATTTTAGTGGCAAGACCGATGGGAAAGCTTAATGGGCACACCGGCACAGCAGAAGCATCCGCAGAGTAGTTCATGTGATCTTCACGATCCTTGTTTGTTCTCTCTCTTTTCTGAGCTGTAAAGCTCTGATGCAGTTAAATCTATGTATTGACTATCAGTGTTAGAATGAGATTACTGTTCTTGAATTACAGAATTTCAGAATAACAATGGACCTTGGAAGGCTTCTACTCTAACTCATATCTAGAAAAGTCATTCTACCACAAACTACACAAGTGGACAGCCTTTGCTGGAAGATCACTCTTTAGTGGGATGCCACTGTCTCTTTCCTACTTGAATATACCTCTAATGGTTAGGAGCTACTTATATTGAACTGAAATGTACCTCCCTATATTTTTGAGTTATTGCTCTAGGTTCTTTCCTCTGGAATCCAGCAGAGCAAGACTAGTATTTTTCCTGTGGCACAGCCCTTCAAATTCTTGAAGTGAGCTAATGTATCTCCTTCAAATCTTTTATTCTCTAGGCTAAATATCCCCAATTCCTTCAGGTGATCATTAATTCAATGAAGTCACAAAGCCTTTCAGCATCTGGATCAGTCTCCCTTACATTATCTCGGTGTTATTAATGTCTTTTCTAAAATATGGCTTCTGGGACAGAAAACAATGCTCTGCCTATCTTTTGACCATGTATTGTAGACCACCTGTAGCAAGACTAATTACTTCTTCACTCTGGATGCTGATTCTCAGTCCACGAGGTCATGTTCATGGATTAAATTGTTTAGTTCTATTGATGTAACTCAACCATCTTTACATCTAGTAGCAAATATCTCTCTGGAACTCTATTTCTGCATTCTTGCCTGATTGCTAGATATATCCAGCTATTTAACTGTGTGTAGACACCTTAAACTCAACATGTCAACATGTTGTTTTCCCCAAATCTAGGCATTCTCTAAACTTTTCTGTTTCATAAGCACCATCATCCTTCTAATCACCCAATTTTATAATTTTGGAGTTATCCTTGACTGTCCAATGATCTCCATGTCTAATCAGTAGTGAACACTTATCACTTCCTCTTCCACATCATCTTTCACATGAATACTCTTCTTTCTAATTATTCAATTTCTACTCTTGTCCAAGTCTTTATCACTTTTTGCCGGCTCTATATCACCAATCTTTCATTACTATCTTTACTTCCAATCTCTTCCCTCCCTAATTCATTCTCCACACAGACAGCAAATTGATATTCTTAAGATGAATACCTGACCATGTCATTACCCCCACCTCCCACATTCAACTCATTAATCTCCCTTTTATCTCTAGGACAAATTACAAACTCCTCAGTGATAATTTAAGGGTTGCTACTTACCTTGCCAATCTTGTGCCATAATGCTCATCTCCACCTATTTTTTTTCCAGTTAAACTAGTCCCTATGAACAATATTTTACCCTTCAAATCCACTTACCCAATGGTACTTCATATCAGACATACATTTCCTCTTCTCTGTCACCTTATAAAATCCCTAGCTTCCTTAAAGTCATGCCTTCTATATGAGGATTTTTCTGATCCCCTCAGGTGTTAGCATTTTCTCCCTCTTTCTTGCAGGTACATTTGTGGCATAGGCATATGCATAGGTGCTTTAGTTATAGCAACAGTGGCCATTTTTCTGAGAATTTAAGCAGCAATAGGAGCTAGTGACTTCTAGTATCGACTCTTAGTCCTTCCCTGTATAGCTATCTTCAAGTGACAAGCAAGTGCCAAGAAAGAATAGGAGCATACCTTGGCTTTCCAGGTAGCAAGACTGGTGTAATTGTTTTTTCCTTTCATCTCTCTCTCTCCCCACCCCTCCTTTCCCTCTCTCTCTCTTTTTCTATCTCTCTGTATATGTGTGTTATACTGGAACATCTTCTCTTAGGAAATTGGAACTGAATGACCACATTATATTTCTTGGGTTATAGTTGTTAAAAGGGACATTGATGCAGAATACCTCAAAGATTTCAGACTGGAAAGAACCTCAGAAGGCTATCTAGTACATTTTTATTTTACCAGTGAGGATATTAAGGCCCGGACAGATAAAAAGACTTCCTTACATCATGCAGACAGTAATGCCATTAGGTGGTGCCTTTCATACAGCACTGGGCCTGGAGTCAGGAAGACCTGAGTTCAAATCCAGCCTCACATACTTTTTAGCACTGTGACCTCGGGCAAGTCACTTAATCTCTGTTTGTCTCAGTTTCCTCATATGTAAAATGGGCATGATAATAGCACCTACCTCCCAGGATTCTTGTGAGGATCAAATGAAATAATAATTGTAAAGCTCTTAGCACACTAACTAGCACACATTAAACACTATATAAACTCTAGTAGTAGTAATAGCAATAGTAATAGTAGTAGTAGAAGGAGTGAGAGGAATAGGAGGAAGAGGAAGAGGAGGAGGAGGAGGAGGAGGAGGACGAGGACGAGGACGAGGACGAGGAAGAGGAGGAAGAGGCAGGTGTCCAACCCAAGTCCCCGGGCTCTAAATCTAGCACTTTTCTCCTCCTTTGGCACCACTTCCCTTTCCCCATTAAAAAGAGCTAGATGGTATATGAACTTGACCAGGATTCTATATTCACTTTGCATTTGTCTTCTCTTGTGCTTAATTAAAATATCTTCCTTTCACCTATTTTCTTCTGTACTTAAATGAAAATTCTTGGATATTGTAGAGACTCTAGTCACATTCTTTGCAATAAGGGGTTACCTTTTCTGTTGAATTGTTACATATATCATGAAATATCAGAAATACCACCTACCTTCCCTATGACTCTTTCAGCAATCTCTCGCTCAGAGATCTTATTCTTTTATATCTGATGTAATACTTTGGTTTTTCTCTTCTGTGTTTGCTAACTCCTCTGTTTCATTGGGGTCATTTGTATATGTATCATGTTCCCTTACAAGACTTTTATCTTTATAACTTAAGGGTGGGGGTACTGGACTCTATCGAAACTTGGTCTTTTCCTGAAACACTTAAGACAGATACTTTACGTACACTGGGTGTTTGTTAAACGTTTGTTAACCATTACATGCATTGTGTTGAACTGAACAATAATTGGATACATGGTCTATGATGATTTAGGATCCTAGACTCATTAAGCTGAGGGCACGAGTGGGCATATATCAAGAGGGTATGCTTTTGACAAGGTCAGGGGACATATCAGTAACCTTAAAGAAAAGTAATTTCCCATGGGAATATGGTCACTACTCTCAGATAGTGTGGCTAACAATTAGAATTTTAGTTGGTTTCATTGTCTTTCAACATTCATGAAAAGTCTTGAATAAATGGATATTTGCTCTTTGGCAGATATTTGACATAAAATCAGTTTGATAATTATCCCTGCACTGATCAGTCTCTAAATTTATGTCTTTCTATGAATGCTAAAGTATTTTTCTTTTAAAAGATAGATTTTAATGTCTCAAAACTCCTTTTTTTAAAAAAAATGTAAAATCCTCAATTATTGACAGTTATCTCTTTACACTCCCAGAGTACTTAAATCTATGCAATTTCATTTGCATTTCAAATCCTTATCCTTCCCATTACTCTCATGCTGTTCCATATTTTGTAGTTTTCTTCATATAAATACAGCATCAAGCATGGAGTCATTTCATAATTTTCTATTTACATAATAACCCTTTCTTTGCTTGAAAACACAGGGAAAAAAAGGCTTGTCTATCTAAAGACATCTTATCAATTGTATGGCCATGAAACCCCGAATTTGCCATAGTTACTTTCCCCCATAGAGATTTAATCTGTTTTAATTAGGTCATCTAAATGTCAATTATTTATGTTGACTACAGCAATTCCTAATTTTGGGATTTCTCATGCCTTCAGTCTTGCCTGGCACTCTGGGAATCTTCTCTG
>CM053627.1:152127799-152159469 GCA_028646595.1 Phalanger gymnotis | reverse complement strand
GCTATGACTGATAGATAGTCATAAGAAGCAAGTTACTTTTTGAAGAAAAAACTTGTCTACATCTCATACAGGTGCATATAAAGGGAACAGAAGATTGGCGGTAAAGTGCAGAGGTGATTTCCCAGGAGCTCCTGATTACCTTCTGTATCAAGAATATTAAAAAAAATGACTTTACTATTGCAGCATAATTTCAAGGTGACCACCTGTCAGCTAGCTTCTGGGGAAAGGAGCAGGAAATCTCTCAGTCTTATTTGGGCTTTGTTTTCTTAAGCACTCTCAAAGTTTCCAGAGGGTATTATGGGCTAAATTTTTAATAGGATCAGAATAGTTAGCAATAAGTAAATAATATGAATTCTCAGTTGATATAAATTTCATGCAGAGTTTGAATGATAAGGGTAAAAGCTTTCATGAAAACCTGAATCAAATTTATTAGCAGATGTTCAGTGGTGCAGAAGAATTATCCATGAATAATAAAGCTTGATGATAGAAGAGAGCTCTCAATTTCCCTCTTTTCCCAGGAAGTACATTGTAATGGAGGTCATTCCCCAGAAGCTTGATACTGAGTTGAATGGTAATTAAGCTATATTGAGAAAACATTCAAGTGACAATGATTTACAAAGGATCGAATCATTTTGGGCTTAGCTTAGGGCTTTACCAACTGGAGCAATTGTTCTGTTATGACCATATGTCTGTTAATAAACTTGATTCAAATGTAAAACAATTACAGGGATTTTGGGGGACTGGGCAGAACAATTAAAAACAGATAAGGTAGTTCTTGTGACTTGGTCTTAAAATAAATGAAGGAACTAAAATGATTAAGCTAAACACAACTTGGATAGTGATTAAAAGATGTGATGAAGCAGTTTAGCAAATTTTAATTATCTTGCCAGCCAGAGTTTTATAACCTTCTCTCTCTTTCTAATTGTCATGGATATATCATATTGATCTGTTGCTCAGGGACAGCTTAAGTGAAATAAAATGTACAATATTGAGGTCATTGCTTAATTTCCAAAGCCAGTCTGTATGTAACCTTCTTGAGCTCTCAACTCGAATGTATCAAGCTAAGTTTTAAAAAAAACGACCCTGTAGATTGATTTAGGGGGGCAAAATATTGGTTTGCTTAGGGTTTCAGGCACCAGCTGGCATTATCACTGAAGGTACAAGTTGATGATAGTAGTCATACCTAGATTTTTTCTTCTAATGTAGTCTGGTGATTTGAAAGGGAGATAGTCCATCTTTCCAGAAAAAAATAATTAAAAAAACATTGATTTTTCCCTATTCTTTGAAACTGCATACATGAAGATTGGAAAGTTCATCGATATAATAAAGAGTCTTTACAGATTAGATGAAATTGATAATATATAGCTTGGTTCAAAATTGAGGAAAAAGATTACTGAAAGTCTACATCACTTTTTGGAATGGATGTTTTACCAAAGAGAGTGATAGAATAATTGATGACCTCTCTAATCTGTACAACTCACAACGACTATTTTGTTAAGTGCATTAGCAAAATTGTTAATACAGTAGCAAGGATATTTAGGTAAAAAGGTCAGTCTGCATCAGACATAGTTGTAAATTGTAGATAACTGATGGCAAATTAAGGTTTGCAAAGCATGTAGAAGAATGCAAAATGCTCTGCTAAGTTCAATTTATTTGAACTTTTGAAAATGTGTATATATGGCCTGGAATGACCTGGAATACTCTAAGTCTTGGAAGCTGATTAAATTGATTGAACTCATCCTTCTCTCTTCCAAGTCACCCCTGATTATTTTCATTTTCTCTTCAATTTTCCAATTGGATAAATTTCCATAGTCTCTACTTAAGGAACCCATTTTTATTCCTTATATCCTATACTCTTTTCTTTAAAAGGAAAGAAAATATAGTATCTGTGAGTATTACTTGTCTCTTCCTTTTCCTTTTCCTCCTCCTCCTCCTCCTCCTTTCCTTTCTTTCCTTCTTTCTCTTTCTCTTTCTTCCTTCCTTTTTTTCTCTCTTTCTCTTTCTTCTTCTTCCTCTTAATTTACTAAATATTTTGAGGGAGCAAAGAATAGATAAAGCATAGATACAAGTTGTTTAGCTTTTTGAAAAATACTTTAATATGACAAGATTAAGATGACAATACTGTATTATAGTTGCAATTGTATTTAGTATCATTGTTAGGATTCTTAAGGTACATGTAGGGATAATAGGAAGCTTCTTTATGTGACAGGTTTTACTTAGGATGTTTCTGAATGCATCCAGTTCTTTTCTACTGTCTCTTCTTGATGTTCCATCAACCCTGTGTTCTTCACTCCAGAAAAGCAATTGTTACAAAGTTGAAAAGACTTCAAGTACTAGCCTGGGAATGAACTGTGGGCCTTCATCTGAGGTGTAGTTTATCTAAATTCTTAGAAGCATAGCATCCCATTAACCTCCCCCAAATAAAACACATGTTCCCTAATGACACTGTTTCATGTGTGTCTTTGACTTCTCACACAGTGAAATGCTTTCTCAACTTAAGGAAGTTAAGAATTATTTGTCTTTGAATTATCTTCTGTTTGATTAATTTTCTGGCCGTAATAGTTCACATAGACTTCCTACTTATACATAAAGGGGTTGTCATCTTCACTGTTGGAAAGAACGTTCATATTATGAAAATCTCAGATCCTTAGGTGTTACAGATATATATATATATATATATATACATATATATATATAATAAATACGTTGTACATAGTAGGTGCTCAATAAAAGATGAATGATCTAAAAGACACAATGCAGCCTAAAATCCCTACGTTTTAGATGACCATCTCTTTTGATGAAAATGAAGGTTATGGTAATAATTTAGTACTGGAAGCCCTCTGAAAACTGGAAGGTAAAAGTATGGGCAAATATGAATTTATAGAAACATAATCTAAGCTATGCTAAGAACCTCTTGGGCATCAATCTAGAAGTAACAAGCCAAGAAATATCTCTTTTGCTTGAAACACTGATACAATGTGCTCCAAACAATAAAAGAGCTAAATGTGTGTGGCGGTTGGGGGTGGTGGCAGTGTGGGGGTAGTAGTATTAAGAAATCTCTTAAAGAAAAAAAAAGACTCTTTATTTCCATTACAAACCACAATTCAAGAAAGGGTTATCAAAGTTGGAAATAGTTCAGAGATTATTATGGAAATTTGCTTTCCTAAGAGCAGAAGCGAAAAAGCAAATATGAGAAAAAATAGGAGCCTTTTTTGGAAACATAAATGTGGATACAACTAAAATTTGTGACCGCATGTGAAGAAGAGTCAGAATAGATGGCAAGATACTTGAAAAATGCCAAAGCACAAGTTGAAGAGGCTGTAGCGCGCTTCTTGAAATGAAAAAGTGGTAATTTTAGGACAATTAAAAGAAATATTAATTTACACAGTAGGACACAAACTTCTGTACCTCATTAGCTCCGAGAAATGGCACAGAATGAAAATAGAAATGGTTTCAAAAGGGTTTTAAGATACATACACAGATTCGAGATTCATAACAGACCATTAAGAGAAGATAGGCATGTGTAGGTTACATCTCAAAACTTATGGGTTTGAGATCATGAAGGGTAATGATTCCTGCTTATAAAACATTCTGTGGTGACACCATCTGGCACCATTAATCTATCTGACCCTGTGTGACATCGCTTGTGCTCTTATCTTTTGGATATATGACCATATTATTGGGGAGTAGGAAAGGGTGGTTACCTTTAATTTTAATTAGCTACATAACACCTTCTAAAAAAATAATGATCACTTTCTCTTGTTCATTAAAATCTAGCTTCTACCACCTCAATCAGAAAGCTTAGAAGCATAAGAAAGTTTTCCCCCTCTCTCAAAGGCAAAACTTCCAATAACCAAAGGTTCTATTTCTCTGAATTTGTAGTCAAAATACAGACTCACTTCTTGGCTAAAGTCGACCACGGAAAGATTAGAGAGTAGGAGCAGCCTGCACATCTCCTTTACCTCCTCTTCTATTTGTATTCTGGAGTGAGGAAGGTTATTTATCTCAATAGTGTTTGATTTCTTTTGCCTCCTTGGAGTATGAATGCTCCTATGAAATCTTTGTTCAAATCATCTGCTTGTGGAAATAGCTGCATGCCAATGATGGGCCGCCACGCACAATTCTCTTCTATTGGAAAGTTTTTGTCAGTCAAAAGCTAGCAATTGTTATGATTATGGAATGATTTTGATAGATTCTAATAACCTTGATTAGGAGTTTTCCAGTTCTAGGGAATGAAACCAATCAGACAAATTGCAAACTTAAGAATTAGATTTTTTAGATCTTTTTAGTTGAAGAGATACAACCCAACTTCACGTTTGACTTGAACTTAATGATAGCACTTTTCCTCTGGATATGCTCAAGGCGTATCCTACTGTCACTGTAATAAATAATTATGCTAAAGTAAGGTATTATGAAGAAAATATCAAATAGACAATGCTACCAAAAACTGCAAGAGTGAAAAAGACGATAAAATTTAATGAGAGTGAAGGACAGTGGAAGGATGATCCCTGTACTCCATTGGTATTCTTTCAATTTTAGGTAAAGTTGAGGAGGGCCCCTGGAAAATTAGGTGAATGCCTCTGGTGAATTTATGGGATGACATAGATACGAGTTACACCGGATGGATGACCATGCGTTTATAGCATTGAAAGGAGGAAAGGCATTAATGACATGAAGATCCATCCAAAAAATTAAATCAAGGCTATTTTTAATGATATGTCTAATTTTTTTCCATGATAAAAAACATTTTAATAAATTCTTGCAATTGGATATCAATTTAAGTAACACTTAGCTCACAACCTGTGATAGATAAAAGATAGTAGAAGTAATTATTCATTAGTAATAGATGAAGAAACTAAGTCATAGAGATAAAGTGACTTGCCCACAGTTATATAAAAGCACATCTTGTGGCTAAAATATCACCATTCCACATCCTTTCCAGCAATATAATGTCCCCTGGCATTTTAGAAAAATAACAAAACCCATAAAATGAACAACATGTTTAGGCTCTCGAGCTTTATGAATTAATGTATTTATGTTTCCAGCCTTATTCTCCTTCACATATTCTATATCTTGTTAAATGGAGGATTATTCTTTATCCTAATTTCTCCGCCTGCTCTCTTACATATGTTGCCTTTACTCACATTCCCTAGACTTTAAAATGGGGCCCCCCTTCCATTCATCCATTAATTAATCAACAGGCAAGTTTTAAGAGCTTTCTATGTGCAAGGCAGTAGGCATTCACTAAGCAAATACGAAGAGAAAATAGTACTTATCCTCAGTAGGATTGTATAATCCCATTTGTAATACATGTATACATATAAAACATATGCATATCCAGCTGCTAAAGGTTTTCCCTTCCTCCAAAATTCACCTGATGTGTCATTCTTTCTATGGGGCAGCTGGGTGGTGTAGCAGATAGAGTGCTGGGCCTAGGATCAGGAAGATGCGTCTTATTAAGTAAAAATTTGGCCTCAGGCACTTGCTGCCTGTGTGACCCTGGGCAAGTCACTTAACCTTGTTTGCCTCAGTTTCTTATCTGTAAAATGAGCTGGAGAAGTTTTGTGGGACTGGGATAGTTGTTGGATGTTTCCCAGTTATTGGGTTGCCTTTTGTACCTATGGTAGCTAAGGTTCCATGGAGCCCCAGGAGCAGCAGCAACCTGAGAGAAATCGAGTGAGCAAAGTAGCAGGAGCGGTTTCCCAGGTGCCCAGAGCAGGGCCTCTAAGATAACCTCTCCTTCTCCCTCCCTACGCCACTAGCACTCCTGAGAAGATAGGCTGGTGCAGTGGCTGTAGGAGGAAAACATGTTTGTGGGAGGTGGGGATGGCCAGAGCCAGAGCCAGGGCTTGAGTGGCATAGCCTCACCCCAGACTACGCAGGAGGGGTGGAGGCCCTGGAAGTGTGTTGCTCAGAGATAGAAGCTGGGGGCAGGGGCCCCTGGAGCCTGCTGTGCCTCTACCCAGGCAGGAGCACTGCCTCCCCAGGTCTTGAAGCAGGGGCTAGAGCAGTGTTCAGAAGCGGCAGAAACAGTGGAATTGGAATATGGAAGTCCCTTCCCCCA
This sequence comes from Phalanger gymnotis, assembly GCA_028646595.1. Classification (NCBI taxonomy): domain Eukaryota; kingdom Metazoa; phylum Chordata; class Mammalia; order Diprotodontia; family Phalangeridae; genus Phalanger; species Phalanger gymnotis. Next base: position 152,153,405 of record CM053627.1, on the reverse strand, counting down.
TGAGGTGAGATATACAGCCATAGCAGAGAGCTGTCTGCCTCTACTCCCAGGCAGGAGCAGGGAGCGGTTGGCCCCTAGACTGGCAGGAAGAGGAACCCCGGATTTAAGAACTCAGCCCTGGGGCAAGATGAAAACTTTGCAGCAAGGAAGGACTGCTGTGTATGCTTTCCTACTGTGTACCCCTGAGATTGTTTAGTTGGGGGGTGGGGGTGGAGTTGTCTATGGTGGGATGTAACTCCCAGGGACCCACCCTGTTGGCTTTGCCGCCCAGCCACCCCTCAGGACTTGAAAGTGGGGATTGGAGCCTGCTAAGACTTGGCCTCTTTGGCTCATTAAGGCATCCTGCATTGTGCACCTGAGAGTGCCCTGTGGGAGCCTGCAACAGCAGCATGGGAAAAAAAGGACATGCTCTCAAGAGAACTTTTAGGACTTGGACACTTTGTAACCTACTGTGACCTGGGGTGGAGTGTGTTATGTTCTCGGCTACCCCTGGGGATGTGCTGTGTTGGGGAAGACCCCGGTCTGGGATCCCCTGATTGTATGAACAGTATTTTGGGACAGTGCCTGAGTGAGGAAAAGCTGGCGACTCACTCCCTGAAGATGTTGGCCTCCCAGGAATGTATGAGGTGGGACGTATGTTATGTTATTGAGCTATGTTACTGAATGATATGTTTGGTTTGTGGCCACCATGGTAATAAACTGTGCTTGTGTAAGTGATACCCAGTCATGGTAACATGTACATCTTTGCAGTTTACGTTATTGTTGTTAAGTTGTTCACCTGTGTAGATTGTAAGGGCTAAGAGATTGTAAAATGCCAGGATCCTGGAGGGGCAGGGTGTAAATGTAATCAAAGTGGATTTTGGTTAGTATTTTTTGGAGTTTGGGTATAACATATCACCAGGTGTTAGATATGAGTTCTATGATTCAAAACATCTCTACCACGACCCGTGTAGATTTTAAGGGCCAGGTGTCACCTGTTTAGATTGTAAAGGTCAGGACCTTGGAGGGGTGGAGTGTAAGTATAAAGTAGGGGGGCACTGGTCAGTGAGTGGGGAACCTTTAGGGCTGAAATGCGGAAGCTAGGATGCTGTCTGTGTGCCTTGATCAGCTCCCATCAAGTCTTTGGGGGGGGAGGATCTCTGTTTGCCTCAACTGGCTCCCATTGAGGCTTGAGGGGATTTAGGGGAATGAACAAGTTGTGCCTGTCTTAATTGGCCCCGTCAAGATGTAGGGGGAGCTGCCCCCCCTTTCTTGCTGGCCCTTGTGAGAAGGGTGATTGGGAAATGCTGTAGGAGTTGGTGCTCAGAAACCCTTGTGAGAAGGATAGATAGAATAAAGTCTGCATTGTTTAACTAAAGTAGGATTGATATCCCCTTTTGAGCTGTCTTTCCTTAATAAAAGCAGATCAAAAAATCTGTGCTAGCAGGCCATCCTGGATGTGCTAGGGTGCTTGCTAATACAAGAAGGAAATGGCCAACCACTCCAATATCTTTGCCAAGAAAACTCCAAAAGGGCATCTTGAAAAGTCAGATATCACTGGACAACAAAACTGCCAAAGTTCTTCCCTTCTTTCAAAATTCACCTGATACGTCACTCTGTATCACAACCTTGCTTTTATACAAGTGATTTTTCCCTCCTCAAAATTATTACATATTGTCAGAAATTTTACTTCGCACTTACCACATTATGCTTTTTATCATACTTCTGTGAATGTTTTATTATGCCACTCAACTGAAAGCTCCTTAAGTGCAGAGTGTGCCTTCTATTTCATCTTTGTATCCAGGCATTTAATACAATTCCTAGATTAGATATTTAATAAATGTGACTAAACATGTAGTCAGTTTATATCTTGATGGCCTTTATGTATACTCAAGCTTATGATACACATAACTTATTAGAACGATATTTAAAAAGCATAAGTTTATAGAATCAAATAGTAACATTTTTTAGTGAAAGGAACCTCAGAGGTTATCAAATGAAAATTATTCCTAAAAAGTATGCCTAATATAGTCAATAAGTGCTTATTTAGTTTCTTCCTAAAGAGAATGAAAAGAAACCCACTATTTCCCATCCTACTTTTGGATTGCTGTAATTATTAGGAAGTTTTTGTCTCCCCTGAGCTCCTCCCACCACCACAAATTTGCTCTTTGCAACTTCTACTCATTACTCCTAGGCCTGTCACTTAGTGACATTGAACATGTCACATGTTTCATGTGACAGCCCTTTAACTAGAAGAAAGGAATCATGTATCCCAAAGTTTCTTTTCTCTAGATTGAACATCCCTAATTTATTCAGTAGATGGTCATGTGGCATGGAAATAAGAACATTTACTCTCTTGGTTCCCCTTATCCACACATGCTATACCTTATCAATATTGTTAAACTCTCATTCTAAGAGTTGAATACAATTCCCCAACGGTGGTCCTCCTTTAGTTAATACCCTCAGTGGGAATTCAGAGTTGTGTCTAGTTGCAAGAGATATAAAAGAGAAAGAAATGAAAAGATTTGGAACCTGTCTGGTTGTGAGGCAAATAAGAAAGATGAATAAACATTAGTAACAAGATTATGAGAACTGGTGAATAAAAGAATAGTGATGTCATTAGCTGACAGAAAAAAGATGAATCAAACAAGCATTTGTTAAATTCCTAATTTGTGCATGGCAATGTGGTACAAATGAGGGAGATAAAATAAAATAATCTCTTCCTTTAAGGAACATTCTATCAGAGCAGATAATATGTGTAAGTATATGTAGAATAAATATAAATAAAAACAAAGCAGTTTAAAATAATGAAGATAAGGAGGAAAGACAGTTGTGGTTAGGGGTGGGGAAGTGGATAAGGATAACCTTCAGATAGAAAGTTACACTTAACCTGAATCTTGAAAAAAGTGCAGGATTCTATGTGACAGAGGTAAGAAGGGCATTCATTGCAGGCATTGAAGATGGCTTGTGCAAAGGCAAAGTAATGTGAAATAAAGTGCATGTGGGAGGAACAGAGAGACCAGTTTTGCTGGACTAGAGAGAATAGGAAAGGGAGACAATGTAAAATGAAACTGGGAAGATTAGTGAAGATGAGGTGCTTGGCAATTAAGTTTGGAACAGATATCTAGGTGGTAATATCTAGCAGGGAGTTGGAAATGCTGGGTTCAAGTTTTGAAAAGACTTTTTGATGTAGAAGTTGAGATCTGAGAAGTAACTGCTGAAGTGATAACTGAAATCATGCTAACTGATAGATAACTAAGGCAGAGTGTATAGCAAGAAGCTAATAAGGCCTAGGATAGAGTTGTGGGGGGCATCCAAGTTCAGAGGACAAGGAGAGGATGAGGAGCAGCCAAAAAGTAATAAAAAGCTCAGCCCAAGAATTGCAAAGAAAACTATGAGAGTAGACTATCGTGGAAAGCAAGGAAGGAGGAGTAATATAGCTGACATTTACATGGTTCTTTATAGTTAACAATGTACTTTACACACATTATAATATTATTGGAGTCTCACAATAAGGCTCTAGTAGGGAATGCATATATTATTTTCATTTTATAGTTGAAGAAAATGAGAATCAAGAAGGTTAAGCAACTTTTGCATGACCACATAATTAGTAAGTGTCAAAGACTGGAGATGATTTCTGGTTTTCCTGATTCTTATTTTGCTATTCTAACCATTATATCAACTTTCTAAAACAAAGGCCTCAAAAGTGAGGCAAGGATTGTAGCCCCTAGATGGAGGATAGGATGATATCGGGGGCTCATGACTTGACCCCTAAGGAATATGTGATCAAACTAATAAGAGAGGGGGATGATATCACACTTCTCCCCACCATCCATATGCAATCATTGGCTTGTCTCTGATGCAAGTGCACCACTCTGAAAAATATTCCACTATACTACTCACTTCTATCTCTTTAAGGGCCCCTCATAGTAGTTATATACCCTGATTAAGATACCCACAGAAACTGTAACAAGCATAGTTTTTCATAACTCATTAATTTTAGCTTTATCCCATCTTTTAGAAACTTTCTCTTTTTGTGTTAGCTTTATAGTATCCATAATTATTAGTAAAGTATTATAGTTAATAAATAAGTAAACACACAGACACATATGTGTATTATATGTATATACATACACACATATAATCAGAGGATCATGCTCTTTTTTTCCTAATGAATGAGAGATCAAAAATTTTGGAGATCACTTTTCTTAAACATCAAATGCCGCATAATATATCAAGCAGGATGAAAATGGGGGGAAAAGACCATTGTGTTTTGGAATAAAGAAATAATTAGTGATTTGGAGAGATCTTTTTAAAGGAGTAGAGTTTATAGAAGTCAAATGGCTAGGAACTGAGAAGTATGTGGGTAAGAAATGAAGGTGGTGAATTTAGGCTTGTCTTTCTAGGAGTGGGGTAGTGAAGGGAAGGAAGGAAATATGATGGCAGATGAACCAAAAATCTTTTTACACTTTTTGTAAGGGATAAAGGTACCTGAATGTTTTTGAATGATGAAGAGAAAGAACAGATTTTCAGAGACTTTAGAGCAATCATTAAGCCAAGTCTTATTGGGTTTTTAAATATACTTCCATTGGCTGGTAGGACACCTCGGGGCTTGAGAAAATTATTTGAAAACTTTGTTTTGAGCATGAATATCTTTAGCTCCCATTTCCTCAAATAAGACTTTATCTCGTTTATCTTATGTATCATTGGGAATTGAGGTCAGCATTCTCTGATCCTTTTTTGTGTCCAAAATGAGCCACTTTCTTCAATTAAACCCATCCAGGCTTTAGGATCATACAGAGACATACTGCATCAGTGCACTATTTAGAATCACAGATTTGGAGTTGAAATGGACCTCAGTGATCATCTAATACAAAATATACATAAATGTAAATCCTTTTTATAACATATTTAACAAATGACTCTCTTGCCTTCTCTTGAAGAACTCCAAGGATAGGAAAACTACTATGTCTCAAGGTAGCGCATCCCATGTTGAGGCAGTACTAAGTGTTAAGATAGAGTAGCTAGGTGGTTCAGTGGCTAGATAACTAGGTCTGAAGTCAGGAAGACTCATCTTCCTGAGTTCAAATCTGGCCTCAGACACTTACTTTGACCCTGGGCAAGTCACTTACCTCTGTTTGCCTCAGTTCCTCATTTCTAAAATGAGATAGAGATGGAAATGAAATGACAAACTAGTCTCTTTGCCAAAAAAAAAAACCCAAATGAAGTCCTGAAAAGTCAGATATGACTGAAATGACAGAACAGCAACATCAGCAACAACAAAATTAAGACAAATTTCCTGACAAGCCTAAATTTGCTTCTTTGAAACTTTCAACCATTTCTCCTAGTTTAGACAACTCCTATCAAACAAAAGATGTCTTTTTCTTCCTTCATGTGATAGTCCCTCTTGAGGCTAAACATACCCAGTTCCTTCACCAAGTTCTCATATGACACGAACTCAAGGCTCAGCTTGTCCTTCTGGACTTTCATTGAGTTTATCAATGTTCTTTTTAAACCCTGGTGCCTAGAACTGAGCACAGCTCTCCAGATGAAGTCTCAAAAGGGCAGAAAGAATACGACCATTGCATCTTTGTTCCTAGAAGCAATACAACCCAAGATGGCTTTCATTTTTTGTCTGTCATTTCCATGGATATGAATCTAATCAGTTCTTTGTCCCCCAGGAACATTTGCACTGTCAGTAATCTTTGCTTTGGCAATGCTGCTGATTCACTCAATAATCAAGGTTGAATTCCAGGATTTGTCTGAATACTTTACGGTGTTTGTTGAAGCAGAATGATAAGCACACATGTGACCTGATGACATTCACTCCTCTAATATACTTCTCAGTAGAACAACTAATGAACCACACAGAAGGTCAGCAGAAATTAGTTTGGGGGCACTTAATGTCCTTTCATTTTTGATGCCTTCCTGGAAAGAATGCTTTCCTTCCCTTCTACATTCTCTCCCCCACCCCATATCAGGTAATATACCATTCATCTTAGGTCTGTTTTAACTTCACAAACATTGCATAGATTAGCTAAAAATCAAAATAGTCAAGCAGCACATTCTGGCCCCTGGAGTCCATAACACCACACCTGAAAAAAAGAAGGAAAAACAAAACACTTTATTAGCAGCTATGTTCTATCCCTTCAAATGTGTACAGGCACACCCTGCTGAGTTTCCAACACTTAGAACACCAAGAGTCTTCTGGGAGATGGAGAGAGTGACTCAGTGTTGCAGAACTGCTAAGCAAAGAAACAAAAGGATTGAATATTAATGATGTGTTCCAGCAGGAAGAGTCTACTAATGGGAAAATTGGTTACATATAACACAGGTTTAACATTTCTCAAGTTCCACCCCAGCTCTCCCACTCCTTTTTATTTTTTTTTTAATTTTTTACTAGAACAGTAACAACAACAACAAATTCTCTGATTACCGTTGAGGAAATCTCCTCTGAACCTTGGTAAGGCCACAAAGCACTAAACTGTTAAGGTTGCTCAGTGATTAGTAAGAACTCAATAGTATGGGGTGGGGAGGTATCACATGGTCATCTTTGCTCACATTCACTAGTCTCTTTCTTTGTCCTTACCTACAAAAAAAACGCAAACAGTTGGCTGAATTTCAGCCCTAACTAAATGCTTTGGGCAGGGAAAACTATTTTGGGACCTCCCATGGGTGCTGGCATGACTATTTGGAGATAGGAATTTTTCAATATGTCCTGATGTTTGTCTGTTGCTTTGGGGTAGTAGCGCAAGACTTTGATTTTTCATATGTCCTTTCATTTTATACTTGTATTACTATTGCTTTGCTAGCTTTCTGTCTATCTCAGCACAGGGATTTATATTGCCATTCCAATACTTATTACCTATTCCATTTTGGGGAAGTCACTTAATCTTCCTTAATCTCAATGTTCTCATCTATAAAATAAGGAGGTTAGCAGAATAAGAAGTGTAACTGAATGGAGGAAATCAACAATCTTTACATAAAATATCACTGATCAGGGCCTAATATCCAATATATTAAGGGGGACTGGGATAAACCTGTAAAGCAGTCAAACATGGTGGTGTGTAATGTGCCTGTAAACCCTTCTTCCAGGATGGTTGAGATTCCAAGGATCAGTTGAGCTCCAGCAGGCTTGCCAGTTGATTGTCTACACAAAGTCTGGCTTCCATATGATAAGTCTCTTGGTAGGTTGCCATCAGACAAGCTAAGGAAAGGTTAAGAAGTCCAGCTCACAAAATGGATCAGGTCAAAGATCCTTTGTCAGTCTGTAGTAAGATTGGACTTTTGAGGGGATTCTGTACATCCCAGTAGACAAAATGGGGAGACCCATTATCAAAACAAACAAATACAACAACGTAAGATGAAGAATTATTTCTTAATGCAAAAGTGATCAAAAGATATTAAAAATGCTCAAAAACAAAAGAAAACAAAAAATATCATGGCCAGGTTAAAAATTTCTCCAAATCACTCTGACATTTCAATTTACATCATAGGAAATGGCACAAATAAAAGGGTAGCAGAATTAAAGGTGTTGTGGAAAACCAGACTCATAATAAACTGTTGGTAATGTTATGAATTGCTATGATCATCCTAATTATACTGATGCAGTAACTAAAATGCTCATAATTTTTGTCCTAGAAATCCTACTTCTAGGCATACAGATTCAAAAGGATACATCCTGGAGCTTTGATTTCTCTGATATTGGGAACTCTCATGTGAGGCTTTTCCCTCTATAATACAGATTGGCCCATTACCTTCATTTATGCTCTTAGATAGTCACCTGAAGAACCAAGAGTTTAAGTGACTTGCTGAGGGTTCCCCTAGCAGTGTGCTTCAGAAATAGAATTTGAGCCCAGGTTCTCCTGCCTTTGAGACAAGCTCTTCATCCATCACTCCCATTGCTCCTAAAGAGGGTAAATGAAAGGAAGCAACATATAATACATGTGAAAAACATTTAGAGCAATACTTGTTCTAGGAACAAAAAACTGGAAAGAAAATAGATAACCTGTAAGTTGGAAAATAGCTTAAACAGCTGTTGGATATGAGTGTAATGTTATAGTGCTCTGACATAGGTAATGTTGAGTATGAGTAATACAGTGAGTCATGGAAAGGCTGAAAAATGATACAAAGGGAAGTAAACAAAACCAGGAAAACAATATAATAAATTCTGATAGCAGGATAAAGGGAAAGAATGAAGAGAACAAAATAAAACAAAATATGGTGTAATTATAACAACCAAAGCTGCCTCTGAAAAAGTGATGAGAAAATTCACTTCCCTTTGTTCTTTGAAGGTATAGTTCATAACATGGCATATAGTTCCAGAGTAAATTGATATGTTGGTTAATTTTGTCAATTGTTTTTCTTTTTTTTTTCTTTTTGATTCTTTGTTATGAGAGATGGTTCTGTAGCTAGTGGGAGGGGATGTGTATTTGCAAATGAAGGTATTACAAATATTAATCATATAACTAACAAATTTTTAAACAAAAATTATAGGATCAGCCAAAGGGCCTTTAAAGATTTTTTTCCATACAAAAGATAGACTCAAGTTTATTGGACCTAGAAAGGATATATAAGCAAGCATCTGGAGATTTAATTTCTTCATTGTATAGATAAGGAACCTTAAGCACAGAGAGATCAAGGAAGTTGCTTAAAATTATACCCCTAGTAAATTTCAGTCAGGACTCAAACTCAAGGCTTTTTTGCACTTATATTGTATTATCAACTGCATTGTGCAGTACATCAATCTGCACTACCAGTCTGCTAAGGCACTAACTATAATAATTTATAATCAAGGTGTTAACAGGTGTAATAACAGTGTAGACAGCTAGGTGACAGTGAATAGGGTTAAGAAGTTCAAACTTTAAATTTGTCCCTTAGCAGATGCAATCTGTCCCTAAGCAGATGAGTCACCTAATCTTTGTCAGTCTCGGTTTTCTCATCTATGAAATGGAGGAAATAATAATACCTACCTCTTCGGGTTGTTTTGAAAATAAAACGAGACATTTGAAAAGATTTTGGGAAAGTTAAAATACTATGAGGGTGCTAGATATTATATTATTAATTATAATTCATATGACAATTTCTGTTTTTTAAATAACCATAAACACCCTCCTTTAGAAAGCTTTTCTAATTAATTCATTTGCAAGTCTAATGCTCCTTAAATATACTCTAATATTCTTTTGAGATCACTATTTCTTATTCTTTTCAGTACATCTCTCTTAGGAGACTCCACTACCACCTAGCACATAATAATTTAAAGAACCACATGTTCTTATGTCCATAAACCTTTTCTGTCAGATTCCTTTTTTTCCAGTAATGAAATTTAGGTTCTCTGATATCACAAAAATTGATGACTATCAATCACGTAACTCCTCTTCCCCCTACCTCAAACACCTAACATCATCGGATTGTGATGACTCCTCCTCCTAATATCATTCTTAGCTATGTTTTTCCTTCTGTACTAGCTATAGAGTCCTAATATCAACATTCTTCAACTTCTGTGACTGATTCCACTACAAGGATCATAAGAAAATGGAAACTATCTTATAATTCTTAAAAGTTGGAAATCAGAAAACTTAAGAGATAAAAAATAGAGGGACAACTCATTTTTTCCTATAAGGGGAAAGAGTAAATATATTGTAAGATATTTATTTTTGTTTTGAATGAAGTTCTTCATATTAAGTGTCAAACTATCCAAGCTTCATTAACTCACATCTTATTGGCCATTGCTATTAATGTTCTTGATGTACTTTGCACTATTTATTTAAGAGCATCTAATAAGCCAATTTTTTTTATGGACAACTGATCCTGGGTCAAAAAAGTATGAAAAGTCTGGTGATAGAGTAGAGAGAATATTGAATTTGGCACCAGAAAAATCCAAGTTTGCAACTCGCATCAAATACTTAGCAGCTCTGTGACTTTGGTCAAGTTACTTTACTTCTCTGGGTCCTTATTTATAAAATGAGTAGGTTGGAGTCAATGCCCTCTAAGTTTCCTTGTAGCTCTCATAGTATGATAGGCTAAATAGGCAGATTGAGACAGTAAGTTGTCAGATTTCTAGTATGAGGTCATGTAGCTTATTTATGCCAAAGTTGGGTCTGATATCACCTTTACTAGATACTTGGAACCTCTCATAGTGATGCAACATGTTTCTTCTGATGAAGTAGCATTTTGTAGCTATTGATATTTGATTTTATTTATTGCTCTGACAACTTTATTTCTTTTAATCACCCTATCATTTATTTGGAGGCATGACCCTTTTGTTAATTTTTTTTGTGACCAATAAAACATATTCAAAGTTCTTCTCCAGTTCCAAAAAAGAGTTCTTCATGACCTTCAATGAACAAGAATTACATGAGTTAAACATTTAGCACACTACATCTCAGATGAACAAAAGTTCGTTTTTTTCTAAACATATTTCTAGTGTATAGCAAAGGGAATAAAGTGATACATGGAATGGAAAAAAAACATGCTGAAGTAATTTACTTTGATAAAATGTAGTGCTAAACATAAAATGCAGAGACATTGGGCAGATAAAGTCATGATATGTTTTTGTTTTGTTTTGTTTCGGACCAAACCTGTGACTTCATGATGTAAAGAGTTCAAGGTGTAGAAATGTCCCTCACTGGCAAAAAACGCAAGGTAATTTTTTAATTTAATTTTTTCAATCAACAAACATCTGCTTTTCCCCTCTCACTCCTCCCCACCAACCACTGTAAAGAAATTAAAACTTTTTTACAAATATGAAGAGTCACACAAAACAAATTCCCAATATGGATATGTCCTGGAATAATATATTTCAATGTGGACCCTGACATCACCACTTCTTTTCCAGGAAGTAGGTAGTATAGCTAAGCATTAGTCCTTTGAAATCATGATTGGTCATGGATAAGACTCATTTGTAACTTATAGTAGTGAATAATTACTTGGGACTCTGAGAGATTAAGTCACTTCCTAGCATCACACAGCCATCATGTTTCAGAGATAAGACTTAAAAACTCAGGCTCTGCCAATTCCTAGGTTGGCCTATTCACAATACCATGCCGCACAACTGATGGTAAATGACAATAATACAAATAACAATTTTTTAACATGTCTCACAGGAAACAATTTTAGAATAGAAAATAGGTGTCACACATTACTAATGTTAAAAATGCTACTAGTAAAACACAAGTCTCCAAACTTTAAAAGCTGGTCTTGTTTTTCTAAAGTCTTGACTGGTCATTGCATTCATTTATCAGAATTCTAGTCTTTCAAAGTTTTTTTTTTCCCCTTTACATTATTATTACAATTACATAAATTGTTCTTTTTTTTCCCTTTACTTTTCCTTTCATTCCTTATCACTAGACATGTTTTTCCAGATTGTTCTGAACATCTTATCAGTTCTTAAGTAACAATAATATTCCATTTTATTCATATACCATAATTTGTTCAGCTATTCCCTAATTGGTGCATATTCATATTATTTCTAGTCCTTTGCTAAAACAAAAAAAAAGTGCTACTCTAAATACGTTGGTAGCTAAAGATCCTTTCCTTTATGTCATTGACCTTTTTGTGGGTACATGTATAGTAATGGTATTAGTGGGTCAAAGGGAGGCACAATTTATCTAACTTTTGCGTATAGTTCCAAATTGCTTTTCAGAATGGCTGAATCAGTTCATGGTTCTGTCAGCAGGGCATTAGTGTATGTGTCCTCTCATAGCAAATCTAGTCATTGTGATTTTAATTTTTAATCATTGTAATTTTTAAGGATGAAAGATAGAACCTCAGAGTGTTTTAATTTTTCAATTCTCTTCATATTAGTGATTTCATATGGTTTTTGATATATTACATTTTTCACCTTGAAAACCATACTCTCTATCTGCTGGTGAAATAGATAGTATAGTATTAAGTTTTTTTTAATCATTTCCCTATATCTTTTCTAAATCTATATCATGAATATTAGATGTTATTATAGAAATGTGTCATGAAGACTTTCCTCAGTGTACCTAACTTATCCCCCCAGTCAACTGTTCTGTACTTAAACTACTGGCAACTATTCATAATGATTACTACTTTGTGACATACTTTGAGATAAGATACTCTTAGGACCTGTTCCATCTACTTTGTTTTATCATTATTTCCCCTGAGAATTTAGTCCTTTTTTTGCCTCCAGAGTTTTGTCATGATTTTACTTAATTTTATAAGGTAAACCTTTGGCAGTTTGATTCAATGTCCCTAAATCTGTAAATCAATTTAAACAGTATTGCTATTTTTATTGTACTGGCAGGGTACAAGTATGAGCATCTAATAACTTCCGTATTACTTAAGACTTTATTTCCATAAGGGGTGTGTGTGTTTGTTTCTGTAAGGGGTATGTGTATGTGTGTGTGTGTGTGTGTGTCTGTCTGTGTATAGTTGTATTCATTTAACTCTTGAGGATTTCTTAGTAGTTGTACTCCCAGCTACTTTATATAATTGGTAGTTATTTTGAATTGAATTCCTTTTTCTAATCTTTTCTTCTTGGCATTAAGTGGTATTATGCTAAAAAAAATCCCACTGATGATTAATATGCATATAATTTATAGTCTGCTACATAAATGAAAATTAATGTTTTAATTATTTTTAGTTGAATCTACAGTGTTCTCCAAATAAATAATCATATAACATTCAAAAGGTAATAAGTATTTCTTCTTTTCCTCCATGTATTCTTTCAATTGATTTTTTCTTATTTATTTCTACAGCTAGCATTTCTATAGCTAAAGGATTTGATAGTCACAAAATGGATATGCTTGCATTGCCACTAGATTTTTTTAATATTTAATTTTTTATTTTCAGTTTTCAGCACTCACTTTTGTAAGTTTTAAATTTTCCTTCCCCTCCCTTCCCAAGATGACATGCAATCTGATATGAGCTCTACATAGGCATTCCTATTAAAGACATTTTCACATTAGTCATGTTATATAGAAGAATTATAAGAAATTGGGGAAACCACGAGAAACAAAAGAAAAGAAAACAAAAACAAAAGACAAAAGTCTGCTTCCCTCTGCATTCTGACTCCATAGTTCTGTCTCTGAATCTGGATGGCATTTTCCATCATGAATCCTTTGGAAAAGTTTTAGGATCTTGCATTACTGAGAAGGGCTAAGTCTATCAAAATTAGTCCCCATGCGCCATGCCAATATATTTTTTAGCTAAGCTTACTACAAAAGCCTGCAGCATTCCTCAACTACGTGTAATACTACTTGATAATTAATTTATGAAATAGGGCAGGCACACCCAAGTTCTTTGGGTTCTCACTGGAAAGGCAATGATTGGTAGCAGGAAATGGGATAAGAATCACGATCAATCATCACAAAAAATACAGAGACAAGTGGCAAAAAGTAGGGATGCCTCTAACAAAAAATCAACCATTGATCTAGTCTAAATTCAACCTGGCCAAAGTGTATAATCTATATAATGTCACTAAATCCTCCAATTGATTATTTGCCTTCATATTTGTTTTAAATGTTGGTTTATATAATTTTATTTCTTTGTTTTATATAAATGATATAATTCTATAGCTCATAGCTTAGTGCTTGTCACATAGTAATCACTATATAACTGTTAGCTATTACTATTTGTCTATTGTTTAGATATCAGAAACATAGTTGTATCACAAAAATAATACTCCCTATTTCTACATCTTATTTTGAAATGTGTAATATTGGCAGTGTTTCTTGAACTAACATTCTGAGGTGTTAAGTAGAGCTTGAGAGAGTCATAGTGAAATCATCCTCTTCCATTGAAAAATGTAATGCAAAATTTTTAAACCTCATTGTAATTTAGAATTCAGAAGTACAAATAATGAATTCCAGTATTCTATATGCAGTCAAACTTAGTTTAATCAGAACCCAACTAGACAATACTAATGTTCAAACAGAATTGTTTAGCAGTACATGACTTTTAAAATATTTTTTGCATTTATTTAGTATATAATTTTCCCAATTACATGTAAGCAATGTTTAACATTTGTTTTTTTTTTAAACTTTGAGTTCCACATTCTCTATCTCTTCTTACCTCTCCACACCCACTCATTGAGAAGGCAAGTAATTCCATATAGGTTATATACATGTAGTCATACAAAACATATCCATAATAGTCATATTGTGAAAGAAAATATAGATAAAACAAACTCAAGAAAAATAATGAAAATGATAAAAAGCTCCTTCAGTCTGGATTCAGACACCATCAGTTCTTTCTCTGGGAATGGATAACATTTTTCATCCTAAGTTCTTCAGAGATATGGATCATTGTATTTCTGAGAATAGTTGAGTCATTCACAGGTGATTCCTACAATTTTGCTGATACTTTGTACCCATTACATTTCACATTGCATCAACCCATGTAGTCATTCTAGGTTTCTTTTTTGCTTCAATTTTTTTTCAGTTACTACTGCCACTTCTATTTCCCTCCATCTTATTCCTCCTACCCCACTTATTCTATTTTCTCTCTCCTTTCACCCTGTTCCTCCTCAAAAGTGGTTTGCTTCTAATTATACCCTCCCTCAATCTGCCCTCCCTTCTGTCACTGCCCCCTTCTCTTATCCCTTTCCCCTTCTATTTTCCTGTAGGGTAAGATAGATTTGTATGCCTCATTGCCTGTGTATTTTATTTCCCAGTTACATGTAAAAACAATTTTTAACATTTTCAAAACACTGAGATCCAAATTCTCTATCTCCCTCCCTCCCTCTCCACCCACCCTCATCAAAAAGGCAAGCAATTTGATATATGTTATACATGTGTAGTCATGCAAAACACTTCTATAATAGTTATATTGAGAAAGGCTAGCTATATTTCCCTCCATCCTATCATGCCCCTGTTTATTCTGTTCTCTTCTTTCATCCTGTCCCTCATCAAAAGTGTTTGCTTCTGATTACCCTCTCCCCCAGTCTGCTCTCCCTTCTATCACCACCCTCTCTTATTCCCTTCGCCCCTACTTTCCTGTAGGGTAAGATAGATTTCCATACCCAATTGAGTGTGTATGTTATTCACTCCTCGAGCCAATTCCAATCAGAGTAAGGTTCACTCATTCCCTCTCACCTTCCCCCTCCTCCTCTTCACTGTAGAAGCTTTTTCTTGCCTATTTTATGTGAGATAATTTACCCCCATTGTACTTCTCTCTTTCTCCTTCTCCTAGTACATTCCTCTCTCACCTTTAATTTTATGTTTCAGATATCATCCATTCATGTTCAACTCACCTTGCTATCTATCTATCTATCTATCTATCTATCTATCTATCTATCTTCCCTCCAACTACTCTAATAATGAGAAAGGTCTCATGAGTTACAAATATCATCTTTCCATGTAGAAATGTAAACAGTTCAACTTTAATAAGTCTCTTATGATTTCTCTTTCCTGTTTAGTTTTTCATGCTTCTCTTGATTCTTGTATTTGAAAGTCAAATTTTCTATTCAATTCGTCTTTTCATCAAGAATGCTTGAAAGTCCTCTATTTCATTGAATACCCACTTTCCCCTGGAGGATTATACTTAGTTTTGCTTGGTAAGTGATTCTTGGTTTTAATCCTAACTCCTTTGACCTCTGGAATATCATATTCCAAACTCCCATGATGCCTTAATGTAGAAGGTACTAAATCTTGTATTATCCTGATTGTGTTTCCACAATACTTGAACTGTTTCTTTCTGGCTGCTTGCAATATTTTCTCCTTGACTGAGAGACTATGGAAATTGGCTATAATTATCCTGACAGTTGTTGTTTTGGGATATCTTTCAGGAGTTAATGTGTGGATTCTTTCAATTTCTATTTTACCCTCTGGTTCTAGAATATCAGGGCATTTTCCTTGATAATTTCTTGAGTGATGATGTCTATGCTCTTTTGTTAATCATGGCTTTCAGGTGGCCCAATAACTTTTAAATGATCTCTGCTGGATCTATTTTCCATGTCAATTGTTTTTCTATTGAGATATTTCACATTTTCTTCTATTTTTTTCATTCTTTTGGCTTTGTTTTATAATTTCTTGATTTCTCACAGAGTCCTTAGCTTCCATTTGCTCCTTTCTAATTTTTAAGAGATTATTTTCATCAGTGAGCTTTCGGACCTCCTTTTCCATTCTTTTCCTCATTCACTCTTTTGACCCTTTTGCCATTTGGTCTAGTCTATTTTTTAAAGCGTTATTTTCTTCAGTATTTTGGGGGGTCTCCTTTAGCAAGCTGATGACTCAGTTTCTTGATTTTCTTGCATTTATCCCCCAATTTTTCCTTTACTTTTTTTTACTTGATTTTCAAAATCCTTTTTGAGCTCTTCCATGGCCTGAGATCACTTCACATTTTTCTTGGAGGATTTGGATGTAGGAGCTTTGACTTTGTCTTCTGAGTGTACGTTTTGATGTTCCTTGTCACCCAAGTAAGTTTCTATTGTCTGAGATTTTTCCTATTGTTTGCTCATTTTCTCAGCCAATTGCTTCACTTTTTAACTCTTTGTTAAAGTAGGGCTCTAAAAAACAAACAAACAACAAAAAAAGTAGGGCTCTGCTTCAAGTGTGGAGGGCATACTGTCCCAAGCTTCAGGGGTTTTGTGCAGCTGTTTTCAGAGATACTTCTAAGGACCAGTAAGATTTCAGTTTTTCCAGAATGGTAGGATCAAAGGAGACGTATTTATTCCTTTCCTGGACTGTGCTCTGATCTGTGAGTGACCACAAACACTCTTTTCTGCTCTAGAACTATGAAGAGGGTTCCTTCTTCACTGCTGCCACAAGCTCTACTATGCCAATGCTCCTCCTCACCCCAAGACAGCCACCCAGGACTAGGACTCAGATCCAAGTATGGGCAACTCAACAGAGTCCTGCCTCAGTGGTAGCAAAGAGACCCCCGTAATCTCCTTCTGATCAGTTTTTAAATCCCCTTGCCATCTGTGGGCTGAGAGCTCAAGAAGCAGCCACTGCCACTACCACTACCACTGCTGCCACCATTACCCCAGGATTGTGCTGGGGGCCGGGGCTGGACTGTGCTTCTCTCTCACTCAGGGTTGACAGATCTTTCCTACTGACTTTCTAAGTTGTCTTTGGCATTTGTGAATTGAGAAGTCTGGAAACTGCCACAGCGGACAGTGATTCAATCACCTGAGGCCTGCTTCAGGTTTGCTGGGGCCACTTCTGTGGCAGAGGCTGGATTATGCTCTTCTACGTCTGGTGCAACACACCTTTCCTATTCACCTTCCAGGTGGTCTTGGGCCAGAAATTTGTTTCACTCTGTCTTTTTGTGGATTCTGCTGCTCTAGAATTCATGTAGAGTCTTTTTTATTGGTATTTGGAGTGTACTGGGGGAGAGCTCAAGCAAGTCCTTGATTTTGCTCTGCCATCTTGGCTCCACCCTCCCTCCCGACTTTTAAAATGTTGAAGGGAATGACCAAAAAAAAAACCACACACACACACACACACACAACCCACCAAACAATGTGGGGGCAGGAAACGAGTCATAAAATCAAGTTCTGAGGTCTGTTCAGAGCTCAGTACTGATTCAGTTTACTCTATCATTGCACTGTATTGTATTAGTATAGCACCCATGTTGGCCTGTGAGAATCAGTGCTTAGAGAGATGATTCTAAGATTCTTTACTGAATCTCTATCTTCAAAGAAACGTAATTTAAAAAAATCTTCTACTTAATGAGGTAGAAAAGTAGGCTTTTTAGAAATATCTCAAAAGGCAAAAGTACAAGTTCTTTCATCACTTTGACTTAAGCAAAATAATTAATTAGACACAATAATACTGCAACCCAAATGATATGCATATGTACACATGTAAAAGCTTATGCATGTATATGTATTATGCATGTATTCTGACACAGATACTCATTTGAATTTTAAAGATATAAAATTACCTTTTAAATTTGACTGTTGTGCAGGGATCAATGGTAGAGCAAAAGTCCACTTTATAGTGTAAATTGACTCTCATGCCATTTTAGGATTTTAGATTTATTTGTTTAAAGTTTTTTTTTAAACAGTATTAAATGTTAACTATGCCTATTTTGTTCAATATATTATTTATATATGTATGTATATATAATATGTGCATGTATATGTACATGTACATACATACATACATCTCTATCTATATGTGGGGGGCAAGGGTGTGTGTGTGTAATATCATTAAGCTAAAGAAAACACATTTTTTTCTTTTGAAATTTCAATGTTGGATTCTTTTATTACCCAAATTCAGTATCATTATTTTTAACCCATTCAATATTATTCCTGTTTCTATTTCATACTTATACAAACTGAACTTCTTCCACTGTATGTTAAATTGATCTAAGATGAAATCCAGTTTAATTATTAAATTTGGTTCAATATTTAATTTGGTTTAATAAAAGTGCTCTTGCCTATATTGTATGCATTTAATTGATCTATTTAGGACAGGATCATTTTGGATAGATTAAATATTTAATGTAGAGTAATTTTTTAAATTATTCAGCATTAAAGATAGATCTATGTTATCAGAGTAGTGTGGAGACAAATGCCATGGCATAATAAATTTCCCATTCCCATTTGTAAAACAGTGTCATTGGTTAATTTCTGATCACTAATCAATCTTAGTCATGTTTCTTACTAAGATAGCACTATTAATCAAGAATATACCCAAAGTGAAAAATTTCTTCAAATAGCATATCATCATTCCTGTCATCTAGGTACATAATCTCCATATCAATGCTAACTGATTTCACTTTTGTTACACATTTGAATTCTTGCTAACACAAGATGGTTAGGAAAGCTTCTCTAATGTATCCACTAAAATTGTGCTCTAGGCCTTTAATCTGACTTCTATTTTCTTCTTGCTTCTACCTGAATTACACTTGTCATCACATGTTGATGAAGTGTCATTAAAAAAAATCTGGCTTCCTTATTCAACATTCTACTTCCAAACTCTTTAACTTTCAAGACTTCCTATTGGTTCTCTGTTTCTTTTTGCCAATTGCATCTTTTGTACCCTATGCTCTAAGGTTCCTGAGTGAGAGTGATATTTTTTTAAAAATAGAATAGACAAATAAGAAGCTTGAAGATAAAGATCTTAAATGAATGTACTTTTATCCCCATCTCTAAACATCTTTTGAAACTGTATTAACTCTCAAATAATATCTTGGTCAAGATTCTATGCATAGAAGAGTTGCTAGCTTTTTATAATCTGTTGAAAATGCAATGTAATACAAAATTTTACCTGATACTGAAGGAGTTCAAGCAGAGTCTACATGACCACTTGTGAAGCATATTAAGGAAGACAATTCACATTTCAGTTAAAGATTAGACTAGATATTCCTTGCTATCCCTTCAAAATTTGAAAATTTGTAGTTATGTTTCAACTGAGGAACAATTTAGTTATTTCTGTTTAAGTACTTACATGGGTATGTGTGTCTGTGTGTCTATTTAGCAGATATATGGATATATGTAAATATACATATATATATAAATGTAGCATATGTATACATACATTCCAAATACATGTCTTATACATATATGGGGGTATGCATATGTATGCATAAATAAATCAAGATAACTTCTAGTTTAGTAACAATTTTTGCAACTTTTAAAAAAAATTCAGATATGATAAAAAGATGAAGAGGCAGCATAGAATAGTGACCAGATAGTTTACCTTGGATTAAGTATGACAAGGGATTTAACTATGTGACCTTGGGCAATTAACTAAACCTCTTTTTTTCCAGTGAATAAATATTTATTAAGTATATTATATTTTCTTTACTTAATAGTATTTTTTCTAATTGTATGTAAAGATAGTTTTCAACATTAATTTTATAAGATATGAGTTCCGCATTTTTCCCTCCCTCCCTTTGCTCACCCATCCCCAAGACAGCAAGCAATCTTTATGTATGTTATACATGTACAATCCTGTTAAACATATTTCCATATTAGTCATGTTGTAAAAGAAGAATTAGAACAAAAGGGAAAAACCATGAGAAAGAAAAAACAAACAAAATAAGTGAGAATAGTATGCTTTGATCTGCATTCAGACTCCATAATTCTTTTTCTGGATGAGTCTTTTGGAATCATGTTGGATCATTGTATTGCTGAGAATAGTTAAATCTATCATAGTTGATCATCACACAATGTTGCTGTTACTGTGTACAATGTTCTCCTGGTTCTGCTTGCTTCACTCAGCATCAGTTAATGTCTTTGGTTTTTCTGAAATCCACCTACTCATCATTTCTTATAGAACAATAATATTCCATTATATTCACATATTGCAACTTGTTCAGACGTTCCTCAATTAATAGTCATTCCCTCAATTTCCAATTCTTTAACACCACAAAAAGAACTGCTACAAATATTTTTGTACAAATGGTTCCTTTTCCTTTTTTATGTTCTCTTTGGTATGCAGACATAGTAGTAGTATTACTGGATCAAAGGTATGCATACTTTGGTTGCCCTTTGGGCAAAGTTTCAAATTGTTCTTGAGAATGGTTGGATCCCTTCACAACTCTACCAACAATGAATTAGTGTTGCACTTTTCCCACATCTCCAACATTTATTATTTTCCTTTTCTGCCATATTAGCCAATCTGATAGGTATGAGATGGTACCTCAGAGTTGTTTTAATTTGTATTTGTCTAATCTGATTTAGTGTAGTTTTTCCTAAGATATAGATAGCTTTAATTTCATCATCTGAAAACTACCTTTTCATGTTCTTTGAAAATTTACCAATTGGAGAATAGTTTGAAGTCTTATAAATTTGACTCAGTTCTCTCTATGTTTGAGAAGTGAGGCCTTTATCAGAAACACTTGCTGTAAAAATTACTTCCCAGCTTTCTGCTTTCCTTCTAATCTTGGTTGCGTTGTCTTTGTATGTGCAGAAACTTTTTTTTAATGTGATGTCATCAAAATTATCCATTTTGTATTTAATAACGTTCTCTATCTCTTATTTGGTCATAAATTGTTCCATTCTCCATAGGTCTGATAGGGAAACTATTCCTTGGTCTCCTAATTTCCATATAGTATCATTCTTTATGTCTACATCATGTACCCATTTTGACCTCATCTTGGTATGGGTTTATTCCATACTATTTTTTTAGTTTTCTGAGCAGCTTTCGTCAACTAGTTATTTCTCATTCCAGAAGCTGGAGTCTTTGGGTTTATCAAATAATAGATTACCAGAGTCATTAACTACCATGTCTTGTGTACCTAGCCTATTTCACTGATATGCTACTCTGTTTCTTAGGCAGTGCCAAATAGTTTTGTTGATTGCCACTTTATAATTTAGTTTTAGATCTGTTATGACTAGACTACTTTCCTTTGCATTTTGTTAATTCCCTTGATATATTTAATTATTGTTCTTTCAGATGAATTTTGTTATTTTTTCTAGTTCTATAAAATAATCTTTGGTGGTTTGATAAGTATGGCACTGAATATGCAAATTAACTTAAGTAGAATTGTCATTTTTATTATATTAGCTCAGTCTATCCATGAGCAATTGGTATTTTTCCAGTTATTTAGATCTGACTATTTGTGTGAAAAGTGTTGTGTAATTCTGTTCATATAGTTCCTGGGTTTTTCTTGGCAGGTAGACACCCAAATATTTTATAATGTCTACAGCAACTTTAAATGGAATTTCTCTTTCTATAGCTTGCTCTTGGGCTTTGTTAGTCATGTATAGAAATGCTGAGGATTTATGTGGGTTTATTTTATATCCTGGAACTTTGCCAAAATTTTGATTTTTCAAGTAAATTTTTAGCTGATTCTCTAGGATTCTATGAGTATACAATCATAACATCTACAAAGAGTGATAGTTTTGCTTCCTCATTGCCTATTCTTATCATAACAATTTCTTTTTCTCCTCTTCTTGCTAAAGCTAAAATTTCTAGTACAATATTAAACCATAGTGCTCATAATGGGCATCCTTGTTTCACCCCTGATCTTATTTGGAATTCTTCTAGATTATCCCCATAACGTATAATGCTTGCTATTGGTTTTTAGATAGATACTGCTTATCATTTTAGGGAAAACTCAATTTATTCCTATGTTCTCTAGGTTTTTTTTTTAAATAGGAATGGGTGCTGTGTTTTGTCAAAAGTATTTTTTCCTGCATCTATTGAAATAATCATATGATTTCTGTTAGTTTTGTTATTAATAGTTTCAACTATGCTGGTAGTTTTCCTAATATTGAACCAGCTTTATATCCCTGGTACAAATCCCACCTGGTTATAGTGTATTATCACCTTGATAAATTTCTGTAATCTCTTTCTCCAGTGTTTTATTTAAAATGTTTACATCAATATTCATTAGGGAATTTGGTCTATGATTCTTTTTCTCTAGTTTGGCTCTTCCTGTCAGTAGCATATTTGTGTCTTAAAAGGAATTTGGAAGGACTCCATCTATTTTTCTAAATAGTTTATATAGTATTGGAATTTTTCGTTCTTTAAATGTTTGGAAGAATTCACTTATAAATCTACCTGGCCCTGGAGATTTTTTTCTTAGGAAATTCATTGATTGCTTGTTCAATTTCTTTTTTGGAAATTAGGCTTAAGTATTTTATTTACTCTTCCATTAATCTGGGCAATTTATGTGTTTGTAAATATTCATCCATTTCACTTACATTATCAGATTTATTGGTATACAGTTAGGCAAAATAGCATCTAGTTATTGCTTCAATTTTCTCTTCACTGGTGGTGAAATCACCCTACTCGTTTTTGATAGGGGTAATTTGGTTTTCTTCTTTTATTTAGTCAAAGAAACCAAAGGCTTATTTATTTTATTATATTTTTAAATGAAACCAGCTTAGTTTTATTTATTAGCTCAATAGTTTTCTTACTTTCAGTTTTGTTAATCTCTCCTTTGAGTTTCAGAATTTCTAATTTGGGATTTAATTGGAGATTTTAAATTTGTTATTTTTCTAGCATTTAGAGATGTGAAATTTCTCCTAGGAACTGTAGGAACTGCTTTGGATGTATTCTATAAATATTGGTATATTGTCCCATTATTATCATTCTCTTTGATGAAATTATTGATTGTTTCTATGATTTGTTGTTCGGCCCACTCATTCTTTAGGATTAGATTATTTAGTTTCCAAATAATTTTAAATTTCCTTTCCTTGGCCCTTCATTACATGTAATTTCATTGCATCATGATCTGAAATGGATGCATTTAATATTTCTGCCTTTCTGCATTTGATTATGAGGTTTTATGCCCTAATACATGGTCAATTTTTGTGTAGGTGCCACATACCATTAAGAAAAAGGTGTATTCCTTTCCATCCTCATCAATTTTCTCCAGAGGTCTATGATATCTAACTTTTCCAAAATTCTATTCACCTCCTTAACTTCTTTCTTCTTTATTTCATAGTTATATGTATCTAATTCTGAGAGGTGGAGGATGAAGTCCCCCACTAGTATAGTTTTGCTGTCTATCTCTTGCAGTGACTCACTGAACTTCTAAGAATTTGGATGCTATGCCACTTGGTGCATATATGGTGCCTTTTAGCAAGATGTAGTTTCTTTTAATATTTATTTTAATAAGATCTATTTTTCTTTTGCTTTGTCTGGAATCAGAAGTGCTACCCCTGCTTTTTTTAATGTCAGCTGATGCATAATACATTCTAGACTGTTATCATTACTCTGTGTGTATATCTGTTTCAAATGTGTTTCTTGTAAACAACCTATTGTAGGATTGTGGTTGTTAATGTGCTCTGCTACCAGCTTCTGTTTCTTGGAAGAGTTCATCCCATTTACATTCAAAGTTATGATTACTAATTGTGTATTTCCCCCCTGTACTGTTTTCTCATTTATACTTTTCTCTCTTGGTTTCACTTTTGTCCCTCCCCACCAATGTTTTGTTTCTGACCACCTACCTCAATCTGCCCTCCCTTCTCTCATCCCCATCTTTTTCACCTCCTATTTCTGCCTTGTATTCTGCCTTCCCTTCTCTCATTGTTCCCCCTTTCTTTTTCTTTCCCCTTTCCCCTCTTAATTCTTAAATTTTATATCCAACTGACCATGTATGTAATTCTTTCTTTGAGCCAAAGCTGTTGAGAGCAAGGTTCGAACAATACTCATCCTTCCCTTCTTTCTCTGTACTATAATACGTATTTTGTGCCTCTTCATGTTATGTAATTTACCCTAGTCTGCCTCTTCTCCCAGTATTATCCATTTTTTCACCCTTTTTTATATCATAACATCAAAGTCAACTTATACCCACACATTCTATCTATGTATACTCCTTCTAACTGCCCTAATAGAGATTCAATTCTCATGAGTTACAAGTATTATCTTCCCATAAAGGGATACAAACAGTTTAATCTTTAGGAACTTTTTTTCTTTCCTGTTTATTTTTTTATCCTTTTTAGTTCTATATTTGAAGATCAAATTTTCTGTTCAGCTCTGGTCTTCTCATCTAGAAAGTTTGAAAGTCCTCTATTTCTTCGAATGTCCATCTTTTCCCCGAAAGATTATGTTCAATTTTGCTTGGAAGTTGATTCTTGGTTATAATCCAAGCTACTTTGCCTTCTGCAATATCATATTCCAAGCCCCATGATCCTTTCATATAGAAGCTGCTAAGTCCTATGCAATACTGTCTATGAGTCCTTGATATTTCAATTTTTTTTTCCTGTCTACCTGCTGTATTTTCTCTTTGACATGAAAGTTCTAGAATTTGGTTCCAATATTCCTAGGAGTTTTCATTTTGGGATCTCTTTCAGGAGGTGATTGGCAAATTCTTTCAATGACTATTTTACCCTCTGGTTCTAGGATATCAGTGCAGTTTTCATTGAAAGGTGCTCTCCAAACTCTTTCTTTTGATCTCAGCTTTCAGTTAGTCCCATAATTCTTAAATTATGTTTCCTGGATCTATTTTCCAGATCAGTTATTTCTCTAGAGGAATTTCACATTTTGTATTTTTTTCATTCTTTTGATTTTGTTTGACTGATTCTTGATGGCTCATAGTGTAAATAGCTTCTACTTGCCTAATTCTAATTTTTAAGGAATTGTTTCTTAAGGTAGCTTCTGCACCTCCTTTTCCATTTGGCCAATTATACTTTTTAAGGAGTTGTTTTCTTCAGTGGATTCCTCCACTCCAATTTGGCCAATTCTACTTTAAAAAACTAATTTATTTATTTTTAATTCTCAACATTCACTTCCATAATTTTTTTTAAAAATTCTGCACCTCACTCCCGTCATTTCTCCTCAAGACATCATGCAATCTAACGTAGGCTCTGCATATGCATTCTTATTAAACATTTTCACATTAGTCATGTTGTATAGAAGAATTAGAACGAATGGGAGTAACCATGAGAAAGAAAAAACAACAAATCGAAAACAGCAAATAGTATGCTTCAATCTGCATTCAGACTCCATAATTCTTTCTCTGGATATGGGTGGCATTTTTCATCATGAGCCTTTTGGAGTTGTTTTAGCTCCTTGCATTACTGAGAATAGCTGAGTCTATCAAAGTCAGTCATTGCACACTGTGGCTGTTACTGTGTACAATGTTCTCTTGGTTCTGCTTCACTCAGCATCGGTTCATATAAGTCTTTCCAGGTTATCCTGAAGTCCACCTGTTCATCATTTCTTTTTTTTTTAATTTATTTTTAATATGTTTGGTTTTCAGCATTGATTTTTCACAGGCGTTTGAATTACAAATTTTCTCCCCATTTCCT
>CM053627.1:152096928-152127299 GCA_028646595.1 Phalanger gymnotis | reverse complement strand
ATTTCAGACCATTCAAACATATACATGATTATATTTGAGATCATAAATTCAGCCTTCCTACTACAGTGGCCTAGCCATACCAGATCTTAAATCATATTATAAAGCAGCAATCATCAGAACTACTTGCTACTGGCTAAGAAATAGAGTGGTGGATTAGTGGAATAGATTAGGTACAGAAGACACAGTAGTCAATCACTATGGTAATCTCCTTTTTGATAAACCCAAAGAGTCAAGCTTCTGAGATAAGAACTCACTATTTGACTAAACTAATAGAAAACTGGAAATTATTTTGGAATAAACTGGGCATAGACCAGTATCTGACACCTTTTACCAGACTAAAGTCCAAATGGGTACATGATTTAGATATAAAGGCTGATACCATACGCAAACTGTGAGAGAATTGTTTACCTGTCAGATTTATGGAGAATGGAGGAATTTATGACCAAATAAGTGATAGAGAACATTATGAAATGCAAAATGGATAATTTTGATTACATTAAATTGAGAAGTTTTTGTACAAACTAAGCCAATGCAACCAAGATTAGGAGGGAAGCAGAAAACTGGGAAAGAATTTTTAAAACCGTGCCTTTGACAAAAGCTTCATTTCTAAAATATATAGAGAATTGAGTCAGATTTATAAGAATACAAGTCATTCTCCAATTGATAAATGGTCAAAGGATATGAATAGGCAGCTTTCAGAGGAAGAAATTAAAGCTATCTATAGTCATATGAAAAAAATGCTCTAAATCACTATTGATTAGAGAAATACAAATCAAAACAGCTCTGAGGTACCACATCACACCTGTCAGACTGGCTAATATGACAAAACAGCAAAATTTTAAATGCTGTCAATGATGTGGGAAAATTAGAGCACTATTGCATTGTTGGCAGAGTTGTGAACTGATCCAACCATTTTGGAAAGCAATTTGGAACTATACCTAAAGGGATATAAAAATGTGCATACCCTTTCACCCTGCAATACTACTTCTAGGGCTGTATCTCAAAGAGATCATACAAATGGGAAAGGAACCCCTGTGTACAAGAATATTTATAGCAGCTCTTTTTGTGGAGGCAAAGAACTGAAAAATGAGGGGATGCCCATCAGTTGGGGAATGGCTGAACAATTTGTGATATATGAATAAATGGGATACTATTGTGCTATATGAAATGATGAGCAGGCAGACTTCAGACAAACATGACGAAACTTATATGAATTAATATTGAGTGAGGGGAGCAGAATCAGGAGAACATTGTACACAGTTAAAGCCACATTGTGTGATGACTAACTTTGATAGACTTGACTCTTCTTGGCAATTCAAGGCTCTAAGACAACTCCAAAAGATTCATGAAAATGCTATCCACATCCAGAGAAAGAATCATGGAGTCTGAATGCAGATTGAAACATATTTGCTCTCTCTTTTTTATTATTTTGTTTCTTATTTCTTGTGGTTCATTCCATTGGTTATAATTCTTCTTTGCAACATGACTAATGGGGAAAATATGTTTAATGTGAATGTATATGTAGAGCCTATAACAGAGTGCATGCCATCTTGAGGAGGGAGGAGGGAAGATATGGGGAGGAAATTTTGAACTCAAAAGCTTGTGGAACTGAATGTTGTAAACTAAAAATAAATAAATTTTAAAAAAGAAAATTAGAATTGGGCAAGGGGAAGCCAGCAAATTTATGAGACCAAGAAATAAAAAAAAAAACAAAATATAAAGAATGAAAAAATAAACAGAAGATAAAGTGAAATATCTCATAAGAAAAACAACTAATCTGGAGAACAGATCAAGAAGAGAAAACATAAGAATAATCTGGTTATTTAAATACTATGATCAAAAAATAAACTGATACAATAATACAAGAAATAATTAAAGAAAAATTTCCTGAACTGTTAGAACAAGAGAGAAAAGTAGAAATAGGAAAAAAATCTACTGATCCTCACCTGAAAGACATCCTACAAGGGAACCCTACAGAAATATCGCATCTATATTCCAAAACCCCAGCTCAAGGAGAAAATATTATGAGCAACAAGAAAAAAAAATCAAATATTGTGGAGGCTAAATTATAATAACATAAAGTCTAGCAGTGGCTACACTAAAAGACCACAGTTCTTGGAACACCATACATCAAAGAAGAAAAGAACTGGGGCTGTGGCTGAAAATATACCCAGAAAAGTTAAACATAATCCTGGGTGGAAAAAAAAGTGGATATTCAATGAGTTGCTAGGCTTTCAGGATTTTGTTGCAAAAAGATATGAAATCAATAGCAAATTTGACATACAAGATCCAAAAGATATACATGGAAAACATCAAAAACTAAGTACAAGGGACTCAATAAGGACAGACTGTTTACTTTGGAAATGAGGAAATGTAAATTTTATGCCTAAAATTGCTATTAATAATTGGATACTGAGAGACAGATTGCAGTATAGCTGAGCAATATGCAATGCTAAAAGGTAAACTACACAGGAAAATGTAAAAAAGAATAATTTTCTCATATAAATCAGGTGTAAGAGGAAGAAATGACAGAAATTAGATGGGGAAGAGAGCTGGTATTTTGAGAACTCTATTCTCATTGGGAATGGGTTAAGAGGGAACACTACATATACATACATATATATATAACATATATATATATAATACATATATACACACGCACATATATATGCATAGAAGTCTACTAAATTCAGAGAGAAATAAAAGGCTAAGGGGATAGGGAGGTAGGAGAGGATAAGGGAGGAATTTCAGGATGGGAGAGAGAGAATGAATTTGGAATATTTGGTGGGGAGGTAGGTAAAGTAATAGGGAGGACAAGGTAGTAGATAGAAGCAAAATTGAAGAGTCAGGAGGGATAAGAACTAGGAGATACACACAAAGAAAGTATAAAATCAGGAATATAATTTTAGGGAAAAAAACCAGGGGTAGTAATAATGATCTCAAAGTTAAAGCTAAAGTAGATTTAATCAAAAGGGAAAAAGAGGGAAACTACACTATATGTCAGCCATATTAATCAATATTGTTCTATTCTACTTAAAATAGACAGTATAAGGTTGGAATATTTCTGTGGTATGGGAAATTATGAGTTGATGGAATTAGAAAAATATGGAAACACTTGGACTTAGAAGGAAGATATTAGCCACCCGTAGAGAAACAGAGGACAAACAAGTATAGTATGGTATTATATAGATGCCATTGAATGTGTATGTCTATATATAAGTATAATTACAGATATATATGTATATGTATTGCATATGTATACATACACATATATACGTTTGTGTGTACATATATATATATATATATATATATATATATATATACACATTTATACACATACACACTGATAGATTGATAGATCTGTCTATCGATCTATCTATATCCATGCTTAATGGTAGTCTTCTTGGGGGTAGAGGGGTAGGAGGGAGGAAAAAATAACACAGTAAAAAGTACACAGCAGAGAACAAAAGAAACCTTACAAGGATGGAAAGAAAAGATGGACAGCATGGAACACTATGTGTAGTATTTAGTATATTGGCTTTCATGAAATGGAAATCTATTACTGTATATTTTTAATTTTCTTTTATGTTCTGCTTAGGGATAGGGTACTTTTAGCTATTTAAATTATCTGATGAAAGTTTTACCCTACTAAAAATATAGAGATGGAATATTTTGGACTTTGAGGAATACCTAATCTTTCAGAAGCTAGAGAGAGCTACAAAAAGAAATTACTATTCTAGACCTGATAGTGAACAGTTCTGAGAGAAAGACTGGAAGGAATGGGAATCTTGGAAGGAATTGACTGCATCATTTTAGAATTTATGTTATACAACTGAGGAAATTCTCTTTCTTCCTCCTGCCTTGTTTTGAGTGTATGTATATCTGTGTGCATGTGTGTGAATGTATGATTTTGATATTAAAGGTGGATAAATGTCTCAGGGCTATTTGATTACAGACAAGTCTATTAATTACAATAAGACTAGCTATAATCAACAGGTTCTGACTATAGCAGTCTAAAAATTTTAATACATTTCCCTAATTCTTTGTGTTTTTATCACAATAGGTGCTTCTCTCATCACTGTCCAACTAGGTCCATAGCTTCTTGGAAGCAAAAAAAAAATAATGCTTGATTACCCTTATACTGGTATCTAAGACCTATACTCCTAGAGGGACACACAGAAAAGAGAATGAGATGGGAGAAGTATTGGATGGCTCTAGGTTAGAGATTCTCAGTGTAACTTTTACTTACCTTGCACTACAGAAAAACAGAGTACTGAACTATCACATTGCAGCAACCATATATTAAAATGGAAAGGGACTGAAGGGAAAGAATGAACAGGTTCTGAGTATTAGCAAATTTCCTCAGTCAGGTTTTAATATAACTCTAAGATAATAGTTTTTATAGGAATTTGTCCTGACCACAGATGGGCTGAATTAAATAACATCTTCTGTTCCATAATTATGTCTCATATCACTGAAAAAACTTGCAGAAGAATGTATATTCCTTGAGGTTTTTGTTGTTGTTGCTCAGTCATTTCATTTGTGTGTGATTCTGACCCAATGGACCATAGCATGCCAGGCCCTTCTGTGCTATATTATCATTTATAATCACTAGAAGTTCATGTTTGTTGTTTCTATGATACTATCTATCCATCTCATCCTCTACCATCTCCTTTTCCTTTTGCCTTCAATAGTTTTCAACATAAGGGTGTTTTTGAATTGCTACCATGTTTTCATTATGTGGCCAAAGTATTTAAACTTTAGCTTCAATATTTGACCTTCCAGTGAATACATGAATTCATTTCTTTAAGCATTGACTGATTGGATCTCCTTGCTGTCTGATAAACTCTCAAAGGTCTTCTCCAACACCACAATTTGAAAGCATCAGTTCCATGCCACTCAGCTTTCCTTATAGTCCAATTCTCATAGTCATACATTGCTACTCATATTAGAGATAGTCTGAGAAATTTGCCTTGAGTATCCACCATTGAAGATTTTTTTAACCTCCTTCACTGTCAATCTGGCAGTAAGTTATTAAGTACTTATGTGTGGGGGAAATTCAATTACTTCACACTCAAGACTTGTTTCCTAATTTAAAGCATCTATTGACATTGATATCCAAATTCTTTGCCAAAGGGAAATGCTACTTTGTTTTGTATCAATAAGCTTATTTATACTTTAAACCATTGTAGATAATTTAAAGTTTCAGATTGAATTCTAGACTTTTTTTTATATTTTCTAATTTTTTTGAATTATTACTAAGTAAATACAATAAAATAAATTAAAATTAATTTATTATTATTATGTATTATTGTAGTTGAAATGTATTTGTATTTATTAAGCACAACTGATAAACATTAATGAAGGGGATCCCTTCCACTGCCATGGTTAAGTACATCTATTCAAAACATGTCATTTGGGGATCATATATTTAGAACCAGAAGGAAACTTGTATGTCTTGTAGTCCAACCGCCTCAGTTTACTGATTGAGAAAACTGAGTGTCAAAAAGATTAAATGATTTGCTTAGGGTGAAAATTGGTAAATAACTGAGGTGAACTAAAAAAAATAAAAAAGCATTTCAAACTCCAAATCCATAGCTCTATTCATCATATCACACTACTTTTGAGTAGATTTTTTTTCTTTAGGATTATAGATCCAGAACTAGGAGGAACCTCAGAAACCATTTGATTTAAATTCAATTTTCAAATGAAGACACAGATGCCTAGAGAGGTTCTCATTTTTTTAAGATAATAAGTATAGTAAGTGATAGAGAGACAGGATCAACATTTCAAGTTCCACTCTCTTTCTGGTGCAACACATTGCCTTTATTTCCTCATGTAATTTAAATTCTCTTCATACTATGAAAATGAAAACAAGTTGCTATATGGAAAAAAACATAGTCTTAGAACAACAAACAATTCAGGTGGCTAAAGGGTAATGCAAAGATGTATGGAGCCAAATGTCTCAGTGGATAGATTGCTAAACTTGGAGTCAAAAAGAGATGAGTTGAAATCTGGCCTTAAACACTTCATTAGCTCTGTTATCTTGGTCTAGTCACTTTACCTTTGTGTCTTCTCAGATTCCTAAACTGCAAAATGTGGACCATAAAAACATTTACCTCTCAGGGTTGTTACGAGGATCAAGATTACATTTGTAGCGTGTCTTGCACATAGTAGGGACTGTGTGTATGTGTGTGTGTGTTTATGTATATGCACATGTACATAAATGTTTATGTGTATAATAAGCTAGTAGTTACTACTAAAATAATAATTATAGTTATAAGTTTAAATTTGTAATATTTGATTATATAATGAGTAATATTAATAGTGATAAAATAATGATCATTATTTTGGATATAAACAGTTTAAAATATGTTTCCAAGGATGCCTTATGCACATAAGAAATAACATAAAAATGTAATCAAGCATATATATTGCATGGATTTGTTTTGGTTCACTCTACTGGTTCAGAATAAGACTATTGTTTTTCTCAATTCTTCAATTAGTATGGGAAGGGAGTGAGATGGGAGGTGGAATGGAGATAATATTGATCTGAAATTAAAATTCATTTTTAAAATAAAGACAATGGCTTTTGAGATAAAGAAAAGAAGTACAGGCAGGTATGAACCTTATTTTGCTACTGAGACTTAGAAGCTGTGATTTTGAAAGTTAAGAAAGCAAATGTTAGAGCAGAAACCTGAGTGATAATATTACAGCTCCTGGAATAATGCTTGTGCCCATCAACCATATTTATTCTCAATAATATTTCTCAAATTTAAACTAATCACAGTGATCTCCTGATACCTATTTAGGACACCGTTGTCCTCAGAGGAGCCATAGAAACCAAAAGTAATATATAGATGTATATCAATCTGTTAAGAAGAATATTGCTAGAGTTTGGAATATTCTCAAACCTAACCTCTTGGAATTCCTAATTCTCTTTAAAGCTCATTCCAAAAGATACCTCTTAAAGTAAGATTTATCAATAATACCAGGATTCCTAAGAATGGAGACAATAAGGCATAACAGAGAAAGCGCTTAGCTGAGTCCTCCCAACATTCTCATCAAAACAACTTTAAAATAATGCCTCAATTCTACCTCTGGAGTAATAAATCCAATGAAGGTCACAATGAGTTATTCGTCCAGCCCAAGACAGCTTAAGAGTTTGGAAAGAGAGATCAGTGACATGGGTGGAGGCTGACCTGGAGCCCATATGGATGAAACACTAATGATAGGACTAGGTGGTGGCAACAGAAGAAGTAGCAACTTTGGAAGCTCCCAAGTCAGAGATCGTAAGGGGACCTAGCAACTTGTCAGAAACAGAGTACAAAGGATCACTGTGCTAGCATTGGATATAAGCCAGATGATGTTTGACAACTCTACTTCCTACACCCACTACTGGGTCATAGTTCATAGGCAATGAGAAATATATTTGGTTTAAGAGAAGTAGAAGCCCTGAGGGACAGTGTCACCTTCTCAGATATCAAGGACCCTGAAAAGCAGCATTGATTGGAAGCCCAAGGGATCAGGGACCCTTCTTGGATAAGACCAGTGGACAGAGAAGGAGATCAGAGACTACACCTTTCCCCAGATCACCCCACTCTGGAAGCATTGAAAACACCTACCTCCTAAGAAATAGCTCTGCAAACAGCAATGCAAAAAAGCCTGAAGCCTCAGACAGTGGCTCTCCACCTGCACCCCACCACACACATACCAAGAATAGAACCCAACATTAACATAAGGTTCAAAATTAAAAAAAAATGAGTGGAAAATGAGAAAACAAAACAAAGAAAAACCTGACTATAAAAAGTTGCTATGATGAGAGAAAAGATCAAGACACACAGTCAGAAGACAATGTAGTTTAAAAAGCTACAAGCAAGAAGCCTTGAGGAGAAAAAAAAAGTGAATCAGAAACAAGCCAAATAAGGATTCCTTGGAAGAGCTAAAGATTATTTTCAAAATCAAATAAGAATGATAGAGGAAAATTTAGGCAAATGATGAAACAAAGAAAGAAAATTGTGAAAAGATAATAAAAAGCTTGATAAAAGAAGCACAATAGCTTCCATGATTATCAATAGATACAGGGGAAAAAAATTGACTGAATACAACCAGCATACTTAATAAAAACACTAGAAAGCATAGTAACCAATGGATCCTTTCTTAAAATTTTAAGTGTTCTTATTGTTGTTCAGTTGTTGTTTCAGTCATGTCTGACTCTTTGCAACCCCATTTGGGGTTTTCTTTGCAAAAATATTGGAGTGTTTGCTATTTCTTTCTCCAGCCCATTTTACAGATGAAGAAACTGAGACAAACAGGGTTAAGTGACTTGCCCAGGTCACAGATAATAAGTGCCTGAGGCCAGATTTAAATTCAGATCTTCCTGGCTCCAGGCTCAGTACTCTACCCACTGTGCCATCTAGATGCCCAATTAGATAAGTAATATTTACCTATAACCAAGATCAAGCACTATCTGTAAAGGGGATAAATATGAAGCCTTCTTAATAAGACCAGGAGTGAAGGAAAGATGTCCATTATTACAACTACTATTCAATAATGACCTATAATTGCTAGCTATAGCAATAAGGAAAGAAAAAAAAGAAATTAAAGGAATAAAAAATAAGCAATTACAAACTATCATTATTTACAGATGATGTACTATACAGAGAAAACCCTAAAGAATCAACTAATTAACTATTTGAAATAATTAACAGCATCACCAAATTGCAACATATAAAATAAAGACCATAAAAATCATCAGCATTTCTATATAATACCAACAAAATTCAGCAGCAAAGAGAAACTTCTTTTAAAATAACTGCAGACTTTTTGGAGCCAAGATGGTAGAGTAACCAGTAGATCACTGTAGCTCTCTTATAATCACCTCCAAACAGCCAAACAACCATAAAATAGTGCCTAATAACAAATCCTGGAACAGTGGAGGCAGTGGAAAGACAGGAAGGAGTGGTCTTTTACCCCAGGAGACTTAAAGGATTGGCAAGACAGGTACATCTCACTTGGGTAAAAGCAGAGTGCATTCCAGGATGGGAAGTGTCCCAGGGGGCCATTGTCAAACCCCATCTCTGCAAACCAGTGGAAGAACTTGAGCACCAGTGTTGTGGAACAGGCAAACACCAATACCAGGAACACCCACGTGCCTTAGCATAGTCAAGGGAACTGGAAGACTGAAGCTCTGAGAGCCACCATGTGTTCTAGTGAAGCCCTGAGCAGGCAAGTGTCCTCCAGCAGCTAGATCTCTACATGCTTCAGTGTTGTCCCAGGTGAGTGAACATCCTACAGCAGCAGGACCTCCATGTGCTTCTGCATGACTCTGGATAGGCAGGCATCTTGCAGGGGATAGACCTCCATGGGCTTCTGTGTAGCCCTGGGAATATGCTGAAAAACCTCACCTGGCCTCCGAACATAGTAGACAAAACCATTAGGCTCAGGACCAGATAAGATGCCAGACCCCCACAGCTTCCAGCAGTGCCAGACACAAAGGTCCCATGTTGACCTCAGAGCAACTTCAGTGCAACACCAGGTAAACAGCCAGAGCCTTCAGTCCCTGGTACAAGAAGACTGAGATAGAACCCATTCCACACAAGGAGGAGAGATAAAATTTAAAAGAAAGGAACCCCCCCCCAAAAAAAAAAAGTTGAGTAAAAACAACCAAAAGGAATTTGATAATAGAAAGTTATTATGGT
Organism: Phalanger gymnotis; assembly: GCA_028646595.1. Taxonomy (NCBI): domain Eukaryota; kingdom Metazoa; phylum Chordata; class Mammalia; order Diprotodontia; family Phalangeridae; genus Phalanger; species Phalanger gymnotis. Next base: position 152,117,598 of record CM053627.1, on the reverse strand, counting down.
GACAGGGAAGGCCAAGACACAAACTCAGAAGAGGATAACAATTTGAAAACATTTATGGACAAAATCTAAAGAAAAGTGGGAGGTGGTCTCAAGCCCAGAAAGAACTTATGGAAGAGCTCAAGAAAGAGTTTAGAAATCATATAAGAGAGGTAAAAGAAAAAATGAGAAAAGAAATGAGAGAATTGTGAAAAAAGGCAACAGCTTAAAAAACTGCTTAAAAAGTAGAATTGCCAAATAGAAAAAGAGAAACAAAAATCCACTTTAGAAAATAACTCTTTATAAAGTAAAATTGGCCAAATAGAAAAGAAAATACAAAAACTAATTGAGGAAAACAATATCTGAAAAGTTGGAATTGGGCAAGTGGAAGCTAATGACTCTGTGAGACATCATGAATCAATCAAAGAAATACAAAGGAATGAAAAAATGGAAGAAAATGTAACATATCTCATTAGAAAAACAACTGATGCAGAAAATAGACCCAGAAGAGACAGGGGATGAGATTAAGTAAAGGGGTGAGGGGGACTGACAGAGAGGAGGGCATTTCATGGGAGGTGTTAGACAGAAGCAAAATACTCTTGAGGTGGCAAAAGGTGAAAGGAAAGGATAAACAGGAGGAAGAATAGGATGGAGGGAAATACACAGGTCATAATCATAAATGTGAATGCAAATGGGATGAACTTAACCATAAAATGGAAATGGATAGTAGAATAGACAAAAAAACCAGAATTCCTTTAATATGTTGCTTACAACAAACACACTTCAAGCGGAGAGTCACATGCACAGAGAGCAAAGGTTGGAACAGAATCTATTTGGCTTCAGATGAAGTTAAAGAATAAAAGAGCAGGAGTAGAAATCCTGATCTTAAACAAAGTAAAATAAAAATATACCTAATTAAGAGAGACAAAGAAAGAAACTACATCTCAATAAAAGGTACCATAGACAATGAAGCAATCAAATTGGAAGAATGAGAAATAATCTACCAGTCAGATCTATGGAGAGGGAAAGAATTCATGACCAAAGAAGAGACAAAGAGAATTATGAAATGTAATCTTGATCTTGATATTAAATTAAATCTTGATATTAAATTCATAAGGTTTTGTATAAATTAAACCAATATAACCAAGACTAGAAGGAACCAGAAAGCTAGAAAACAATCTTCACAGCAAGTGTCTCTGATAAAGACCTCATTTCTCAAATATGTAGAGAAACGGACCAAATTTATGAAAATAAAAGACATTCCCCAATTGATAAATGATCAAAGGATATGTGCAGGCAATTTTCAGATGAAGAAATCAAAGCTATCTGTAGGCATACAAAGAAGTACTCTAAGTCACTTTTGATTAGAGAAATGCAAACTAAAGCAACTCTGAAATACCACCTCACACCAATCAGAAAACAATTAGTGTTGGAGAGGATATGGGATCATTGAGACACTAGTTCCCTGTTGGTGAAGTTAAGAACAGATCCAACAATTCTGAGGAGAGCAGATTTGAAATTATACCCAAGGGGCAACCAAACTGTTCATACCCTCTGACGCAGCAATACCACATCTAGGTCTCTATCCCAAAGAGATCATAAAAAAGGGAAAAGGACCTACAAGTACAAAAATATTTATACCAACCCTACTCATGGCAGCAAAATATTGGAAATTGAGGAGATGTCCATCAACTGGGGAATAGCTGAACAAGTCATGGCATATGAGTATAATGGAATATTATTGCACAATAAGAAACGACGAACAGATTGCAGGAAAAAAAACTGGAAAAAACTTGCACAAACTGAAGCAAAGTGAAATGAGAAGAACCAGGAAAAGACTGTACACAGCATCAGCAACATATTGTGATGATTGGCTATGAATGACTCAGCTTTTCTCAGCAATACAATAATCTAAGACAAATACAAGGAACTCCTAAAGTGAAATGACATCTATATTTAGGTAAAGAACTGATGAACTCTGAATGCAGATCAAAGCATATTTTTTTCTTACTTTATTGTTTCTCATTTTTTTCTTTTTATCTGTTTCATCTTACACAACTGTGATCAATATGGAAATATGTTTTATATGATACTACACACACACACACACACACACACACACATATGTAAACTATATCAAATTGTCTACCACTTTCAGAAGAGGGGTGGGGAGGGAAGGTAAAAGATTGGAAATCAAAATCTCGTAAAAATGAATGCTAATTTTCTTGAAATATAATTCTGGGGAAAATAAAATAATATTTAAAAAACATTGTAGAAACTATGAAATATTCTGGAATCTATATACCAAGACAAACTCATAGATTATGTGAACACAATTACAAAACACTTTTCAAACAAATAACAGTTCTCAAAAATTGGAGAAATATTAATTGCTCATGCATAGGCTGAGCCAATATAATAAAAATAAAAATTCTACCTGTTTATTTATTCAGTGCCATACAAACAAACTATTAAACTAGTATAGAGGTAGAAAAATAGTAACAAAATTCATTTGGAAGAACAAAAAGTCAATAATATCAAGGGAATCAATGGAGGAAAAGGATTAACAAAGTTTACCTAGCAGTTTCATATTCTGCATTACGTTACTAAGCAGTAATCATCAAAACAATCTAGTGCCAGCTAAGGTATAGGGTTGTGAATTAGTGGAATAGAATGGGTATGTAATACACAGTAGTAAATGACCATAGTAACCTAGTATTTGAGAAACCCAAAGATCCAAGTTTTGGGGGTAAGAACTCACCATTTGACAAAGCCTAGGAATGGACTAACATCTCACCTTCTATACTAAGATAACGTCAAATGGGTGATTCCAACATAAAGAGTGATATAAGTAATTTAGTGAAGCAGAGAAAAAATTTACCTGTCAGATCTATAGTTAAGGGAAGAGCTTGTGGCCAAAGAAGAAATAGAGAGAATTACAGGAAAGAAAATAAATATTTTTGTTCACAGTTAACTGTAAAAAAAAAAAAATACAGCTAATTTCTCTGATAACAATCTAATTTCTCAAATATATAGGGAAATGAGCTAGATTTATAAAAAATAAGATCCATTTTCCAGTTGATAAACTGTCACAGGATATGAATAGGCAGTTTTCATAAAAAGAAATCAAAGTCATCAATAGTTACATTAAAAATGCTATAAATCATTACTGATTAAATACAAATTAAAACAACTCTAATACAGGACAATTTAAAACTATGCCCAAAGGGCTATGAAACTGTGCATGCCTTTTGACCCATTGATATGAGTAAAAGGTTTAAGTCCTAAGGACATCAAAGTGGGAAGTGGGCCACTTTGTACAAAAAATATATATAAAAGCATATCTTTTTGTGATGGAAAAGAATTGGAAAATGAGGTGATGTCCATCAATTGGAGAACAAGTTATGGTGTGATTGTAATGAAAGACTATTATGCTATAAGAAATGATGATCAGCACAGCTTCAGAAAATCTCACAAAGATTTATATGAAGTCATGAAGAGTGAAGTCGGCACTACCTGGACAACATTGTACACAGTCATAGAAATATTGTAAGATGATCAACTGTAAAATACTTAGCTATTCTGAAAATGACAATGATCTGAGACAATCCTGAAGTACCCATGATGAAAGATACTATCCACCTCCAGAGAGAAAACTGGTGAGCTCTAAATGCAGAGTGAAGCCTACCTTTTTCACTTTCTTTATTTTTATTGTTTTATTTTGTTTCTGTTTTCTTTCATAACATGGCTAATATGACAATATGTTTTGCATGATTTCATATGTATAACAAATCAAACTATTTTCTCAAAGGGGAGGTGGGAAGGAAGGCAAGAGTATTTGTAAGTCAATTTTTTTTTCAAATGAGTGCTATTTTTACAAATAATTGGGAATTATTTGACAAAATAAATAAAAATAATTTAAGGATAGCCCTAGTTGTTACTTCTTCCATTTCCCTCCCTACCAAAATAAATTTCATTGTACTGAAAACTACATACATATTTGATGTACATATCTGGGTATATATTATTTTCCCCAGTAGAAGTAACAGTCTTGAGCAAATGGATCATCTCAAGTTTTAATTCCTAGCACTTCTAATAGTATTTTGACCCATAGTAAAGACTGAATAAATGTGTGTTGTAATGAATATAACTTGTTACATTAATACAAAATACTTTGAGAAGTCTTTTCTGAAATTATTCAAATATGTTAAATATTCAAAAACAACATAGTTGTGTGATTTTAAAAGAACATGAACATTTTATAGAACTTTTCCTTTGCCCCAATTGAATATAAAAATATATATACAGTTGAGAAACATCTCTTTAGCTGCTAAATTTGAAAAGAGATGGAAGTCATTGGGAAAGGAAGATGTAAAGGAAGCTATATAATATTTATTATATTCCTGTTCCCTTCTCCAGTATATCTTGCCATCCAAACACAAATAGAAACATTTAGACTTTAATTTAGATCAATGGGTTGATGGGAAGAGTGAAAAAAAATATTGATTAGAGTTGGAGAAATCAATGTGGTATTGATGGCAAGTTAGCTAATATAAGCAAAACCTGAGAGGTACAAAGGAAACATAAAAGGTCATAGACCTCTCTGTATGTTGGAATAACAAAGAAGAAATAATGTACACTATAGTCTTTTCTATGAGGTTACCTGATCATCAGAAGAGCAGAATTCACTAATTCAATGATTGAAGTGGAGAAGTCAGAACATGAGGTTATGTTGGGAGGAGGTTATGTTAACTTGGTTTTGTGCTTCATTAGCAATTTCATGCTTTTGCTGAATTTTCAATTGCTTCAGGTCAGAAACTTCAAGCTAAAGCCCAGTAGTTACGAGTTCCAGGCAAGATAATCAGAAACAGCTGAAAAATAATTTGAGTCTAGATAGGGCTTGTAAAACTAGTCTGCACACGGTAGAATTCATTAGAAACCCTAAGTTCATCCAGTCACCATGTGACCCAATGTGTACTTTTTTCTCTCTCCAAGAGCTTTAGTTACTTAGCTTGAAAGGCTTGTCATTTAAAGATTGAGACAGATTTAAAGTTTCTTAAAGCATGACTTTTTTGATCTTGATCATCACAGACTAAAATTGAAAGTATAAAAAGAGATGAAAACAATTTCAAACCTTTTTTCCTTAAAAAAATAAATCTTTGTAACCTTCATGTAGAAATTCTGCTTACATATTTCTGATTTCCTTAATGTTCATGATTAAGTTTTAAGAATTTTCAATTTCTTTAGGATGTCATTCCCATAGGTGCTACTTTGCATTGGCAGCATATTTAAATCATCTTCAGTGGAGAACTGATTTAGGAATTAATTTAGTTCATATGTATTTAAATAAAGTCTGAAATGGGTCAGTGTGTCAGCAAAGTTAATATCCCATTAGTTGAACTTTTGACTAATAAATGGATGCAATTTATGACAAAAGAGGCATTTGGCTGTCTGGTTTTTGTTTTCCTTAAATCTATATAAACTTGAAATACAGTCTTCTTGACAAATGAGGTTACCAGAAACTAAATGGAAATTCTCATTTGCCACCACAGTGGTGACATGAAGAATCACAGCCTTTAGCTCGGGGCTACTAAGCTCTTAATAATGAGAGAAAGGTATTCCATCTTCACCTACAGTGAAGCTACAATTACAATGAACAAAAATAGCTGCCAAGGTTTCTACAAAAAATATTCATGACAGTGAGAAAAATATTGATTTTAAGTGCCAAGAAATGAAATATCTTCTAAAGTGTTCAATTCAATCCAGCTATTATTTTCTGAAAGAAACTGAGCATATTGTAAAGTGTTTCAGAGCTATTTGGAAAAAAAAAAAAACTTCAGAGGAAAAAGTAAAAAAAATCCCAATTTCTCTATAAAGAAATGAAGTTCTTGTATTATTTTCAGTCACTGTGGAGCAGACAGTTGTGTTCCCTTATAGAATGTACTTAACATGATCCTTTATTATTGTGGGAAGAGAATTTCAAGTCAAAATCACACATTAGCAGTAAATATTTGATGTGTTCCAGAAAGAACTTATATTTGCTGAAATCTTAGAATTTAGTTTCTGGGTTCTCCTATTAGACTGAGAAATCTCCATTTCCTTCAGCTTCTTACAATGACTTATTATATCATCTTGAAAAACCTACCATTAAAATGAATCAAATCAAGACTTCTTGCCACAGCATTTGCAAGTTTCAGTCTAAAATGCCAACTAAATATTGCAAGGAAAAATATGCTTACATGTTTAAAAAAATGGTGCTCTGAAAAAATGTAACTACTATATAAACTTTTTAGTTTAATCTATACTAATATTTTTCAGTCATTTCATTAATCTGGGCAATCAACAAATTAATAAATCATATCCTAATTTCTAGTGTGTTCCCATTTCTGAAGTGTAAATACTCACGCTGAAAATTTAATACTCAACTCTTTGAAACACAGTACTAGCTAGTTCTAGTATGCCCATAAGTGCTAGTATCTACGATTCTATAGTTTTGGCAAAGTACTTCTATGTTTTGTACCTAGAAGAGATGCTTTAGAGGCTATTTCAACTTTCTCATTTTATAAATGAAGAAATTGAGACTCAGATACAAGAAATATTTTGTTAAAGAATATCCAGTAAGTAAGGCATAGGGTTAGGATTTGAACCCAAATGCTCAAGTTCTAAGCTCAATATTGTTTCCAATGCACTGAACACAGATAAGCACTTAAGTGCTTAATGCCTTGATTATATTATCTTAATTTAGAGTCTTTCATTTGGGGACAGCTAAAACCTTAACTAATTTCAAAAATTAATTGAATAAGAAAGGTAAAAATTTCAGTGACAGTTTGGAATAACAGAAAGTTGACATTAAAAGTGAAAAAAAAATAAGTTCAAATTTGGGACTTGAAAAATACTAATTGAAGGAGTCAAGATAATAAAGTAGATCCAGCAACCTAGACAAAATCTCCCAACATTTCCTTCTAAACAACTTTAAAATAATACCTCAAATTGAGTTCTGGAGCAGTAGAGACAACAGAAGTTCAACTTGAGATATTTTTTCCAACCTAAGACAACTTAGGAGTTAGTAGGGGTCTGTGATACAGTGGTCTGGGCTTCCCTGCAGCATATGCAGGAGCAACACCAGCAATGGGCCTTGGAGGTAGTTGTGATGGCAACTGAAACTTCTAGAGTTCTCAGCCTAGAGATGCTAAGGTTATTGTACAACTGGTAAAAGAGAAATTACAGGGGACCCTGAGCTGGTGCAAGGTACAGAATTAGGCACTGTTTGGAAACTCTATTGTCCAAACATATTTCTGGTACATAGTGTCAGGGCGGAGATGAGTAGTTATGGTCTGTTGCAAGGGAGCAGGGACCCCAGTCTCAATTCTGAAGCAAAGAGAAGGACTAGTGCTTGCAGTTCCAGGACAGAAAGGGAAGTGGTCACAGTTCCAGAACTAAGAGTTGTTTTAGTGTTTGCAGCTACAGGGGAACAGAAACCATTACTGGTTAAAGACCAGAGTGTAGAGCAGGAGAGTATGGCCACACTTGTCCGCAGATCACATCACCTAGAAAACACCAAGAAACTTGCAGATCCAAGAACTAGCTCTGAAAATAGCAGAAGGAAAAATCCTGAAGAATGGGACAGTGACTCCCTACTCAGTCCAAATTTAACATAAAATTCAAAGTTATGAGTTAGGTTAAAAAATGAGCAAACCAACAAAAACAAAATGACTATGAAAAGGTACTATAGTAGCAGGGGAAAATAAGGCATAAGTTCAGAAGAAAAAAGCTTGAAAACAGCACAACAAAAGCTTCAAAAAAGATAATTGGATAGAAGACCAACAAGAGTTTCTAGAAGAGTTAAAGAAAGTGATGAGTGGTTGTATTAGTAAGGCAAGATTCATGAACTCAAGGATGACTGTGAACATGCTTGTATGGTTCAGAATTGAAAAGTATGAAAACCTCTTTGAGTAGAAGGTAGAGGAAGTAGAACATTTATTTAGATACCATATGATCAAATCCCAAGACCAATAACTCCAATTTGATATAGTGGTAATTATATTGCAAAACCAATAAGTCCACCTCAATGTAGCAGTAAGGAAATTATAACACACTATTATAGCAAGAAACCAAGTTATCTTGTAATCTTTTCCTCTGCTGGGGTCTCCCCATAAATATTCACTAATCCTAATTGTCTGCATGCCTGCATTCTCTTCCTCCCTCAGTTCTCTGGTCTCCACATCTCCCTAGTTTCTACTCTCCACTCTGCTCTGTCTCTGCAGCTCTGTTGACTCTAAGTTCCTGATCCTTCTCCTTGGTCTGAATTCCAACTTCTGAATTCTCTGTAAATTCTGAGTTCTATGGATATCTTCTAGGTATATATACTCTTTTTTAGGGCTCTAGGGCTTCATATCTCTCATGATCTAATTAGCAAAAGGGTGTGGGCCTGGTGCTTCACACCTAGAAAGTAAAGGGTGTAGGCCTGCCTACAATCAAGCCTCTCCTAATCAAGTTTCCCTTAACTGCCTCCTCCTGAGAAACTTCCCTTAACTAGATCTACCTGAGGCCTGTTGAATGGGCAGGAAACATTATCACCACACAGGTAGAGAAAGAATTGAGAAAAGAAATTGAAGTGATACAAGAAAATTATGAAAAAGGAGTGAACAACTTGGTAAAACAGGCAAAAAATACTGAAGAAAATAACACTTTAAATAAGAGATTTGGCCAAATGGTCTCAAAAATTCACTGAAGAAAACAAATGCTTAAAAAGTAGAATAGGCAAAATAAGGAGGGGGGGGTACAAAATCATACTGAAAAAATAATTCCTTAAAAGTTGGTCAAGTGGAAGCTAATGATTTATGAAACATCAAGAAACAATGAAACAAAATCAAAAAAATGAAAAAATGAAATAAAATGTGAAATATAGCATTTGAAAAATGACTGGCCTCTCAGGCAGCAAAAACTCACTCAGATTCAGACTCAGACATTGCAATCTTTCTTTGGTGACAAAGAAGACCGAAACATAAAGCCAGAAGAAGTCAACAAAGTCAAAGAGTCTACATCAAAAGCCTCCAAGAAAAACATTAACTGGTCTCAGGCCATGGAAGAGCTCAAAAAGGATTTGGAAAAGCAATTTAGAGAAGTAGAAGAAAAATTGGGAAGAGAAATGAGAATGAGAAAACCATGAAAAACAAGTCAATGACTGGCTAAAGGAGACCCAAAAAATGCTGAAGAAAATAACACCTTAAAAAATAGACTAACTCAAATGGCAAAAAGCCATTGAGGAGAAGAATGCCTTGAAAGGCAGAATTACCCAAATGGAAAAGGAGGTCCAAAAGACCACTGAAGAAAATACTACCTTAAAATTTAGATTGGAGCAAGTAGAAGCTAGTGACTTTAGGAGAAATCAAAATATTATAAAACAGAACCAAAAGAATGAAAAAATGGAAGACGATGTGAAATATTTCATTGGAAAAACCACTGACCTTGAAAATAGATCCAGGAGAGATAATTTAAAAATTATTGGATTACCTGAAAGCCGTGATCAAAAAAGAGCCTAGATATCATCTTTCAATAAATTATCAAGGAGAACTGCCCTGATATTCCAGAGCCAGAGAATAAAATAGAAATTGAAAGAATCCACAGATCGCCTCCTGAAACCGATCCCAAAAAGAAAACTCCTAGGAATATTGTTGCCAAATTCCAGAGCTCCCAGGTCAAGGAGAAAATACTGTAGCAGCCAGAAAGAAAGAATTTGAGTATTGTGGAAACACAATCAGAATAACACTAGATCTAGCAGCTTCTACATTAACGGATTGAGGGCTTGGAATATGATATTCTGGAGGTCAGTGGAGCTAGGATTAAAACCAAGAATCACCTACCCAGCAAAACTGAGTATCATCCTCCTAGGCAAAATATGCATTTTCAATAAAATAGAGGACTGTCAAGCTTTCTTAGTGAAAAGACCAGAGCTGAATAGAAAATTTGACTTTCAAACACAAGAATCAAGAGAAGCATGAAAAGGTAAACAAGAAAGAAATCATAAGGGAATTACTAAAGTTGAACTGTTTCGTTTACATTCCTACATGGAAAGATGATGTCTATAATTCATGAGACTTCAGTATTAGGGTAGATGAAGGGAATACACATACATACATACACACACACACACATATACATAGACAGAGGGCACAGGGTGAGTTCAATATGAAGGGATGATATCTAAAAAAATAAAATCAAATTAAGGGAAGAGAGAGGGGCATATTGAGAGAGGGAGATAGGGAGAGATAAAATGGGATAAATTATCTTACATAAAAGTGGCAAGAAAAAGCAGTTCTGTAGGAAGGGAAGAGGGGGCAGGTAAGGGGGAATGAGTGAATCTTGCTCTCATTGGATTTGACCTGAGGAGGGAATTATACACACACACTCAATTGGGTATCTTACGCTACAGGAAAGAAGGAGGAAGGAGATAAAAAAGGCAAGGGGGGGGGCGGTATGGTAGAGGGGCAGGCAGATGGTGGGAGGAGGTAATCAAAAGCAAACACTTTTGAAAAGGGACATGGTCAAGGGAGAAAATTGAATAAAGGGGAATAGAATAGGAAGGAGCAAAATATAGTTAGTCTTTCACTAGTCATGCGAGTATTGTGGAAGGGTTTTACATAATGATACACATGTGACCTATGTTGATTTGCTTGCGTTCTTAGGGAGGGTGGGTGGGGAGGGAACAGGGGAGAGAATCTGGAACTCAAAATTTTAAAAACAGACATTCAAAAAAAAGTTTTTGCATGTAACTAAAATATAAGATATACAGGCAATGGGGCATAGAAATTTATCTTGCCCTACAAGAAAGTAAAGGAAAAGGGGGTGGAGTGGGGTGACAGAAGGGAGGGCTAAGTGGGGAATGGGGCACACAGAATATATGCCATCTTGGAGTGGGAGGAGGGGAGAAATGGGGAGAAAATTTGTAATTCAAACTCTTGTGAAAATCAATGCTGAAAACTAAAAATAAATTAAATAAATTTAAAAAATGGAAAAATGACTGGCCTTATGACAAACTACCAAAAAATGTATAGAGCTAGAAAAAATAATAATAACAAAATTTATCTGGAAGAACAAGTGGTCAAAGATATCGAGGGAATCAATAAAAAAATGTGATGGAAGGTGGTCTAGCCATACCAGATCTCAAACTCGATTATAAAGTGGTAAGTACCAAAATGATCTGTTACTGACTAAGAAAGAGTGGTGGATCAGTGGAATTGATTAAGGTACATGTAATAACATTATACTAAATGACCATAGTAATCTGTCATATGATAAATCCAAAGACCAAAGATTTGAAACCAAAAAGCTGCTGGGAAAATTGAAAAGTAGTATTACACAAACTAGGTATAAACCGACATCTCACACTATATATCAAATGGTTATAATTTTAGAGCATTACAATATGTGAAATAGATAATTTACATTATATAAAATAAAAAAAAAGTTTTTGCACAAACAAAACTAATGTAACCAAAATTAAAAGGAAAGCAGAAAATTGGGAATTTTTAAATATTGGAACAAGTATCTCTATTAGAGGCCTCATTTCTCAAATATATAGAGAACTGAGTCAAATTTATACACATCATTCCCAAATAACAAATGGTCAAAAGATATGAACAGGCAGTTTTCAGACATGGAATCAAAGCTATCTATACTCATATTAAAAAACGCTCCAAATCACTATTCATTAGAGAAATCCCCATCTTAAGGTAAAGTATTGATTTACATTATTGATAGAGATTCTCAAATTTGTAGTAAATTAAGTTGAATAAGGTGGAGGGTGGAGTTGAAGGTCAACCACATGACCTTCAGTGCATGGCTGAAGTAGACTGAAGACAGAAGTCATGGGATGAAAGGTTGGAGAATTGGTAGAAGATAATTTTTAAAGGAGAAGAGGTAGGGCTAGGAATGGTTAATAAGACTATGCTGAACTTGCTGTGAGAGAGGGAAGGTGACCTGGAGATTTCATAACTGATACCACTGAGGATCTATAGAGAAAGGAATAAATTTTAGAAGAGGGGAGTTGGTTGCTAAATAATGAAGGCAGAGAACATGCAGCAAGAAGCAGAAGATAAAGCACTACACCTGGAAGTAAGAACAGATGAATTTAAATCTGGCTGTACATATTTAACTAGCTATATAATGAGTAAAATCAATTAATTTCCATTTATCTCTGCTTCCTTATCTGAAAAATGGGAATAATAGCAACTACCTCCCAGGGCAATGTTGAGGATAAAATGAGATAATATATTAACAAGTACTATTACATTTCTTCTTCTTTCTTCTTCTTCTTCTTCTTCATCTTCTTCTTCTTCTCTTCTTCCCCTTCCTTCTTTTCTTTTTCTTCCTCCTCTTCCTCCTCCTCTTCTCACTGCTCCTCCTATGCCTGTAGAGAGAAGGAATGTTTCAATTTTCCTTCTGGAACATATAGGTAAAAATTATGTGAAAGAAGGAGCAGTAAGCTCTAGAGAGGGTACTAGGAGATGTTCTGGATTCTAGAAATATCAAGGTTTCATTGTGTACTAGAAGTTTGGATGAAGAGAAGTTGTCAGTGGTTGGAAGGGTTTCAGCAGGCTGAGAGGGATGAGAATGTCTGGAAAAATAACATGAATGAGGTTGTTACGGTTGATGATGATGGTGTCGCTGTTGTTGTTGTTGCTGTCGTCCTCATCATCATTGATCCATCCTTTTTCTACTATGTGATGTGGTCCATCACAAGAAAAACATTTCTGAATTATATGGATTCAAGTAGCAGACTGATTGGATTTTCTAGCCGAATATACAGGGCTTAATTACTGTGCATGAGGTAGAACACCTTTAGAGAAATGAAATTAACTCTAGGATTGAATAAGGATGATATGAAAATGTCCCTTCAGATTCTGATGGGGCAGATAATTAGTTTGATAGCAAATATATAAAATATTACCATAAAAACAAATTCATTTAATCTTTCATGCATGGTGCTAAGGACAGCAATAAAATGGTGAGAGATACAGTGGATGCCCTAATAATTGTGCTGTATTTGAACAGGGGATAGCTGCTGTTAGTCCTTACACTCTTCCAGACCATCCACTTGGCACAGATATCCAGGAAAAGTAACAAGATGGAGAGAGTCTGTCTTGCTGGGAAGACATCTCCAGCCTGCTCCAACAGCTTGGAATTGGGCAAGGATTTGAGCTGTCCTCCATGAATTTTGTGGACTGGAGTGAGGGGCTTAGAAATCCTAATCCTCATATGTGAGCACTATAAAGAAGTCCTACGCATATCATACTGATTTGGCTCTGGTACTGATACAAGTTGTACATCTAGAATAAGTGTAATAATCAAATATTCTAGAGTACAGTGGTTTGTGTCACAAAGTCTGTCAAAATCTGACTGATTCTAGTATCGTATTGCACTGCTGATATTAACAGCATATTTTCAGTATTACTAATGGCTGCACTTCCAGGCTGAATTTCCCATATTTTTTCTACTATATAGCACAAGCTACCTTTATGCCAAGTAGCTTTCCACTACCATCAGGGCATCTTTAAAAGGGGTGAGAACTGTTCAAATGAAGTTTAGGAACTGGAGCATTTTAAAAAGTAGAATTTTCTGGGGAAAAAAGTCAGTTCTGAAGTTATTTTTACATATAGTGAAATGGAAATACTTCAAAGATTGTATTAAATAGAACTGTGACTACAAAAGAAAAATATGCTGGAAGTGAAATTCTGAGGTCAGGCCACCTCCTCACTCTCAGGAATTAGAATGACATTGTAGATGATTTTTAAAAGTTGAAACCAATATTTTATTAACAGAACTATATATGGTTCATGATAATAGAATGTAATCTCATTTTTTTCCAATAGACTGGTTCATCTAAATCAGAAATTTGAAGTGTACCACCAAGATTTTACATTAACTTTATCTAATGTGATTGAGGGTTAGTTCATATCTCAAAATACTGTCTTGAAATTTATTAATAGATCCATAAATTGATATAGACTTTCAGTAGATGTTGTCAAGCTAAGTTGTCATTGTCATACTGGGAAGGGAAAAAGAATACTATAACTTAGCTAAAACAGGTAGTGATTTAAGGATTGTGAAATTATTCTTTATTATCATCTGCATTCTACTTTAATTTTCTTCCTTCACCCTACACCCAATGCAATGCTAATACCTGGGAGAAGGCTGCAAGGGGTGGATCAACTTTCATCTGCCCCAGTAGACTACCCCCTGAAGAGAAGACTTTTACCTCTTTTTGTACTCTCCTATCTCCCACCTCAGGTGGGAAGAGAAATCAAGACCATTCTCTGGCCAATATACTTTCTGTGTTCTGCTGCTAGTGTTCCCTGTGGAAAGACATGTAGGGTCCAGTAGCCATCTGTGATATCAAAAGGCAATTTCCACTAGAGCCTCTGGTGTAAAGAGGTGCAAATTTCCCTTAGATCTTAGGTCTCCACCTCCTGCTGGGTATGTTTTTTGAAAGGAAGAGGTTTGTCAGTGCAAAGTGGAACTTCTGTTTTTTGTGCAGATTTGATTTCCATCTTCTGCTGCACTTTCTCCTGCCTAATCTCCAGTATTTTGTAATGACAATTTAGATTTGAAGATCTTTCCCACCCATTAATAGGCCATGTGACCTGCTTATATCACAGGAAGCCCAAGTCACACGTGGTGGGAGGAGCTTGCTGAGAGGAAAAGAAAAGTGTGTCGCAGGAAATGTGGAGAGAGCAAGTCAGAACTGAGGGAGGGAGCAGATGTGGTAGTTGTAATGTGAGTTTGTGGGAAGGCCCCAGCACAGGGTGGGAAGATAATGGGATGGAGTTTTCTCTGCTGTGATATTATGTATTGAATTATTTGCTGCTGTGATGTATTGAGCTTATTGGTTTTGAGATTTGGTCCTCTGATGTCTGAATAAATGGTTTACTTGTGGAGAGTCTCTTATATTTTGTGATACAGAACTACATAGGCATTTTGACAATTATCACCTATATTGTGATTATTGACTTGGTAATGTATCTTTGGAGGAAATTGAAGTAGAGAAATGCTCCCCCATGTGTCCATCTGAATGTTTGCCCTCCTTCTTCTGCTATGCTTGTTTCTTGCCTAATCCTAAGCCTCTTCTTAAAAGAAGAGTGGTACGTTATACTCAAAGACAAATCATTTTCACAAGTGATCACACTCTACTCATCCCAGTGATTCTGAACTACTTATTATCATCTGATCCCCATTTCTCATACTCTCTCACCTGATTACTTATCCCAATCTCCTACTACGAAGTCCCAATCAAACACCACCCATCCCTTTCACTGTGTCGCCTGTAAGACCTGTTCTATATGCAACAAATTTCCCATCATTGTAAATCTTTACCTTTTCTACTCCTTCCGTCTTGTATAAATCACTGAAACCTGGTTGTACCCTGATGACACAGCATCTTTGGCCACTGTTTATAGTATTGATTTTACTTTACTCGTGCCCCATAGTTCACAGGTTGAGTTGGAGGAATTGGAATATTCACTGCTTGACATTGCTACTTCCATGTTCTCCTCCTATCTCTAGCACTTATTAACCTCTCTTCGTTTGTGGTTCATACAATTCACATCTACCACAGAATCGAAATCCTATTGGATACTGTCTACAGATCTCTAGGTCATGTTCCTTTCTTCTTCAATGAGTTCAGTACCTGGCTCACAATTTTTCTTTCCTTCCCAACTTCTGCCCTCAGATGAGGTGACTTCAAAATACTTATTGATTCTACTTCAAACACCCTACCCACTCAGTTCTTCAACCTACTCACTTTGTATAAACTACTCCTCTAACTTAGCCTTGCACAAAAATGGGCATACCTTAGATCTTGCCATCACTCACAAATATACCACCTCCCTTTTCAAAAATTCTAAATTCTCCATATTTCACCATAATCTATTGAAGTTCACCTCTCCCTCCCCTTTCTCTTACCAAATCCTATTCTTCTTTCATGTCTTCTAATACCTTGATGCCTCATATTTCTTCCAGGACATCTCCCCTGGAGTAACCACTCGTTGGTATTTTCTTCATTTTAACATCTTCATGAAGCGGTTCAACTCTAAACTTTCCTCTTTTATTTTGAGTCCCTGACTCCATTATCATATTGCCTTTTCTACTTTACCAAGTCACAGCTTTTGATGACTCTTACCATCTTTCACCTTCCCTCCTACACATGGTGCTAAATGAAAATTGATAAAATCATACAACTTATCTGAATGGGTCCATTACAAATTTATGTTACATAACCTGAACTGGACCCTCACTGACACTAGGCAATCCTTCTGCACCTCCATTATCAAGTCACTATACCATTCTTCACAGTGGATCTTCTAATCCATTTCAATCTTCCTCAAACTACGTATCACTCCTCCTTTACCACCTGCTTAGCTGGAATCTTTGTCTTGTATTGTACAGAGCATAATAGGGACATTTACCATTACGTTCCTCTTTTACCCTTTTTTCATTTCATATTACTAAGGCACCTTCTGCCATTATCTCCTTTTTCATCTGTCTAACATGAAGAATTAGCATTATGGCTTTTGAACAAATAAAACCAACATGGTCAAATTAAAAGGAAAGGAAGAAAATATTTTTTACAATAAGTATTTTTCTGATAAAGGCCTCATTTATCAGATATACAGGGAACTGAGTCAAGATTATTTTTTAAAAATAGACCCATTCTCCAATCAATAAAGACATGAACAGGCAGTTTTCTGAAGAAGAAACCAAATCTATCAATGCTCTAAATCACTATTGATTAGAGAAATGCAAATTAAAACATCTCTGATGTGCCACCTCTCAACTATCAGATTGACTAACATAGCAGAAAAAGAAAAATGATAAATGTTGAGGAAATATGGAAAAATAGGTAGTAAACCAACACCCTATTGGTAAGTTGCAAACTGGTCCAGCCATCTTGTGAACAATTTGAAATTATGTCCAAAAACCTATAAAATGTTCATGCCTTTTAACCCAGCAATATCACTACTAATTCTGTATTCCAAAGAGATAAAAGAAAAGGAAAAGAAGACCTATATGTATAAAAATATTCATAGCAACTCTTTGTGGTGGTAAAGGATTGGAACTGGAGTGATTGCCTATCAATTGGGGAATGGCTGAAGAGTTGTAGTATGTGATTGTGATGGAATACTAGTGTGCTATAATAAATGATGAGGGGAATGGTCACAGAAAAACCTGGGAAGACTTATGTGAACTGATGCAGAGTGAAGTGAGAAGAATGAGGAGAACTTTGTACACAAGAGCAATATTGTGAGGATGATCAACTGTGAAAGATGATAATCTAAGATCATTTAACATTACATGTTAAAAATGCTATCCATCTAGAGAAAGAGAACTAATGAAATCTGAGGGAAGATTGAAGTATACTCTTTTCATTTTTACTTTTTTCTTGCATTTTTGTGTTTTGCAACAAGGCTAATAGGGAAATTTTTTCATGACTTCACATGCATAATTGATATCATATTGCTTGCCCTCTCAATGAATGGGGAAGGGATAAAAGGGGAAGAAAAGGTGGGAGAGAATTTGGAACTCAAAATTTCAAAAGGTGAATATTAATTTTTAAATATAATTGGTCAATATTTATTGAAATAAGTGAAAGTATAATTTGAAAATTTACATTACTCCTTCTCAAAGGGCTTCCTTCTAATAGCATAAGTGATCCCATTTCATCTCAATTCTGCCAACAAATTGCTTGCTCAGTTATCACCACTCTGTCATTTATCTTTAATCTTTGCCTATTGATTGGCTTCTTTTCTACTGCATACAAACATGTCCATGTCTCCCCAACCTTCCCTCCCCCCAAAAAACTTACTTTTTCTTTCCGTTCTTACTAAGTAATGCCCTCTATTTTATTTGCTCTTTGTGGCCCAACTTGTTGAATAAGACCAACCACAGTAACTGCCTCTTCTTTCTCTCTTCTCATTCACTTCTTAACTCCTAATAATACA
Organism: Phalanger gymnotis; assembly: GCA_028646595.1. Lineage (NCBI taxonomy): Eukaryota > Metazoa > Chordata > Mammalia > Diprotodontia > Phalangeridae > Phalanger > Phalanger gymnotis. The sequence goes on along the minus strand of CM053627.1, from coordinate 152,099,626 downwards.
GCTTCCAACTTCACTATTCTGTGAAACAGCTCTTTCCAAAGTAACTAATGGTATATTAATTGCTAAACCCAATGAACTTTTCTCAATTTTCATCCTTCTTGACCTCTCAGCAGCGTTTGGTGATCATTCCTTTTTTTTCATGATTCCCCTTCACTCTAGGTTTGAAGAATATTACTCCATCCTTAGTTTCCTTCTACCTACCAAACCACTGCTTCTCAGTCTCTTTTCCTGGATCCTCATCTAGGTTATATACTCCAACCATAAAAGTCCTATAGAGTTTTGCCCTAGTACCACTTTTCTTTTCCCTCTGTACAATTCACTTAGTGATTTTTATCACCTCTCATAGATTTAATTACCATCTCTGTGTTCACAATTATAAAATCTACATATCCTTCTCTAACCTCTCTGCTGATCTCCAATCTCACATCTCAAACTTCCTTTCAAGACATCTTGAACTGAATTTCCAATGGACATATTAAACTCAACCTGTCCAAAACTGAACTCATTATCTTTCTCCCTAAACCATCTCATCTTCTAACTCTCCTACTGTTGTCAGGCAAACACTATCTTTCTTGTCTTTCACACTCAAAACCTAGGTGTCATCCTCAACTCCTCATTATCTCTCAACTTCCATATCCAGTCTCTTTTTTGTTAGTCCCCTTTGATTTCCCCTTTAAGACCTCTCTCCACTACACTTCCTCACTCCCCTGATACAGCCAAAATTCATGTCTATGCCATTATAATCCCAGGCTTGGACTATTGCAATGGCCTACCAGTGGGTCTGCCTGCTTCAGGTTTCTCCTGACTCTAATCCATCCTCCATTAAGGCAACAAAGTGTTTTTCTTAGAGTATAGGTCTACTCATGTCAGGCCCTTACTCAATAAAATCCAATGGCTCCCTATCACCACCAGAATCAAATAAAAATGCTCCATTTCATATTAAAAGTCCTGTATAACCTAACCCTCATCTTTCAGTTCTTTTTACCCATTATGCCCTCTGCCTCACACACTCTTTGATCCAATGACATTGGCTTCCTTCTTGTTCTTCAATCAAGAAACTCCATATCTAGGTTGCTCGTATTTTCTCTGGCTATGTTATATGCCTGGAATTGTGTCCCTCCTCATCTCCTTCAATTTGCATCCCTGACTTCCTTCAAGTCTCAACTGAAATCCCACTGTCTACAGAACACATTTCCTAACCCTTGGTAATTTTAGTGCCTTCCTTTTTTTTTTAATGATTTCCTATTTTTCTGGTATATGATTGAGTGGTTCATGTTAGTTGCTTGTCTCCACTGTTAGATTATTAGCTCTTTGAGGGCAGGGATTTACTATTTCACCACTTTTTTTGTTTTTCCAGAACTCAGCACAGTATCTGGCACATAGTAGACACGTAAAAGAATACATATTTACTGAGAGATACCCTGAAAACACATTCAGTTAATCTTTTATGCTTTTTAATGATGGCAACTCATATATACAAACAAGATGGGATAAAATCTTTTCTTTGTATTCCTTAAACATAGTAGAAGAGAATTTAGTGAAATGAGCATTTCTGTTTGTTTAAATTTGATCATCGACCCAAGTACACAGTATTTATGTTAAGGTTTAATATCACTGTATAGCAGGAGTGACAAAACAACAGGAGTTCAACATATGTGTGAAACTTCAAGCTGGAGGTAATATTTTCATTAAGTACAGTCTAACTTCCTGCTGCTTTTTCTTTTAAAGTATACATAGAAAACCTAGACCTCTTTAGTGAAATTAAGGACAAATACACACTGATCCCTCTTTGGACCAAAAATGTGTGAAACAAATTAAGAAATAAACTTGCTCTCTTCAGCAGGAAGCAACTCAAGCCTGACACATACAAGGACAACAGACTCAAATCACCAAACAATGCCAGTGTTCCTATTATTATTAACCATATATGGTCAACTATATCAGTGCCAAAAAAAATCAATAAACAAGTATGCTTTTATTGTTAAGTCAGGAAATTAATTTTTAAAAGATAAAAGACTAAGTGATTTTAAAGACATATAGTGACACAAGATTAGTGACACATGGTTCTAGAAACATTATTCCACAAAATGTCCTATTGTCTTCTGTCAATAAGACAATTTTAAAAATCATCTTGAATGTCTTCAAAATTTCTGGCAAAAACATTTCATAATTTTTTTTATCAGTTAGGGATTCTTAAGGACATTCATATCAGCAAACACATGACCCCATGTACATTGTATGCATATATATATATATATGCACATATATATATATATATATGATGTGTATATGGGCACATATACATATATGCACATGTGGTTATATAATTGGTGCATATATGAGATTCTATACCATTTATGAATATATTATATATATTATCTATCTATAGCCTGTATTATCTATACACAAAGTATACAGTATGCATACCATCACAATATGTGTGTCATATGCTATTTGACATATATAATATATTAATTGTATGTTCAATATTGTATAAGTAATCAGGCTAGTAACAACATCTATACCAGTCCCACTCCTAAGGTTTTGTGAAGATAAAACGAGACAAAATTTTTTAAGTGCTTTGTAAGCCTTAAAGCACTATATGTGTTAGTTACTGTTATTATTATCATCATTATAATTATTTCTTTTTTAACTTATTTGTTATGAAGACATGCATATGTATGTGTATATATGTATG
>CM053627.1:152076316-152096428 GCA_028646595.1 Phalanger gymnotis | reverse complement strand
TCATTTCCCACAGTTACTATTTCAAACCCTGTCTTCTTGAATACTACACTAGCCCCTCCCTCCAAACACAATTTCCCCACTCTAAACAAATTTGTAGTAGATTACATAGTTTTCTACTCCATGTGCTACATTAGTCTTCCAGCTAGAGGCTTTAATTTACCACCTCCTCTCAATACTCTCCAGCATTATTATTCAATCTTCTTTCTTCCCTCTGGTCTGAGAAGAGTACTTGTCACTATTTCTCATGAAGGTCATTATCTAGACCTTTGGTTCCATTCCCTTGTTTCTACATCAAATGTTTGTTTCAGACATTATAAAGTAAATCTTCAAATCATACTCTCCATATCCTGCAAATCCTGATTGCAAATGATCTTAAATTTACCTGGTCACAATAAGCTTTACCTTGACCCTTTCAACGAATGTAAACCTAGTATGATTTTTCTCCTTTTATAAATTTCTTCAAACAACATGGCTACGTTCAATGGTCCCACTTGCTTACAATCCATTCTTTCTTCATACCTTCACCATTTGGCTTCCTGCGCCAACATACTACTAATCTTGCACAGTCAGATAGTATCACAAGAAGACCCCCCAGTGAAAATCCAAAGGATTTTTTTCTGGCCTCATCTTGCTGGATCTTTCTTAAGGATTTGACACTATCGATCAGTCATTCAGTCTCCATATTTTTCCCATGTATCTTTTCATATATATTTTTGTTTTATTCAACTAATGTTTAAATGAATATGAAGCGGTTAAAAAAAATGATGATGGTAGGGAGCCATATGTTTCTAGGGGTGCTCAAGACTCCAAAATACCAACACTCCAAGTCCTACTGAAAGAATTCCACCCAAGCCTTCTCAGCCAAGGAAAAAGACAAAGTTTATTAAGGATTAGCTATATTGGGTTATCTTAAGAAATCTCACCCTTTGTGATGCCTGTTTTCACAAGCAGGGCAGATTCAATCTGAGCTAGATTGAATCTGAGCTCCTTCATGGAAGCAAGATGAGACAAAGATTGTGGGAGGGATTGAGGGGTGTTCTGGAGTGACTAGAGGAGGGGTTTAAGGAGGGTCTTGAGGAGGAGTCTAAGGAGGAGCTTGATGGGACTGAGAGGAGGTCAGACTCCAGGAACCAAGAGAATGGAATTGAGGGTGGGAAGTAGCTGAAGGCATGGATATTGATAGCATCAAGAGTCAGAAGTAGCTAGACAATAAAGGGCAAGGCTAGGTTTAGATTTGGGCCTAATGATAATGTAAGGTTATAGCCTCAGCCCAAGGCAGGATCAAGTGGAGAGATTCAAGCAGAGTTCAAGGAGGCTCCCAGAGACTGCATCCCAGATTCAAGAGAGTTCCCAGAGACTGTACCCTCATCATTCCCCCCTCAAGCAAATGGGACCCAAATTCTTTTGGGGTCCAAGGAGATTCCCACAGTCTAAACCCCATCAAACAGACTTACAGGTAGTTTTGATTATATGCTATATTTAATGAAGATAATAACCAAATATCGGTAATGTTAAAAGTGAAATATAAAATCTAAGGAAGTAACCATAACATAAGTAAAAATCAGTTATAAAACAGATTGTGAAAGAACACTATGTCACATTGTATATAAATTGATAAACATAATTACTTCTCGCTATGTACTCATAGAACTTATTCTGAGTATTAATTCCTGTTATACTTTCAGTGTGTATGTTCGTGCTCCAACTGATGCAGTTCTGTATGTTCAACCTCTTTTTATCAGATTAGCATAGTTTGGACTGATTTTTAATTTATAATGTCATTAGCTGAATCCCATCTACCTATGGCCTCCATTATCAGTATGTTGTGATATACCCTATAGCTTTTTTGAGCCAGGTACTGACAAACTATCTGATATTTCTCAATTTTCACTGTTCCAGCTATTTAGAAGTCTGAGTACCTGATTTCAAAGGGTAAGGTAAGATCTACAATAATGTTGGTGCAGAGCATATTGTCCAAGATTATTAAGTCTGGTCTTACATCTTCTCCTAGTGCTGGAATTATTGAATTTACATTAATCTGAGTTTTATCTGGCACTTTGATAACTTTAGTGATTCTATTTAAAATAGCATCATGTCATTGGGTAATAGCCCTACTCAGTTGAGGACCACAGAAGCAGAGGACTTGGAGCATTTCATTGGATACAACATATTGATGATAGCACTTAACTCCAGAGCCAAATATCCTTTCCCCACTGTTCTTATTCTTCATCTCTTTTGATATGGCTTTATTTTCTTCCAGACTCTTAACATGGGTTTTCCTTAAACTTATTATCTTTAATCTGCTTCTGAAATTCACTTTCTATATTACAGTCAGAATAATCTTCATTCTTCTTAGCCCTAATAATGGTATTTTTTCTATGAAATCCTTCAATAATTCTCTATGGCCTACTAAATATAATTCAAATTTCTGACATTGCCTGACATTGAAGACTAAGCACAGTGTAATACCATCATACTTAAGTAGGCATATTCTAAATTATTTGCCTCCACATATTGGATCCATCTCTCTAATGGGATTGCTCTTTGTTTCCGAAGAATGCCCTCAACTATCATCTTGCTGGTGGGATCAATTGGGATGCAGTTGAAAAATTATTGGCTGAAAGAGAGTGGGCTAAAATCCCACTTCTGATGCTTCCTTTTTGATATTAGACTAGTAATTAAATCCCTCATGCCTCATTTTCCTCAGTCTTAAAATTAGTGGGACTTAGTAAACTTTGAGATTGCTTTCAGTTCTAGGTCCATGATACATAAGCTCCAAACCTATATTAGCCATTAACAAGGTCACCTCTGTGACCTCTACAAAATTTTACGTAATTACTGGATCCTCCAATTACTCATGTGCACCTCCAAGTTCTCTTGTGGCTCTAATATTCTTTTTTTTTTGTTGTTATTTCTTATCTTTCCATCCTTGCCTGTTGAATTGCTACCATCATTTCCATGAAGACTTCATTGATTCTTTTCTCCAACAAGCTTGCTTCTCTCAGATCTGACTTAATACTTTGTTTTACATTGCTCTCATTCATGTATAGTACAGGATTATATATTATAATTAGCCATATATGTGACCTATCATCCCATCCATAGTCAAATAAAAACTCCATAAGGACAGTAATTGTCTCTTCTATTTTTTTTCTTTTAATTTGCTTGTCAATGGATGCACATTTCAAAGTATACATTTAAATTGTACTAAAAGCATATATTAAAATGGATAAAATATATGAAATGAAATATACATTTTCAACTGACTTTTGGATTGAATTTAATTTTGTTATTTCCCCACATAAGAAAGACACAAAATAGGGTCCATAGTCTTTAAGAGAGAGAGACAGAGTGATACTTTTCTCCATCATGATTTCAATAGAATCAATACTCAGTGGATTAGGGCACATAAACTATTTTTCTACTACATGTGAAAATGTAAGCACTTTACATATATATTTGAATTGCAAACGAGCTGCCTTTGTCTCATTATTCAATTCAGATTGATTCAGCTTAAAAAATAATAAGGAATTTACAGTCATCTTCAATATCACCTAAATCTGCCCTTGCTTCTACCACCACTACAAATTAGAACCTTGTTTCTCTTACCAATTTTGAACACTGAAGAAGAAAGATAGCTATATTTCTTTTATTTTCTCTCCACCCTGGTCATATTATTAAATGTAGCTTAGACTGTACCCCAGATGCTGCCCCCTCACAGAATCTCTAGAATTCATTTTATTCTACTCTCCTATTTCTTGGAAGCTACCTAAAAATCCTTTCTCCTTTTAAGTCTTTTCTAGCTAACCTGTTCATATTCATTCAGTGTTACTCTCCCCCCCCCACTTTTTTTGTCACCAAAACCTAAATTAAAAGCCAGTATTGGAAATATACTAGCCAGGTGATCCTGGACATGCCATAGATTCCCAAAGCCTCATTTTCCTCAACTCTAAAATTGGGATAATAAAATTTCCTTATTTGTGGTGTCATTGTAAGGATCAAATGAGTTAGTGTATAAAAAATAATATGCAAATCCTTAGAAGTATAGAAATATCAGTTATTATTTTAGATGCTTCCTATGACCATTTAAATTATCCTATTTTTTCTTTAGCAACTTTTATTTGTAATTATTATCATCATTATGATTTTTTATTACTTTGCCCTCAATTAACATATCTAAACCTTTAGTCACTGCTTATAGTGTAGTCAAATTTAATTTCATCTTAGCATAACATGAACATTCATTCCTACAACTGAGATCAATATTGCAATTCATCTTGCTTCAATCAGTCTGGGGTAGCATTTTGAGGACATAGAAGAAAATTGGACCTGGAGGCAGGACAAATGAGTACAAGTTTCCTTTCTGCCACTTGGTGTCTATGACTTCTTACATGTTATTTCACAGTGCTTTATGTGGCAGACAATCATCATTTAATATGTGTTGTGGGTTGATAGATTGATTCACCTTTCTGAGCCCTACTTTCCTTCTCAAAAATGGTGATAACTGTGTTTGTTGTCTAATACACTGAGTTCTTTACAGCATTCAATTGGACTAACTGGTGTAAAACACTTTATAAACTATAAATTTCTATAAAGTATCCATTATATGACTAATAAAATATAGCTATATACATTATCTAATAATAATAATAATAATAGGTAGTCAAATTGTTGATGGCATCCCCTCAATTTCCAAAATTTTGCCACCACAAAAAGGGCTTCTATAAATATTTTTTGCAATAGGTCCTTTTCTGTTTTTCATTATCTCTTTGGGATACAGACCTAGTAGTGGTATTACTGCATCAAAACATATGCATAGTTTGGTTGCCCTTTGGGCATAGTTCCAAATTGCTCTCCAGAATGGTTGGATCAGTTAAAAACCCACTAACAGTGCATCAGTGTTCCAATTTTCCCACATCCTCTCTAACATTTATCATTTTCCTTTATTGTCATATTAGCCAATCTGATTGGTGTGAGGTGGCATCTTGGACTTGTTTTAATTTGCATTTCTCTGATCAAAAGTTATTTCTATAGATAGATATTCCTATAGATAGTTTTGATTTCTTCATCTGAAAACTGCCTATTCTTATCCTTTGAAATTTGGCAGTTGGGGAATGGCTTGTATTCTTATAAATTTGACACAGCTCTCTATATATTTGAGAAATAGGGCTTTATCAGAGACACTTGCTGTAAAGATTGTTTCTCAGCTTTCTGCTTTCCTTCTTATCTTGGTTGCATTGGTTTTGTTTGTAGAAAAGCTTTTTAATTTAATATAATCAAAGTTACCTATTTTGCATTTTGTAATGCTCTCTGAGAATAAATTATTGTTTCCTTCTCTTACATTGGAGAAAGAGTTGTAGCAGATATCTAATTAGTTGAAAAACCACTACTGTATTAATTCCTGTGATATACTTTCCAAAAATCTTAACTATTTCTTCTTTCTGTCCAACTTTTCCATAGTATAATTCAATGAGAAAAATGCTAGGTATAATGTTTTTCCAAATTTTTTCTGGCATGATTCAACCATCCTGACATTTTCTTCATGTATTTTGTTAATAATGTTATTCTTCCCTCTTAACAATTTTACTTCTTTTGTTCAAGCTAGAATGACTCAATAGGTAGAGTGTTTTGCCTAGAGTCAGGAAGACCTGAGTTCAAATCCAGCCTCAGACATTTACTAGCTTTGTGACCTTGGGAAAGTCACTTAGTCTGTTTGCTTCAATCCCCTGGAGAAGGAAATATCAAATCACTCCAGTATCCATTCCAAGGATGGACAGTAATGGTGTGCTGTGGTCGTGCCACAGAGTCAGACAGTACTGAATGACTGAAGAACACCAACAAATACTCATTCAATGACATATACAGTTATGAATCTCATCTTAAGGATGACTCAATGACATGTATGTATGCATTTATGTATGTATATGTATATTTAATATATCTATCTATGCATATAGATAGATATAGATAAATATTTGTAGATAGACAGAGTTAATCCTTGTTATTCAAAGATTCTGTATTTGCCATTTGCCTACTTGCTAAAATTTACTGCAACCCCTAAATCAATTCTGGTGTTGTACTTGAGGTCATTAATGGACATGCACAAAATAGCAAAAAAAAAAAAAAAAAAGAAAACCAACCCAAAACCCAAAAACAAAACAACAACAACAACAACAACAACAACAACAACAGCAACAACAAAAACCAACTTGAGTTGATTAATGTGCACTCCTTCCCAGTCTACTTAGGGCCAGTTTATCCCACAATTTTGTTTCATGTTGGTGATTTTCCTGTTTAAAATGCCCCCCCAATAGTGCTGAACTACTATTCATTGTCAGTGTATGTGTTATATTTGTTTGTTAATATATGAATAAACAGTCATTGGAATTTCAAGACACAAGATGCAATTTTTTAGAATTTTTTTAAAGGTAATCAGGGTTAAATGACTTGCCAAGGGTAACACAGCTAATGTCTGAGGCCAGATTTGAACTCAGATCTTCCTGGCTCCAGGGCTGGTGGTCTGTAACAACAATGTTGCTAGCAACTACTGTGGCTGTGTAAGACCAAAAACAATAGCACACAGGAAGGACTTCGAAGACAGGATCTTTGATCTGCTTTTCTAAGGAAAGCAACTTTAAGAGATTAACAATCTCAGTTGAACACACACACACATTATATATATATATATATATATGTACATATATATATGTATACATACATATACATATGTATGTATATGTATGTATACATATATACGTATATATATACATATATATGTGTGTGTGTGTGTATATATATATATATATATATCATTCACTTAGTTCAGGGGGAAAAGATCAGCCCCCTGAACTTCAGGGCAAATAGAAACAGAAATTACAAACATCAATGGACAGACCTTGTCTGATTCAAATCACAATTCATAGTTACCAGAGAAGCACTAACATCTGGGTTACAAAGCCGGGGTGGCAGAGCTATTTCAACAGCTTGCCCAAAGTCTTGTTACCCTTTCAATGAGTGTGCCCATAAAAGTGAAATGCTAACCTTCAAGTACATATACCCTGTTCAGGACCCTGAGGGCTTGAGGCTCACCATTTAGAGTTTGAGAAATCAGAGTGTGGGAAAGCTCCAACCAGGAGCATCATATCATATACAATTCAATGACTTTTGATTGTCATAGTACTGAGAAACATTCCAAGACAAAAAAAGAGATCCCACTTTACCTGCCCCATTCAAACAAAGGCCACATTCATCAAAGGCACTTAAGAGAAGAATAGCAAAAAAATCTGCCCTGATTACCATTATACCACCATATCACCTAACTGCCCCTAGTTTTTTTTAATTAACAAAATCTTATTCTTTTCTTCCCCCTACCACTTCTAATAATAATAATAATAAACCATGTAACAGATATGCATAGTCAAGCAAAACACATTAATACATTGGCTATGCCCAAAATTATGTGTCCCATTTTAAGGTAAATAAATATTACCACACATTGTTAAGGTGTACTCCATCCCTGGCTAGAAGCCTGTTAAACCTACATTTTTTAGGCCTAGTTGAGAAACACAGATACCATTTTCACATACTATATTTTAATCAAAGAGGAAGACTGATTCTCTAAAATGAAAGGGAAGGATGACTGGATGAATGGAACTAGTTATTTTTAGGCACATACTTTTAGCTTTCTCTGAGAACTTGTTTAGAACTATACCACCAATCGGCTATTAAACAAGAAAAAGTGTACTTTTACTTGCTACAAGGCTCTGTGCTGATAATGATAGTTGTAAGCGTCTGAAGCATTCACAATTTCAGTATTTGAATTCCTATTGTTTTCAAGATCTGTATCAGGGTATATTCAGGCATTTTTAGTCTTGAACATTGAATAAGTAAGATTCCTTAAGCATTGCATAAATCTGTATTGATTAGAAAAGATTTAAACCATTTTTAGTTCAGCTCAGATCACCTTCTATTTTGCACATTTGAATTTGCATATTCAGTCAGTGCCAGAGTTTGCCTGATGATTGTCCAGATGGTTTTTCCAGGAACTGTTTGTTTCCACTTAAATCTACATTAAGACAATATTTTCACTTCCATAGCAACACCATTGAAACAGTTGTTGTTGTTATTCTTGTTGTTGTTGAGTCACTTCAGTAGATTCCAATTCTTCGCTACCCTTTCTGGGTTTTTTCTTGGCAAAGACACTAGAATAGTTGCCCATTTTCTTCTCCAACTCATTTTACAGATGAGCAACTGAGGCAAACAGGGCTAAGTGACTTGCCCAGGGTCACAGAGTTAGAAAATGTCTGATGCTGGATTTGAAATCATGAAGATAAGTCTTCCTGATTCCAAGCCCAGTATTCTATCCATTCTACCATACACACACACACACACACACACACATGCATATACATACATACATACATGGCTTTCATAGAAGATAACCCCTTTGAGGGCAGTGATTGTTGCTTTTGTCCTTGTATCCTTACCAGTTTAGCACAATGCCTAACATATTGTTATTGTTCTGTCACATCTGATTCTTGACTCCATTTACCATTTTCTTGGCAGAGATACTGAAGTAGTTTACCATTTCCTTCTCTAGCTCGTGTTATAGATGAAGAAAAAAAAAGAGTTACGTAACTTGTGCAGGGTCATACAACTAGTACATGTCTAAGACCAAATTTGACCTTAGGTCTTCTTGACTCCAGACCTGATACTCTATCTACTGTACAACCTATTGAAACATTTAGTTTATCTAATAAAATAATCACATGTAAAACACTCATTTCACTAATACAAGGACAACTTTTTATAATTTTTTTTATAAATTATGATATTACATATTGTATTAAGAAGGCAGAATTTATGATTTCAAAGAGAATCATATATATGTCTGAATGGTTCAGAACCGCAGGATATAAGGAATTCTCTAAGCAGAAGGCAGAAGAATTAAAGAATTTATTCAGGCTCCAGAGTAACAGACCCACAAGCCAGCCTCCCCATTTTGATATTTCGATCAAAAGCTTCCAGGCCCAATAAGTCCGCCTCACAAGAGTAACCAGAAGGCCACAGAAAAACATGATGGTATTAAACCAAATCATATTCGTGCTTCCCCTCTCCTGTAAGATTACCCACTGGCCTCAAGTCCTTGCTCGGCACTCCTTGGTCCACACATGGATTGGCTCTGCTTCTGGGTCGGCTCTGCTTCTGCAGCTCCTGCTTCAGCTTCGGCTTTATCTTTAGCTTCGGCTGTAGCTGTCTCTTGGCTTGCCTCTCCGCGCAGCCTCCAACCCCAACCCATCGATGCTGGGAGCTCGCCTTCAGGGCGGGGTGCCTCCTCACCTCCTCCTTTGGTCCCAGGTCTACAAAAGGCTGCTAGAGGTCGAGGCATCAGCGGGGAAGTTTGTGCCTTCACTTTGTTCCAAGACCGTGATCCACTTCATGACTGCCGCAGTGGTGACGGTGCTGAGTCGCCCTCCTCCTAGCCGAGCCCCTGGCAACATCAAGTGCTGGCTGAATGACCAGAGCCCATTGGTTCCAGAGTTGGCCCCTCCCCCAGGACCCTGGGTGTCTCACATCCGAATAGACTAGGTCAACACCCAACAAGGCATGGCTCTGGAGTTAACACCTCCCCTTAGCCAGCCCCACCTTGGGCCCTACCTCAGTCATCAATCCACACTCACATAGGTTTTACACCTAATAGGGCTTTGGGCCTGGGGCTTAGCACTTAGCAAGATTCAATGAAATAGCTGAATCACTCAAAGCAAACAAAAGCCAAACTCCTCAAGGGCACCTGTTGAACTAAGTGCTAAGAAGCCCATTTTGCTTACCAACACACACATATCTATAAACTATTATCATTGTTGTGATGGTTATTGTTATTATTAGTCAAAAATGACAGATTATACTTATTATCAGCTTCATCTTCTATGAAAAAAAGGTCATTAAAGTGTTCCAATATTTTTTTAGTGCTGTTAGATGGCTATAGTTTCTAGAATACCACAGCCTTTGCAGAGTAGAAATTGAGGACCACCTAATGGTCCACAATAAAGGACTTTACAATGGAGCAGTCCATGCTGGGCATGATTAAGCTGCAACATGTAATATACATGAGTAGTTACTGAAAAATAATAAAGTGATCTACAGAATGTCATTAGAGAAGTGTTGTTGTCTGTCCTTCTTTCTCAAAGAGGATCCAGATATCAGGAAAGTGATGCCATGACATGCAAGTGAATTGACTTTAAGTGAGGGAGAACTGTGAAAAATTACCAGCCTCCCTTTCTCTTTTGGAGACTTCTTAGACAACTATAAGATGAGGAGGAAAGAAAGAATGAGTAATAAATGATCAGGCAGAAAGTTAGTCAACTAGAATTCATAATGTATCTAATAAGTGTCAGGCACTGTGCTTAGTGCTGGGGATACAAAGGGAAAATAGCTTCTGCTCTCAAAATGCACACAGTCTAATGGGGTAGACAATGAAGAGGGATATCAGGTAATGGTTAAATGAAGTCAAGTACGTGAGTGGAATAGAATGATGCTGTGCTACAAGAAATGGCAAATATGAAGCAGTCCAAGAAACATAGGAATATTTATAAGAACTGATAAAGAATGAGTTAATTAGAACCAGGAAAATTATATCTACAATGGCCATAGAAATGTGCTACCCATGGCACCAATATTTCACATTCTGCCTTCTAAGGCAGTCTTGGCTTGCATAAACCAAGTATTGAGGACTTGAAATGGGACAAGTCCTCTGTGGATTATTAATATCCTCACCTCATTGTAATTCTCCAGGGGAATCTCTCTCTCTCTCAAAAAACTCCTTAGAAATGATTCCTTTATGTTATTTCACCATATACCTTCTTATAAAGGTATTCAATGTACTATAAGGCACGAGAGACTTCTTAAATTCTTTCTCTGCAGAAAATGTGTAAGATATGCAAAGGAGTAACAGATATGCATGAAAAACTACAGGAAGCATAAGATGCTCAATTAATTCAGTGCACTCATTATTCTGCTAGAAAGTAGACACTTTACAGGACTGTTGAACAGATATTCCCTATTCACCTCAGAATTTCACTGTCCAAACTACTCACAGATATTTGATGAAACTCTGAGAAGGTTCAGCTCTCCTGCTCAACTATGTTATGCCTTCAGACTTCCTTCAGCTACAGGATACTCCTGATGGTGGTCCTCGACCAAGAAAAGTATGCTCTTAAGGAAACTTTTCTTTGGACAGCCAAAATGTGATTCAGCAAAACTTGATAATGAGGTTGGATTTGAGGTAACTCTTGATACTGGCAATTTTCATTTCTCAGAATTACTATTTCCTGACCTGTGTTTAAAAAAAAGAAAGAAAGGAAAAGCCTGAACTTAGTCAAGAATAGTGAAATTTAGGAATGCTTTATTTCCTCTTCTCACCATATACTTATTTACATTTTGTTACACATTTTAAAGTAATTCATCATATGTAACATGTTGCAGCTGGTTTATGCTCCTTATGTGTTTCTCCATTATGCTTCAGATGGTTCTTAGCTTCTGTTCTTCAAAGGCTGTGGTATTCTCAAGCTTGCTTTATTATTCAAAAGTCATATTCACCATAGTTTTTTGTTATATTGCTATCTGTTGGGTGATGGTGAATAGGCAAGAAATTTTCTCTCTACTTTAACATACTCTAGTGTAAAATTCTAAGAGCAGTCATGGGAGAAGGGTAGCGAAGAACTGACTCTTATAGACTATATGTCCTCTAAGCAAAGGTATAAGAAGAATGTCTCCCAAGTAAGATCAAACATACATACCTAACTCCTTAGGGAATATACCATTCTAACAAGGATGTAAACTGTAATTTCATGAGATTAATTACACAATTCCTCCATTTGATCAATGATTCTTCTCTTTTCTTGGCTATAAATGTAGATAATAAAGTATCTGACAGTTACCATATGCCCAAGCTTAGCCCAGAAGGGGAGTTGAGGAAATGTATCCTTCTCCTTTCATTATAGAGGGAAAAGAATATGGATGTAGAATATTATATATACTGTCATATATTATCAATGTATGGCTTAATTTTGATGAACTATTTTTTTTAAATCTCTCTCCTTGTAAAACCTTGAAAGGATAGTTCATTGGATCAGGAAAAGAGAAAAAGTCAGAAATGAACATAAAGAAAAAAGTTCTCAGAAAAATAGATGATACAAAAAAAGCACAGAAAGTTCACATAGAGATATAGAGAAAATATATTGTTTTAATTATATTATTTTATTGCTTAGATTTTTTATTTTTAATTAATTTTTAGTTTTCAACATTCACTTCCACAAGAATTTGAGTTCCAAATTTTCTCCCCATCTTTCCCTTCCCCCCTCCCCAAGATGATATGCATTCTGATAACCCCTACTTTTAATCTGCCTAATACCTTATATCACTGCCCCCTCTTCTCTTATGCCCTTCCCCTCCCATTTTCCTGTAGGACAAGATAGATTTCTATACCACATTGCTTGTATATCTTATTTCCCAGTTTCATGCAAAAACAATTTCCAACATTGGTTTTTAAAATGTTGTGTCCCAGACTCTCTCACTTCCTCTCTGCCTAGCTATCCTCCCCAAAAAGGCAGTCAATTCGATACAGGTTACATATATGCAGTCATGCAAAACACCTACAAAACAGTCATGTTGTGAAAGAGTAATTATATTTCCCTCCATCCTATCCCACCTCCCCACTTATTCTATTCTCTCCTTTGATCCTGTCCCTCTTCAAAAGTGTTTGCTTCTGATTACTGCCTCCCCCATCTGCCCTCCCTTCTATTATCCCCCCTCTCTTATCCCCCTACTTTCCTGTAGGGTAAGATAGATTTCCATATCCAATTGAGTGTGTATTTTATTCTCTACTTAAGCCAAATCTGATGAGAGTAAGGTTCACCCATTCCCTCTCACTTCCCCCCTCTTCCCCTCCACTGTAGAAGCTCTTTCTTGCCTCTTTTATGTGATAAAATTTACCTCATTCTACTTCTCTCTTTCTCCTTCTCACAGTACATTCCTCTCTTACCCCTTCATTTTATTTTTTAGACATCTTCCCTTCATATTCCACTCATCCTGTGCCCTCTGTCTAACTATGTATCTACGTATCTATCTATATTCCCTCCAACTACTCTAATACTGAGAAAGGTCTCATGAGTTACAAATATCATCTTTCCATGTAGGAATGTGAATAGTTCAACTTTAATAAATCGCTTATGATTTCTCTTTCTTGTTTACCTTTTCATGCTTCTCTTGAGTCTTGTATTTGAAAGTCAAATTTTCTATTCAGCTTTGGTCTTTTCATCAAGAATGCTTGAAAGTCCTCTGTTTCATTGAATATCCATTCTTTTCCCCTGAAGAATTATTCTCAGTTTTGCTGGGTAGGTGATTCTTGTTTGTAGTCCTAGATCCTTTGATCTCCACAGTACCATATTCTAAGCTCTGATCTTTTAATGTAGAAACTGCTAAATCTTGTGTTATCCTGATTGTGTTTCCACAATACTTGCATTGTTTCTTTCTGGATGCTTGCAATATATTCTCCTTGACTTGAGAATTATGGAATTTGACCAGATGTTTTCCTTTTGGAATCTCTTTTAGGAAGTGATCTGTCGATTCCTTCAATTTCTATTTTACCCTCTAGTTCTAAAATATCAGGGAAGTTTTCCTTGATAATTTCTTGAAAGAGGATGCCTAGACATTTTTTTTTTTGGTCATAGCTTTCAGGTAGTCCAATAATTTTTAAATTATCTGGATCTATTTTCCTGGTCAGCGGTTTTTCCAGTGAGATATTTCACATTGTCTTCTATTTCTTCATTCTTTTGGTATTGTTTTATTGTTTATTGATTTCTCATAAAGCCCTTAGCTTCCATTTGCTCCATTCTAATTTTTAAGGCATTATTTTCTTCAATGAGCTTTTGGACCTCCTTTTCCATTTGGCCAATTCTGCTATTTAAGGAATTCTCTCCTCATTGGCTTTTTGTTGTCTTGTGATAGAAATTTGGTTCACTTCATCATTTTGTGGGTTTTGCTGCTCTAGAATTTGTTTAGAGTCATTTTTACAGGTGTTTGGAGGGGTTTCAGGGAGAGCTCAAAAGAGTCCCTGCATTTACTTTGCCATCTTTACTCTACCCCTTCTGTTATATTCATATTTATGATCTATAGAAAACCCTCCCCACATCCTTTTGTATAAAATCCCTGCTATGGAATTATAGTATGGAATTATAATATGATATGGAAATTAACACAAGTGAAACAGGATAAACAAGCATGTATGACTTGTGGGCATTTGAGAGAATGTTTGTATCAGTGAATTTGTATCAAAGAGGAAATTAGAAGGAAAGCTATGTAGAATTCCATAACTGATCAGAGAACAATAAATAATCACTACCTTGCACATTATGGCCACTCAACAAATATTTTTTAGAATTATTTTTAAAGATGCCTTTTTTGTGAATTTTTATTAATATATTTTATTTTAAAATATTCTAGGCTCAATGAAATAATAAAATATTCTGCCATGAATAAGAACATTTGAAAGATGTCATCAAAATGAATTTTTCTATTTTTGCTGTTTAAAACATCTATAAGACAAAAAAATTTGGGGATCACCTTTGATGAGAAAGGTATCCAGTTTTTATATATTACTTGACATAAATATTTATCTTTAATAAAGTTACCTGTGTTTATAATTTTTTTAATTTTAAAATTTATAAATAAAATTTATATTTTTTAAAAAAAATTCATTTTATTTTTTCTCAATTACATGTGAAATTTTAACATTCTTTTTTAAGTTTTTGAGCTCCGTATTATCTCCATGACTCCCCTACATCCTTTTTGAGAAGGCAAGCAATTTAATATAGATTTGTATGTGTGAATTCACGTAAAATGCATTTCCATGTTAGTTATACTGGAAAAAAAAGATTTATAAAAAAGAAAAATAAAGTTTAAAAAGTAAGCTTTCATCTGCATTCAGGCACTATTATTTCCCCCCACCCTCTAGAGGGAGAGAGCATTTTTTTTCATAAGTTTTTCATGAGTTGTCTTGGATCGTTGTATTGCTGAGAATACTGATGCTGAGATCATCATACAATATTGCTATTACTCCATACAATTTTCTCCTTCTTCTGCTCATTTCACTTTGCATCAGTTCATATAAGTCTATGTAAGTTCATATAACCATCCTGCTCATCATTTCTTATACCAGAGCAGCATTCCATCACAATCATATAACACAATTTGTTTAGCCATTCCCCAGTTCATGGGCATTTCCTCAGTTTCCAATTTGTTGCCATCACAAAAAGAGCTGCTATAAATATTTTTGTACAAGTAGGTCCTTTTCCCTTTTTCTGGATCTTATTTTGGAATACAGACCTAGAATACAGACCTAGAATACAGACCTTTTGACCCTAGATGGGTCAAAAGGTATGCACAGTTTTATAGTCCTTTGGGCCTAGTTCTGAAATGTTCTCCCAGAAGGATTGTACTACATGACAATTCCAACAACAGTGAATTAGATTCCCAATTTTTCTATACCACCCAGCCCCAATTTTGCCATTTTAATTTAGTGTCATGTTAGCCAATCTGACAGGTATGAGGGGGTACCTTAGAGTTGTTTTAATTTACGTTTATCTAATTAATAGTGATTTAGAGCATTTTTATATGACTATAGATAGCTTTGATTTGTTATCTGAAAATTTCCTATTCCTATCCTTTGACCATTTATCAAATGGAGAATGATTTGTATTCTTGTAGATTTGACTAAGTTCCCTATAAAGTTGAGAAATGAGGCCTTTATAGGATAAACTTACTATAATTTTTCCCAGTTTCTTGCTTTATTTCTAACATTGGCTGCATTAGTTTTGTTTTTACAAAACATTTTTAGTTTAATATAATTAGAAGTATCCATTCTACATTAAATAATCTTATCTATCACTGTTAGGTCACAAAGTCTTCCCTTATCCACATACCCAGCAGGCAAAATTTTCCATACTCCCTAAATTTGCTTATATCACTCTTTATGTTTAAATCATGCACCTATGTATTACCTTGGCATGCAATGTGAAATGTTGGTTTATACCTGTTTTATGCCAAACTACTTTCCTGTTTCCCCTGAATTTTTTTTGTTGTCAAAGTTTGAGTTTTGACCAAATGCTTAGATCTTTAGGTTTATTGACCACTGAATTGCTATAGTCCTTTAATACTGTGTATTGTGTACCTTAATCTGTTCCACTGATCCATCACTGTATTTCTTAGCCAGTATCAGATTGTTTTCATTAATACTACTTTGTAATATTGTTTGAGATCTGTTACTGCTAGGCCATCTTCCTTCACATTTTTTTCTCATTGATTCCAGCGATATTCTTAATATTTCATTCTTCCAGATGAATTTTGCCATTATTTTTTTCTAGCTTCATAAAATGTTTTTGAGATAGTGCCTCCCCAGTATCAGGGAGGCAATGTTCAACTTTAACATAATGTCAATGTCAAGAAATAGACTGGGAAAAAATGAACAAACAACAACAACAACAACAAACTTGATCATAAAAAGTTATTTTGATGAGACAAAAAGACAGGAAGACACCAACATGAACAGCTATAAGCAAACTCTCAAAAATGCAAATCGCACACAATCCCAACATGAATTCCTAGAAGACTTAAAGAAATAGATGCTTGGAATGGGAAAAAGAAATAACTCATGCAAAAATATATGAAAAAAATATTAATACCTTGGGAAAAGTGGCACAAAAATAGTGAAGAAAATAACACTTGAAAAAAGAGAACTGCACAAATGGTAAGAGGGGCACAAAAATTCACTAAAGAAATGATCCTTAAAGAAAAGAATTTGCCAACTAGAAACAGAGGTACAAAAACCCCTTGGGAGAAAAAAAACCTTAAAAATTAGAACTCAGCAAGAAGCTAAAGACTCTATGAGACATCAGGTAAAATAAGATAAAATCAAAAGAATGAACAAAAAAAAAATAGAAGAAAATGTGAAATATCTCATCAACAAAACAAGTGACCTGGAATATAGATCAAAGAGAGGTAATTTAGAAATTATTGAGCTACCTGAAATTCGTGAAAACAAAGAGCCTAGAGCGTATGTTTTAAGAAATTATAAAGGAAAACTACACCATATATTGTAGATATTGTAGGAAAAATAAAAATTGAAAGACTGTACTGATCACCTCTAGAAAGAGAACCTGGAATGAAAACTCACAGGAATATTATAGACAAATTCCAGCTTTCCCAGGTCAAAGAGAAAATATTGCAATAGTCAGAAAAAAACAGAAACAATTCAAATATCATGGAACCACAATCGGGATTGCACAAGATTTAGCAGCTTCCATGTTATAAAAACAGAAGGCTTAGACTATGATATTCCAGAAGGCAAAAGACCTAGGACTACAACCAAGAATAACCTGTTCCTCAAAATTGAGTATAATACTTCAAAGGGGGAAATGATATTTAATGAAATAAAGGATATTTAAGGATTTCTGATGAAAAGGCCAGAGCTAAATTTAAAAAAAAACCCACTGGTATTCGACTCAAGAAGAACATAAAATAAGGTAAACATTAAAAGGGAAATCATAGTCTTCTCAATAAGCTTAAACTCTTTGTTGTTGATGTTGCTGGGGGTGGTGGTGGTGGGGGTGAATGACATCAGGGAGGTGATGTCATGGCATATAAGTGAATTGAATTGAAGTGAAAGAGGGCTGTGCAGAGTCACCAGTCTCACTTCTCCAGAGTCATCTCAGAACAGTGGGAAGATATATATCAGGAGGGGCAGAGATGGCCCTGAATGTGAAGGGAAACTTCGGCTTTTTTAAGCTAAAGTCTTTAACAGATCTCAGTGGCATCAGTGACTAAGTCTAAGTGCAAAATGAGACAGAGAATGGGCTCTTTACCTAGTTAAACACATACACACATACACACACATATATAATATACACACACATATATATACACACATACCTATATGTGTGTTATATACATATACAAGTGTATATATAATACATCTATATATACATGCATGCATACATATATACACATACATATATACATACATGCATGCATACATACATATATATTTGTAATTCAATTTGGAACAATGTGGAATTCAAAAATCTTTTAAAAGTGAACGTAGAAAACTATCTTTATACGTAATTGGAAAAAATAGAATACTATTAAGTGGGGAAAAAATAAATAATGAGGGGAACTGTTTTACCTAACAGGAAAGTAGTAGGAGAATGGGATTAGATTGTGTGGCTAATGAAAGGGAAGACAGATAAATGGAAGCCAGTGGTTAGAATCAAATCATACTACTGAGGAAGGGCAGGCTAAAACGAGAGAAAGCAGGGCAAATAGAAAAAAAAATAGGATGGAAGTAAATATACAGTTAGTAATGAGAAGTGTGAATAAAATATACTCATTGATAAAATGGTAGCAGATTGCTGAAGGGATTATAAACTAAAATCCAACAATTTTGTTTTTGTTTTGTTTTGTTTTTTACTAGAAATACACTTGAAACAGAAAGATGCACAGAGTCAAAATAAGGTACTGGAAGAAATCTATTACGCTTCATCTCACATGAAAAGGCAGTAGGATTTCAGACAAAGCAAAAGCAAAAACAGATCTATTTAAAAGGAATAATTAGGAAAAATACATTTTTTTGGTAAAAGGTAGTATAGATAATGAAACACTGTAAAATTTTACAATAAATTTATCTGACAAATGTGTCATTTCTCAAATATATAGGGAAATGAGTCAAATTTATTTTTTAAAAAAGCCATTCCCTATTTCATAAATGGTGACAGGATATGAACAGGCAGTTTTCAGAAGATCTCAAAGCTATCAATAATCACATGAAAGTGCTCAAAATCACTTTTAATTAGAGAATTTCTAATTAAAACATCTCTGCAGGTACCACTATACACACATCAGATGGACTAACATGATAGAAAAGGAAAATGACAATGCTGGAGGAGATGTGGAAAAATAGGTACACTGATTATGGTAGGTACTCTGTTCATGAAGTTGTGAACTGGTCCAATTATTATGATTGGAACTATGCTAAAGGCTATCAAAGGGTGCATATCCTTTGACCCAAAAATAGCACTAATATTTCCATATTCCAAAGATATCCAAAAAGAAAGAGGGACTTGCATGAGCTCTCACCCAGGTCCCTCCAAACACCTATAAAAATGGCTCTGAACAAATTCTAGAACTACAGAACCCATGGAATAGCAGAGGGAAGCAGGGCTCCAGACCAGGACAACTTGGATGGTCATGGGGTAAGGTCTATGGCACAGACCTGGGAACAGAGCAGAGCCCAGGTGGCAGCAGAACCAACCAGACTGGGAGCTGGGCAGAACAGGCCCTAGCACCCTGAATCAGTGAGCTGTGTCAGTTATCAGACTTCTCAACCCACAAACACCAAAGACAACAGAGAAGGTTAGTGGGAAAAGCTGCGGGGACAGAGTGAAAAGAGTTTGCAGTTCAGCCAGGGCCCCGAGGGCAATGGAGGTGGTGTGTCTACAGAACTACAGCTGCAGTTCGTTCTGACCCAAGGCCCACTTGGTGGGGGGAATTAAGTGGCAGGTTTAAGCTGGAGTGCAGAGCTAGCTTACATCTGAGTTGGGACCAGATTGGCATTTCTTGGGGGAGGAGTACTGCTGGTGTGGCAGAGCTTCCTGTGTAGCTCTGAAAACAACAGTGCAATCCCACAAGCTTGGGACAAAGTACTCTCTACTCTACAAGAAGTTATACCCCAATGAAAAACTCAAGGGTCAAGTAAGCTGGCTCGGAACATGGCCAGGCAGCAAAAACAGACTCAGACTTTGGAATCTTTCTTTGGTGACAAAGAAGACCAAAACATACAGCCAAAAGAAGTCAACAAAGTCAAAGAGCCTACATCAAAAGCCTCCAAGAAAAACATGAACTGGGCTCAGGTCATGGAAGAGCTCAAAAAGGATTTGGAAAAGCAAGTAAGAGAAGTAGAGGAAAAATTGGGAAGAGAAATAAGAGTGATGCGAGAAAACCATGAAAAACAAATCAATGACTGGCTAAAGGAGGCCTAAAAAAATACTGAAGAAAATAACACTT
>CM053627.1:152060703-152075816 GCA_028646595.1 Phalanger gymnotis | reverse complement strand
GAAATTCAGGCTATATACCTATACCTACAGCTATATAATATAGGTATATAGCAAGAAGTATAGTGGATATGTGATAGGTACAGATACATAGATTAAATGGATAGATAGATAGATAGATAGATAGATAGATAGATAGACAGACAGATAGATAGGACATGGGCAATGTATTAATTTGTTTTGCTTGAGTATGCATTTTTCCCCTTTATTTTTCTCTGGAAGATAAGGAGAAAAATATATTTTTGTTAATTAAAAAAAAGAAGACTCATTCCTCCATGAAATGTATTAACTAGGAAGAGCATAACAATTGTTTTGTTTTGGGTTTTTGTTGTTTTTTCTTATTTGGAGAGAGGAAAAAAGAAAGCAGCCATACTAAGGTTACATTTAAAAAAATGTAGTCTATCTTCATTGTGATTAAGCTAGAGATTCATTCAGTGGGCGAGTGTGTATTAATTTCATTATTGGCTTGATTCCATAGGCCAGCAACTCTCCAGGCCTCATAACTATGGTATATGCTATTCCAAACTTTGAGGTTGAAATTTTTCTCCCTAGATTCACAGAACAGAAAGAATTTGAGAAAACTGAAATAAGGGTTTCTTATTCAGTCGGTTTTGCTTCTGAGTATCCTCTCACCTAGTATCTCTTTCCCCCAATTCCAGTAACAAGGCTCTTATATTGTTTTCTATGAGCAAGCTTCCATCTTCCCCGCCCCCGTTCTAGAAATAGAGCTTTTATCTAATTGTGCATTCCTCTGACACTGCCTTGGTGTCCAATTCAGCAGAACTCAGTTCTCCAAGGATTCATAATCTATGATCCCCAATTTATACTTCTAGGCACTCAATCCTCCTCTTACTGACTAATGCTTCATCTGTGTCAATCATTACTATAGCTTAATTCCATTCAGTGTTTCAGGCACTAGTTAATGAGAACTATTTCTGAATTAAAACTTTTCTGGAGATTTTTTTTTGCAACTATACATACACACACGCGTGTGTACATATATGTATTTACATACGTGCATACATACATATGTGTGTGCATATGTATACATACACGCATATATACATATCTGTATGTATACGTATATGTGTATGTATATATGTGTGTGTGTATGTATAGGTATATACTGAAATTCACCAGACCCTCACAATGATTTAAATTAAATATTGGGGCAATTAGAGAAGATTTACAAGTAATAGATGACATCTTCCTGCTTAATACGATCCAAATCTGTTTCAGATAAGTTTGGAATTTCCCTAGAATACTGAAGATGTAGTAAGTATTGAAGAAAGCTCTTTAACCTTAGCTTTAGTGAGCAGGAAAGTACTTAAATGCTCAGATGTATAAAAGTGCCCTAAAACAACCTTTTATGTTACCAGTTCCTGCAGAAATATTTCCTAAAGCTTACTAGAGCTGGGTAGAGATGGTCTCTGGATTAATTTTGACCTTCGATGGCAATGCATTTCCAAGACCCAGAATTTATGTGTGCAGAATATTAAATGTCAAATGCAAATATAAAAAAATGGAGTTATACAGTTGCAGAGAGTCCCTAATTGATATTGAGCAGACTATTCCCTTTAAATGTTAATGAAACTGTTGTAATTACTGAATGGCCAAAACAGCTCAGGAGCCAGAGTTCACAGCTGTAAACCATTACTTGTGAATTACTGGCATAGGGGCTACATTAACAGATGGATAGACTCATGTAAGAAAACTTTCTCAAGATGTTTTTTCTTTCAGCTGAGTGTAAGAAAGCAAATTAGATGGGCATATTAGAGAAATCCAGAATGACTTTTTGGACATGTCACTGGGAGATAAGTACCTTCTTTGATCTTCCTATTTTTTTTTATTACTATCTTTGCAGAAAGTGCTGAATATCACAGAACAGAATGAAAGGGGAGGAAGAAAACTGACAGAGCTTATAAATATTGCATGAACATCTAGATACACACATCTCTGTTGGCTTTTTTTTTTTTTGAAGGAGATGTGTGCTTCCAATATCCTAAAGCAGATGGACACTGCAGAGCTAGAGCTGAATACTAGAAGGGAAGAAGGTAGGTGTGTGCCTGTGTGTGTGTGTATGTGTGCATTTGCATGTGGTTGTATGGTCAGGTTGACTAAAAGGTTAGTGGTAGAAAAGCAATTAGAAGAAAAATAAGGTTTGGAAATTGTCTTATGTCTAAAAGACATGCAAGCAAAACTATGAAAGAGAAATAATTGACGTGTTTATTGTCAGAAGTCAAGGGCTTCTGTAAATCCACACCAGTACTACAAGTTAACATTTTTAATAATTTTGAGGAAGGAAAATAAATGTTGTGAAGCCAAATAACTCTTTATGACATTAATAGGAATAAAAGATTAATTGAGACATCTGACAAGCACAGGGGGTGGGATGAGCTAGTCTAAGCATACATGAAAACACACTCAACAGTTTTGTAATGACATTTTAAAGAGGAAATTATGAAGTCTTTTGCCCACCCAGCAACAGCACTTAAGGGAGATCCAACCAAAGGAGGGAGCACAGGCTGTCCCCAATTTACAAATGTAGTATGTTCCAAGAGTTCATTTGTAAATGATTTTCTTTCTAAATGATTTGGAACTCAGTAGGAATGTTCCCATACAAACAATACTATAAATGGTGGTTCAATTTCTGGTCCAGGCAATAAAAATGGAAAATTCCCTGGATATAGAATCATAAGGTCGGAGTTAGAAGTCTGATCAATCTGTACAGATACTAGCATAGTTTCCTGGAGTTAATAAGTTTCCTCATCTGTATAATGGAAGATAATTACATAATTTATCTTACAAATTTATGCAACGTATTCTGTGAGCTTCAAAACACTAGCTCCTCCCAACTCCCCTTTCCCCCTCCCCCCCCCAAAAAAAAACACCGGGCAGGCCAATTATCTGAGTATATAGAAAACTAGACTTAGAGTCAGGAAGACCTGAGCTCAAACTTCTTGCCTCATATATCTATTAACTGTATGAATCCAGTCAAGCAATGTAAACTCTTTTAGCCTCAGTTTCCTTGTCTGTTGTCGTGAGGATTAAATATGATTTTATACAAATACACACACACACACACAAAAAAATACTTTGTTAACCTTAAAACTCCATGAAATGACTATTATTATTAACATCTTTTTACATTGATTATTATTGCCATTTTTCTACATTTAAAATTTAGTCCAGATTAAAAATTATATCAGTCTGGGAACAAAGAGTCCCCAAGAGTAAAGCAGTAATGAGCAGTGAAATCGTATTACCTCCTATCCTTGGCCAATCCAGATCAAATAGGCAGTTTGTGTTTCACATCTGCTCTTTCCCTGTTCCTCACTTCTGGTGTTCTCTTCATACAGCAAGGCCTTGGCTATTGAACCATGACTACGGTTTCTTCTCCAGGCCTGCTCTACCTGTAAAAGTGTCATATGCTCCAAAATTACCTACTTCTATTTTTTTCCAAGCAAAATTACTTTCATTGCAAGTGTTCTCACTTAGGTATTAGGACAAATGTGATTCGATTAAACTAATGCACACCAAGGTGTGGGTGCTTAATAGCCTCTTAGGCTTAAGACACTTTTAGATTAAGTGGTTAGAGCAATAAGCTGAGAATCAGAAAAGCATAAGTGCAAATCATGGCCTCAAACCCTTTCATTGGTTTCAACTTAAAACTCAACCTCTGTTTCCCTTGGTATCCTCATCTGTAAAATGGGAATGAAAACAGTAACTGTCTCTCAAGGTTGTTGTGAGGATCAAATAAGATAATGATTGTAAAATGCTTCTCACAGTGCCTGGCAGATAATAGGTGTACAAATGTGTGTGCAACAACAGTAATAATTAGTGGAATTGCAGAAAACTCAGAAATAATTTTTATTTTTTTTTTCAAAGTTGCTTGCCCTCTGAATGTCTTCTTGGCAGGATTTTTGACAACACAACAAAGTAAAAAATCCAGTCCAAATTGGGTAGATGAACTTGGGCCACCAGATAGGTACATCAGGCTAGATCAAACTGTTTGACATCCATATTGTATCTGCCATGGGTAGCAGCTGGCATAATATGTTTCTTCATTTCATAGATTTTTCACTTCCTCCACTTGTGAGTCTACAGCTCATAGAGATGTTGTGAATGTAAAATGAACAAATTTGGTAATATATTGGATACACAAGGAAAGTTAGAGTGAGGAATGAGAAAGAAGAGTGGAGCCTAGGTGGCTGGAGAATAGTGAAAACCTCAACTTTAGTTGTGCTGTTCAGTCATTTCAGGTTCATCCAACTCTTTGTGACCTCATTTGGGGTTTTCTTGGCAAAGATTCTAGAGTCAAACAGGATTAAGTGAGTTCACACAGGCATTCAGTGTCTGAGGCCACATTTAAACTCAGGTCTTTCTGACTCCAGGCCTGGCACTCTATCCATTATGCCACATAGCTGCCCTCAATTGTAATAGAAAGTTTAAAAGAGGGGATTGTTTGAGGTGAAAGAGAAAAGGTTCTTTGTTGGGTATATTGAGTTTAGGATGCTTGCAGGATATCCAATTTAATATATCAAAGTAGTACTTGTGTGTTTGTTTTTAATTCGAACCAGCAATTTTATTACAGCCTGAGGCCCTGAATGGTCACGGAGTCTTTGTGCCATAGAGGACTGACTTGAAGCCAAACTTTCCTAACTTTGAGGAAGACCTAAAAAAATACTGATCTTTATTAGTGGTTGAAAAATAATTTCGAGTAAAGTAATTATCATCAAGTATACACTGATAATTCACCTTTCAAAATATAAGCTTACAATAACTTTAATAATATTCTTAACTTTTATGATATAAAGGTGAAATTGTAAAAATGTTACACCTAGAAATGTAAGTTACATTATTTTATCATTTGTTAAAGATGTGTGTTACAAATTACAATACAACAATTTTATTTAAACAGATAGAATTATTTATGTAGATTTCTTTATGAGAATGATTGAGTGACTATGTTGTTTTGTAGTTTTAAAAAATGCATATCAATACATAACTTTTAGAAGCAATTGGGTTTCTATGCCATTGAAATATACTAATTTGGATAGTAGAAGAAAATGTTATTTATTCAAAAAGTACTACATCCAATTATGCTCCTTTGAAGGAATTAGAGGTTGTATTTCTCTTAATGCTTCTCACTGACAATATATCACACTGGATCCAAGAGTATTTTTCTTAGTTGCTGTGATAATTTATTTAATTGCTATTCTAAGTAGCAGTCTTCACGCTCTCTGATATTGAATTAGGTGTCATTACTCTAAAAATAAATGGTCTTTGAGTTTACAGGTGACATAAATATCTGAAAATGAGCCATCACTTTTTAAAAATCTATTTTTGCTTTTATTATTTCCCAATTATACATAAATTTTTTAACATTCATTAAAAAAAAACCTGTTTGTCAAATTCTCTCCTTCCCTTTCACCATTTTCTCTTCCTTGAGAAAGTAAGCAATTTGATACCAATTATGCATGTAAAGTCATGTAAACCATAATTCCATTAGTTACATTGCAAAAGAAAACACGGGAAAGTAACTAAAAATAAAATAAAACAAGTGTGTTTCCATCTGCATTCAGAGTTCATCGGTTCTCTTTCTGGAGGTAGATAGCATTCTTCATCATGCCTCCTTTGGAATTGTTTTGTAATATCATGTTGATCAGAATAGCTAAATCTTTTCCTAGTTGATAATCCTTGCAGTATTGCTGTTATTGTGTTCAATGTCCTCCTGGTTCTCATTTCACTTTGCATCAGTTCATGAAAGTCTTCCTGGGATTTTCTGAAACTGTCCTGCTCATCATTTCTTATAACACACTAGTATTCCATCACAACTATATACCACAAGTTGTAAAGACATTGTCTAATCACTTTCCAATTATTTGCCACCACAGAAAGAGCTGTTGTAAGTACTTTTGTATATATATGTCCTTTTCTTTTTTTAAAAATTTCTTTGAGATACAGACCTAGTAGTGCTATTTCTGGGTCAAAGAGTACACACAGTTTTATAGCTTTTTGGGCAGAGTTCCAAATTCTTCTGCAGAATGGTTAGACTAATTCATAACTCCACCAACCATGCATTAGTGTCCCTATTTTGCCACATGCCACAGAATATTTGTAATTTTCCTTTTCTTTCACATGAGTCAATCTGACGGGTGTGAGGTCATACCCCAGAGTTGTTTTAATTTGCATTTTTCTAATCTAGTAATTTACATCATTTTTTTCATGTGAATATTGATAGCTGTGATTTCTTCTTCTGAAAACTGCTTTTTCATGTCCTTTCCTCATTTATAAACTTGAGAATGACTTTTGTGTTTTTGTTTTTGTTTTTTTTTTTGTGTGTGTGTGAAATTGGCTCACTTCTTTATATGTTTGAGAAATCTCTTTTTAGAGAAACTTGCTGTATTTTTTTTTTGGCCAATCTTCTTTCTAATTTTAGTTGTATTAGTTTTGTTAGTGCAAAAACCTTTTAATTTAATGTAATCAAATTTGGCATTTTACTTACTGCCACACTCTCTTTCTATGTAGAATCCTTTTAGCTACCCTAATAATGATAATATTCTTAAAAGAAACATGTATCATCTTCCCGTATAGAAAGGTAAACATTTTGGCCTTTTTGAATTCCCTTATGATTTCTCTTTCATGTTTATCTTTTTATAATTCTTTTGAGTCTTCTATTTGAAAGTCAATTTTTTTTTCTATTCAATCTATATTTTTTTTTGGTCAGGAATGTTTGAAAGTTCCCTACTTCATTACATATCCATTTTCCCTTGAAGGCTTATCTTCAGTTTTGCTGGTTAGGTTATTCTTGGTTGCAATCCCAGGTCTTTCACCAATCAGAATACCATATTCCAAGCAATTTTCTCCTTTAACATGGTAGGTGCTGAAATTAAGTAATCCTGATAGTGGCTCTATGGTATTTGCATAGTTTGAAGTTTTTCCTGGATGCTTAAAATATTTCCTCTTTGTTCCAGGAGCTCCAGAACTTAGACTATGATATTCCTGGGAATTTTTATTTTGGTTGATAATTATTGATTGGTGGTTTCTTTCAATTTCTATTTTACCTTCTATTTCTAAGATATCAGCTCAGTTTCCCATGATAATTTCTTGAAATATCATGTCTAGGCTCTTTCTTTAATAATTTTCAGGTAGTCAAATATTGTTTGAATTATCTCTCCTCAACCTATTTTCCATGTCCTTTATTTTTCTAAGTAGATATTTCATGTTTAATTCTATTTTTTCATTCTTTTGACTTTGTATTATTGTTTCTTTATGTCTAGTAAAGTCATTAGCTTCCAAATGCCCAATTCTAATTTAAATTTTTTTTCTTTGATAAGCTTTGGTATTTCTTTTTCATTTGGTTGATTCTGATATTATTTTTTTGAATTTATTTTCTTTAGTGAATTTTTGTGCTTCCTTTCCCATTTGAACAATTCTGATTTTTTAAGAAGTTATTTTCTATAGTAATGTTTGTGCCTCTTTTTACCAAGTTGTTAATTGTCTTTTTTATAATTTTCTTCTTTCACTCTCATTTCTTTTTTAATACTCTAAATCACTATTTTTCTTTTCTTTTCTTTTGGGGGGGGGAAGCATTTGGAGTTAAGTGACTTGCCCAGGGTCACACAATTATCATTTCTTTATTTTTTTCTATCACTCTTCTTTGGTTTTGAAAATAATGTTTTAGCTCTTCTAGAAATTCGTGCTAGGCGTGTATCCAATATCCAATTTCTTTTTTTCCCCTTTGAGACTTTGCTAGTAGAACTTTTGACTGCATTTTCTTCTGAGTTTTGTGTCTTGATCTTCCTTATCACTCTGGTAGCCTTTTATGGTCAGAATGTTTTTTTTGTTTTTGCTTCATTTTCTATTTTATTTATTGATTTTAATGTTATATTAATTTTGGGCTGTGTTCCAGTCCTGAGAGATGGAGGGCCACTGTCTCAAGCTTTACACTTTTTCCCATTGACGTTTTCAGAGTTAGTTCTGTGGGACTGGAAGTTTTCAGTGCTTCAAAGGTAGTGTTCCCTGGGGAGAGATATGGTCATTGCTCTTTTGGTCTTCACTCATTCTCTTAGCCAGGAAGGTTCTTGACATCTTGAGATTGCAACTGATACATCTCCTCAGGGTACCTGCTCTTTTGGTATGAGAAGTGACATTTTTTCTCAGATGTCTTGCATTCTTGGGGCCTGTATTGATACTGTTCCTCAGGGTCCCTGATCCCTTCTAAACAAAAGTAATTCTGCTCCTCAAGAATCTTGCTCCCTCTGGTATAAAGTGCTCCTCTTTGCCTCTGAAATATGACCCAGAAGTGGATACAGTCAATACATTAGTCAAACAACATCTGGTCCTCCTCCCAGTCCTAGGACAGGGTTGTCCACTATGATCTCCTTCTTACCAATTGCTAGGTCTTACTGCTGTCTCAGGGTTGAGAACTTCCAAAGCTGCTGCTTCTTCTGTCATACCCACTGAGTCCCACCACTGGTGTTTCTTCCACATGGGTTACAGGACACCTACCATCTCTGTGTCACATATCAGATTAATGTGCTGCTTTGCAAATTTGTGATATCATTTAGGATTTTCAGAACAATAACATCTGAAATTACAGAAAATGCTTTTTTTTTCTCCATTCATTTATGTTTTGGTTTTTCTCTTACAATGTTCTAGAAAGAAGTTCAAACAAGTAGACAGATTGCTATATGAGAATGATCATGGCTGGATGTCCCATGGGAGTCAAAGAAAATATTCTACTTAGGCCTTGTGGTCCCTTCTTGATAGTAAAATTTTGATGGTTAAAATTAGAGGATGGTGTTTGGGTGAGAGACCATCAAGGACTTCAAATTATATTATCATTCAATCTATCAACAAGTATTTATTCAGTATCTACTATATGCCATCCATCATATTAGGTTGAAGATACAAAGCAAAGCAAAACAGGTCCTGCCTTAAAGAGACATATGCTAATGGAAGAAACAATGCATACAGGGAGAGGGGGGAAGAAGAGAGGGAGGGAGAGAGAGAGAGACAGAGAGAGAAAGAGAGATGAAAAGCACCTACAAAACAAATACAAGGTATTGCTGTTTGTCCTTTGTTCTCAAACAGGACCAATCACATCATGGGGATAATATCTTGACTTTTTCATGAATTGGATTTAAGTGAGGCAGAATTGCACACAAAGTTGTCCTGCTCACTCCTCCAGAGTCATTAAGGTCCAATAGCAAGACAAAATTCAAGATGACTGGTGATGGCCTAAGATGTAGTGGGTGATCTTGGCCTTTTTAAATTCTGATCTTTCATAACTCTCAGTTAGTCTGAGGTAAGGGCCATTCAATAACTAAGCACTAGGTAAGAATTGAGACAAAAGATGGCCCAATTTTCCATCACAAACTATCTATCTGGGTGGGGAAGACCCTTAGAGATTCTGTCCAGAACAGAAAATGATAATTGCTATTTACACTCATTCTAAGCCATCAAAATCTAAACAATGAGGCAGAAAGGCTTGGGTTGTGGGCTATTATTGGGCATTCAATGAAAGTCAATAGCTTCATTTGAAACATAATGAGCATTTTATAAAGCCTTTTTTAAGAGCCACATTTCAAAAAATCACAAGTGAAAACCAGGCAAACCAAAAAGTAAATTGTCCCAACATTTTGAAAGAGAAAAAAAAATAAAAATAAATAGAAATAAAAAAATGCAATCTTGGCTCCAAATTCCAAAATGTAATGCAAAGAAAGCAACCAAAAGTTATATTCCTATGGACACAGAAATGTATGTAAGAAGGAGGACCACATTTGATGAGAGAAGAAGGAGGAAGAGAATGAGGAGGCAAAGGAAGAAGAGGAAGACAAGGAGGAAGAAGAGGAAGAAGAAGAAGAGAGCCGCAGCAGCAGCAATATAACATATTCCAAAGCTAAAATCTCTAACAGTTTTGAGTACATAGATGAAAAATTCAGTTTTTAAAAACTTCAAACATAGACATATGATCTTTTATTTCTACATTATCAGTTCAATCCATATGAATAATTTAGAAATTCTTGTATGAAAAAATCATACTCTATATTCATTTTGGAATACAGCTCACTGATGCCTTTACTCTCCAGGGTATGTCCCCAGTCATTTTTTTTTTACCTTGAAGAAAATTATTTTCCAATACAACCCCATCAATAAGTTAGTACTATAGTTTGAGAGTTCAATAAATTCCAATTTTTAACATCAATATCAAAATTGGGCTTGAAATTAAGCATCTGTTTATCTTCGTATTTTGTTTTCACTTGCCTTGCTACTTAAAATTTTAGAATCATAACATTTTTGAGCTATAAGGGACCTCATAGATCATTTTAATTTAATCCTTTTTGTTTAATAGATGAGAACTAGACAGGCCAGAGAGCTGACATAAAGTCAGTTGATTAGTTGTTTAGTGGTTGATCTGTAACAGAGCAAGGACATTTACCTCTTGGCTCTCAGTATGAAATTCTTTCCAGTACTCCATGCTTAGTTTCAAGTACCTTCACAACAGGAGAAAGATAGCTCAAACTGCTAGTATATCCAAAGGAATGATACTCACTAGGAGACCAAAACTATGGATGTTTTTTGTTGTCAGGAAAGGGAGAAATTACTTGTCTAAATGAAAATGTCAGAAACAAACCAAGTAATTTTGGATGTGAATGTGAATTTAGAGATACAACTGCAGTCACTTGGCAAATTTGGCTCTTCAACTATCCATCATAAAAAGCACTGTATTAAAATTTATGACAAATTATGTTATCATAAATTAAAGCATTGAATAGACCTAAGTAAATTCAAATTCTTCTACCTGTAGTTCACTCAACCTGGTGAGTTGATAGCAAGTTAAATTACTGAAAAGCTTTGTATTAACAAATTGATCATATCTTTCACAATTAATAACCTAATAATAAAAGCTGAAATTCTCTATCAGAAATTTTGCTCACATATCTATTTAGAGGCCAAAAAATTCTCTCCACTGATTCTAGAGCCTTATACACATTTCATATGCCTAATTATTTCTGTGGATGCAGCTGCATGCCCATACCACAAAAGATATAAGAGCCAAATAACTCATAAAATGCAGAGTTTATTGCTGGTCAGATGAGCAGGAAAAATTTTCCATTTGAAGACCACTGATATTTCACTTTAATATGGGCTGTTCAACCTTAACTTAATATATTCTCTCAGCTCCATTTCTCCAGTGGTTGGATCACCCTAATACGTTAAGTACATTAAGAAGAGGAAGGACCTTCCCCTCACCGCTCACTTCCCACAGCACCTATCTATCACCTGAGGGACTGGACTGACTTCCATTTCCCCAGTGCAGCTTCTCCCTGAATACAAGATGTACTTCTTGCTGTGCACCTCTAGTCTTCAGCTTCATATGAGAAGAGGAGTGAGACCTTCCTCTAACTCTTTCATTCTATTCTCAGATCCAGAGAGAAGGCTTTTAGGAGCCATTGGCATGACTTCCAGCCATGCCAGCTCAAGACAACTTCCACTCCTGCTACGAGTTTGATCTCCCACCCAAGATATAGAGATCTTCTGCTACTAAGATAACAGACTTCCATTTGATACATTTATGGGCGATGGGAAGATCAAGGGTATGACCATCTTTGAATATGGCTAAGATGGAGTGGAAGCATATGCCATGGAAATCAGTAGGTTCCAGAACTAAATTAATGGTGTTCGAGTGAGAGCAAATATCTGTGTTGAAGTTCCCTGGTATGAGGGCAAGAACTGGAGAATGAGAGAAAAAATAAGTCATGTACTAAACTCGTTGAGTAAAGAAAGAGAAATTGAAGGCACACAGTCAGGTTGTCAGATGGAAGAGGTCATTTCACTACTGTTCCATCCAAATATTGGCGATTGGGAAGAAGATACCACAGAGGGAATTGAATGTTGAACCTGCACATCTGAAGATCAAAATCTCCACTGATTTTCCTTCCATCTCCTTATATATAATATGAATATGTATATACTACAGATAAAGAATAACAATACAAAGGTATGAGTAATTTCATTAAAAGGTAATATAATCATATCCACATATGATGGGTTGCATGTTTTTGGTTTTGGTTTTTACAAAAGTGAATGAACTACAGTGGAACTTCTGCCCCAATGCATCTATACTCAGTGTGCATAGGAAAATGAATATGGATAAAAATGAAATGATACTGATGGAAAATACTATCCACATACAGAGAGAACCATGGAGTCTGAATGCATGTCAAAGCATACTATTTTCACTTTTTTGTTTTTTTTTCTTGTTTTTTTTCCCTTTTGTTCTGATTCTTCTTTCACAACATGACTAATGTGGAAATAGATTTAATATGACTGTATATGTATCACCTATATCAGATTACTTGCCATTTTGGGGAGGGAGGAGGGAGAAAAAAATTTGGAACTCAGAATCTTATAAAATTATCTATCTTTACATGTAAATGGAAAAAAAATACTATTAAGTGGGAAAAATAAA
The DNA here is from genome assembly GCA_028646595.1 of Phalanger gymnotis. Lineage (NCBI taxonomy): Eukaryota > Metazoa > Chordata > Mammalia > Diprotodontia > Phalangeridae > Phalanger > Phalanger gymnotis. The sequence continues at coordinate 152,063,338 of CM053627.1, read as the reverse complement.
ATATCCTCTAAAAAATGAAAATTAGATTACTAGTAAAATTAAATGAATTCTTAAAAAAGACTGAGCAAATAAGTCATTTTGATTATTATAAATACCCAAATTAACTACAAAGGACATATGATAGAAGATGCTATCTGCATCTAAAGAAAGAACTGATGAGTGGAAGTATGTATAGTATGATTGATTTTACACAAACACACATATACACACAAAAGTATGTGTGTGTATATATATGTATATACGTATACACATATCTGTATGTATGTGTGCATATGTATATATGTGTGTATATGTCTATGTATGCATATATGTATATGCATATATGAATATATGCCTGTGTGTATGTATATATGTATATAAACACACATATATGTGTATATATATGTGCATTTGTGCATATATGTATTTACATGTAAGCATATATACGTGTGTGTGTGTCTAATCATAGTCATCTCTAGGTTTGGGAGGAAAGAAAGAAAAAAATTACACCATAGGTTTATTAAATATTTAAAAGGAATAGCAAGTTGTATATAATAGATTTACAATTTCATGTATAATCATCTTTTTTTAAATTATACTGTGTTATGGAAGTGCTTGTTTGATTCCATAAACTAAAAATGAAACAAATATATTTTTAAAAAATAAAATGATAGAACTACCCACCTCTTATTTGGTTTCCGTTTTCTCTACCAAGGAGAACATTTTTTGGAGTGAATAGATGTATGTGTATATGTAGATACTCAGAGACAGAGATACATTCATAGCAAAAATGGATAATATGTAGATAAATATAGATTATAAATGTTAGATCTACATATAGATACACAATTATGTCTTGGGTATTTATGTTAAAATTTACCTATGTCTATATCACCTCACATCATTATACTTGGCTTTACACCTTTGAGGTACTCCAGAGAAAGCAGTGGGTAAAGAAAATCATAATTTTACACTTTACTTTTACTACAATTTCAGACATATTTTCCAATTAATTTATTTCTGATTGAAATAGTTCCCAATATTTTACCTATTTCCATGTGTATGCCTTCCCACCTTTAATTTCACTTACTATATAAAATAATCCAAGTTAAATTATACTATTGCTCCTCTAATTTATTGTTTTTTTATAAGTAAATTTTCATTTTGTGTGAGAGACCTAATAGTGTTTCCATTCAAATATATTGCTTCGTTTGAAGATGTTTTAAGAAATAAAAATTCTGTCTTTTTTACTCCTTTAAAATTCTTAAATATGAATATATGGAATCTCCATCACTAAGAGTTTCCATAGAAAGACAGACCTATCATGTTTCTAGATGTGAGGATTTAGAGTCACTCATCTAGAAGTAGGTCAGGAAGATTCATGAAGTTCCTCCCATTGAATCTCTGACTTTTTGGGCCAATATGGAAGACTATATTCATTTGGTCCTCCACTACAACAATAATTGATATTTGTATATAAAACTGACTTAATTAAAAAAACAAATAGGGTTGATATATTGCAATAGGAAAATAAACTAGAATAGAATATGTGAGTTTGAGTCATTGCCCTGCTATTTATTCAGTTTTCTCACCTTTGTCAAAACCTCAAGTTTCTCTCTCATGGGCAAATCGGGACAATAAAACATATGCTATATACTCTAGATGGCTGTTGGTAGGAAATCATTTTAGAGACTTTCAATAACAAATAATTTTATTATATTCTAATTATCATCTCATCTACCACTAGGCTATGTAATGAGGTCTTATTAGCCACTGAAGTTATGAATATGCTCCTTGATCAATCATTTAAGGGAGGGAGAAAGTATTTTTTGAAACTGTAAGATGATTTGGTTTTGCAGGAGAAAGGGAAGATATGATTATTTTGTTTGAAATTTTTCAGAAATATTAATGTGTATTTGAGAATGAGAAAATCTAGTTTGGCCTTCTGGTTCTTCACACTTTGCTTTCAAGATTCATAGGTAGGTATGGCCATAATATACATCTCACAGTCCAAAAGAATGGGTAGAGTTTTGTGAAGCTCAAATGACATAAGAGATGTGAGGCACTTTGCAAATCTTAAAGTGTTATATAAAAGAAAGTTGTTGCTGTTGTTATGCAGTCACCAGTATTTCAATTTGGTGGTGATTTAATTCCTTAAAACTTGTATTTAACTCCTACTGAGCTCAAGCAATGTTTATAAAACAATACAATGTTGCATTTGTAAATGTTTAACAACTGAGGATATTTGCAAACATCCTTTTAAGTTTAACCTACAGTAAGTAAAAGTGTTAACACTCTTCTTTTTTTTTCTTTATTTTTTAAATTTTTTTATTTATTTTTTTAAATTTATTTTTGACATGTTTGGTTTTCAGTATTGATTTTCACAGGCGTTTGAATTACACATTTTCTCCCCATTTCCTCTCCCCCACACTCCAAGATGGCGTACATTCTGGTTGTCCTGTTCCCCAGTCTGCCCTCCCCTCCGTCGCCCCATTCCCCTCCCATCCCCCTTTCCCTTCCTCTCTCCCCTCTTCCCTTCCCATCCACCCTCCCTAAGAAGTCAAGCAATTCAACATGGGCCCCATGCATATCATTATGTATAACCCTTCCACAATACTCATGTTGTGAAAGACTAACTATATTTTGCTTCTTCCTA
>CM053627.1:152044473-152060203 GCA_028646595.1 Phalanger gymnotis | reverse complement strand
TGAGGAAATGGAGGCGAACAGGATCAAGTGACTTTCCCAGAGTTACACAGCTAGTAAGTGTCTAAGCCTGGATTTGAACTCAGGAAGATGAGTCTTTCTGACTCCAGGACCACTACTCTATCCAATGCACCACCAAGCTGCCCACTTTGAATACTTGTAGACTGTTACATTGGTAACCCCAAACTTCTCTAGCCTAAATATGCCTAGGTCCTACTAACTATGAGAAGTACAGTAAATGTTGTGCTGTCATAGAATAAGGGAAAAAAAACAAATAGTCCTTTCAGGTTTTGCTATTGGGAGTAAAATTCATAGATACCATTGCCATCATAGTATTAAAGGAGAATTTTCTATAAAGCAAACTATTAATCCTAAATGAGAGTATATTGTTTAATGCATCTCATGGGAGAAGGGCAAATACAAGGACTATGCAAGGCCAAGGAAGATTCATAGGACATGGAAGTTAGGAATGCATTACCCTAGTGAAATTCATGCCTCTAATTCTGCTGCCACAGATGTCATCTAGAGATGTCATCAGTGAGCTTTTGTTTTGATTTTTCCCCTCTATGATGGAATTTTCTTCTGATCATTTATTTCTTTGTTATAATGTCTTTCACATCCATCATGCGAACAAGAAACCATACAAATCTCACTGAAAGACTGAAAAAGGCTTTTTGCTGCCTTCCTCACAAAACCCTTCATCATGCTAGTTGCCATCCTCTGGGTACCTTATAACTTATTAATACTTTCGTTAAATGCACTGCGCAGAACAGAAAACAGCTGCTTTCTAACCAATGGAGAGTACAGCGGAATAACTATCATATTCTGTTAAAGGCAGACCTAATATCAACTCTCTGCTCAGGTTTGGTGTTGGAGGGAGGGAAAAGAACAACTTGCAAGTCATTGAAAAAATTATTAAGAGGAGGATTATTTTCTCTGAACACAGCAATGATATGCAACATGTATGCTGTCACATTAAGTACTCTGGATATGCCTTTCCCTGATATCTGTATGCAAACTCATTTGGTCAACAAAGAATCATACTAAGAACAGTGACTTGGATGTTCTCCAGAAAGCCATCCATTCAGAGAGGTCATAATCTATTTATATGGGACTTTTTATTCAATTAGGAACCTACGTTAAGGAATTGTGGGCCAATTGGTTACTAAGACTGCTTTTTTCTCATTTTAGGCAAAGCTTTCTCCGATTTCAAGAAGGAAGGAGGAAGCATAGATCTGAGCTATGTTGACAAGAAATGCTGATTGCAATACTTCTATAATATACAATCCCTTGGTGGCAAGATACTACCCATCCAGAGGACCTTCTACAATTTAAAAGCTTTTAGAGCTTTTATTGGACAGTCCTCTTAGCGGGGATACTACTAAAGGGAAAAGAGGGAAAATGGACAAGAAATCTTCACCAGTACCACCACACCTAATAAACAAAATAAAAGTTGATGGTCTTTTTCCCCTCCCCCACCTTCTCCTCCAAGAATGAATTATAATGAGAAGAAAAAGAAAATCTAGAAAAAACAATATCCAGGGAACTTGGGTTTTTCCTCTCCCCCACACCCCCCTTAAAAGGACCTAGTCTTCTTAAGTCTCAATAGTCTGGCCAATCTAGTGGATGGTACCAAATCTTGGCATTTCACAATGTGCCTCCTAATGCAAGGTGATGATGCTGAACCTGTCCAGCCCCCAGAACATTACAGCCAGAGAAAAGATGATGACATGTCTAGAACAGTCACATATTTCATCACCTGATGTGACAATGAGCAAGAGCAGTTCCAGGAACATCAGGCAGTTTTAGTACAGTCAACAATTCCTCATTGTGCATTAGGGTCATCTGTACTAAAGTGGGCAACTTGTCATAATAAGCCTTTTGTATGCAACCCATACCTGGTTCTGCCTGTACTACCACCCTTTCAATATTCATTGACCCATTTACCAAAACCTTCTTCTCCCTGAAAAGCACGTGAGGGGAATTATACATAATCTTTTCCACCTTAGGGGCCTCAGAGGAGGGGCTTTCTCCTTCCTTCATGAGGGCTAAATAAGGACTCTTTCTCACTCTCATCTAGGCAATTACCACCGAGATAGCTAAAGAATCCCATTTCAACATAAATACTCACCCATCTTAGTTTTGTAGTGACAGGTTTACCTCCTTAATAGTACTAGAAAACAAGACATATCCTAATAATAATAATAATACTTTGTCTTCCATGTCCTTTCCTGGAAAAATCTTTCTTTCCCAGAGAAAAGAAAGTCAGACAAGGGAGGGAGTCCTAAGGAATTTTTCCAGGGTAAAAACAAAAAAAAAACGAACAAACAAAAATCCTCCTAAGAGGTCAAGGGCCTTAAGGCCAAGGCATCTCTCTTTTGGGGACGGAATTAGGCATGGTCAGGATAAGGAGCACTCTGTCTAAATAGATTCCAATCTTATTAGATAAGTTTCCCTAGCCAAATGATTCTAGAAACCAGCAGAGCCAAAGGATCTTTACTTTCCAGATTGGCATTGATTTGTCACAGATATGGCTTGTGCGAGGCTGTACATCTGATCTGGGGAGTCAGGTGAATAAAAATCAAGTTGTTGATTGACAGTTGCAAATCTCTAACCTGGACAAGGCAAAGTACTATTTTGCCAGTTGGTGAGAAGTTTAGGACCATTTGGGTTAGGTGGGTACTCCAACTGAATAAAGGAACAGAGTTGGGCATGGCTAGCTGTTTTGTTCTTCGTAGCATCATACGGTCCTGTGCTCAGGATTACATGTCATCACCATACTGATGCCCATATTTGCAATGGACCCTCCTTTCAACTTCAAGTGTTGTTATAATGATTTCAAATTGGCCAGTCAGCAAATGAGAAATCTGATGGGTGTAGACATGTCCCCAGAACAATTGTAAGTGGTGGAACAAACTGGCACGATTTCTTCATTGCTCTTAATCCCTAATAAGAGAGATTTTTTTTTTCCTTGTCCAACCCTGTGTTCTCCAGGCCCAGAGTAATTGCCCGTACTTATGGTCATTGCTTAATAATTAGTGTAAATAAAGATCTTTTCTTCCTCATCCCTCAGAGCTTTCCCTAGATAACCATGTAGTCTGGAGCTCAGCCCATTGGAGAAACTTGCCAGGACTTGCATTCTCTGCTCAATTATTGCCTACTGAGGTCAGTTGTGTATGCTGTACTTGTAGAGAATGGAACCATCAGTGAACTAAGCAAAATGTGATTCTTCAGGGATGCAACCTTTATAGGTAGGTACTTATTCACAAGTGAAGGCAGCAGAGTTGCAGGGTATGGCACTGGAGAGTCATCCACTATTTGTGAAGAACACTAATGCTAGAAAGATCCAAGGAAATTATATATATATACACACACACATATATATATATATATACACACATATATATATATATACACACACTTATGTATATATATCTATATATGCATATATATACACATGTATACATATATACATGTATATATGTATATGTATGCGTATATATGTGTGTATTTATATATAAATATATATGTGTACATATATATATATACATATAAACACCCACATATGAAATGTTAAATTTCCACTTAGCAATAGAAACTTCCTGTGCTACCTATATTTTTAGAGGTAACAGTTTAGATTCATCCCAACTCATAATTCTGGACAAAAGGTGATTATATTACATGATAAAGTATCATGTCTTCGGAAACAACTAGAGTCCAATTATAGGCAAGCAACTCACTTTCAAAAGTGATATAATGAGAGTCTGCTCTAGGGAACTTGGAGCTCCAGAAGCTTAACAGTCATTTATTGTAGTTACCTCTTGGTGCATGTCAAGGCTCAACACATCCTGGTCTTTATGGACCAGGACCTACAGAAACATGGGTCTTGCACAGTCTTAAGGATCCAAGAGGACACTCTGTTAAACATCATGCTTTAGATCTTTCAAGGTTGTAGCCTCTTCTGGGTCTCACTTGAAAAAAGCATATTTGTGAGTGAATTTGTAAATAGGAGCAATCAAGATAACCAGGTTGGCATTGTATGTTCTACAAAATTTAATAGCCTGATAAGTCTCTGGGTTTCCTTCTTAGATTATGGGAGAAGGAAGTATCAGTATCTTATTCTATATTATGCCTGGAATCCTCTGGGTTTTCACTATCCACTGTATTCTCCCAAACTTGACTGAGCTCAGCCCATTTTCTTAGGATTGATTTCCCACTTTCTTGTTCTTCATGTTGATAACCATCTGCTACTTTATCTGCACATGGGCTGGCTAGCACAATATTGTAAGTGTAGTGATGTATATTAGTACTTACAGTAAGGGACAGCTATTTCATGTCTTTGTCTACCACAATGTGGCAGTATGAGAAAAAGTTAAGGAACTCAGAGGAAGAATGGTGAAGATATGTTCAACTCCCTCATACATGAAAGCAAACTGTTTCTGACTAGTCTCAGCTAAAAGAAAAAAGAAAAAAAGGCAAGACTGATAGCTTTACACCACTCACCCCTAGTTCTGCATTACCTAGTAGTCAACAATATTGATAAGGTCATGAGCATCTGTAGAGATGGACATTATGTCAGTTGTACTCCCTGTAGTAGTCTGTAAGCTGCTGAGTACATCTGCCTCCCTCATAATTAACATGTGTGTGTGTGGGGGGGGGGGTTATAAAGGAAGCTTACAACAAAATACTGCAGCTTCCTTCATCTCTATTCCTAGACAAAAAAATATATTTTACCCATCAGATACCTGATATTATATGGCATTAACTACATGAAATATTTCCAGGATCTCTATTGGACCCTATTTGGTTCTACCCTTTTTAACCTGCATAGAGGTTGCTGAAAAGAAGATGTTGAGCTTATAGCAATCTTTCCCCCCAGGGAATGCCCTTTGTAGCCTCTTCTGATTGATCCAAATGGTACATGAGCTTTAGAGGATATTTCAGGCTTCCTGGCACCCTGTTGCTGAATTTCCCTATCTAGTCTTACTAGAACCCCCATTGGATGGCCACGGATTGCTTTCTTATCAACCTCATATTTCAGGAACCACACCCAAACCTCCCTCTGGGAAAGAGCGTGTTGCTCACCTAGCAGAACAGAGGCTCTTACTTCCTGGTCTTAACTCTTACTATTGACAAATACTAATTGTCATCCTGGGCAAATTACTTATCTTCTCAGTGCTCTAGGCCTACAGTGTCAAACTCAAATGGTCACCAAACCATACATAATGACCCTTTTAGGCCACATTTTGAATTAGGAAACAACATACCATGTTGTCTTTGTTTTATTATATTTTTATTTGGTTAGTTAAATATTTCCCAATTACATTTTAATCTGGTTCAGGCTACACTGAGAAATGGCCTTGCTGTAGGCAATTTTCTGTAGTATTGATGTGATCATAGATCTTCCCCACCCATGCAATAGGCCTCAGGTAGGCCTAGGTGGGAAAGCTCCATTATATCTTTGTTTGTAAGTAGGTTTAAAGCTTCTACTTACCAAGTACCAGGATGATTTGGGCGTGAAGCCCTCAGGGCCCTAAGGAGAGTTGCTAAGACCAGATGTGTGTGCACTGAGTTCTAGTCAATCATGAATCATGAATTCAGCCAATCAGAGACCTGAGATCTAGACATTCAGCCACCAGCTAGGTCTGTATATAAGGAGAGCCCACAGTCTGAGAAAACCAGAACTGAAGAGGGACAGAACTGAAGAGAAGTAGAACTGAAGGGAAGCAGAATTGAGAAGCAGACATCAAGAGGGTGCTGAAGAGCAGACATTGAGAGAGCCAGCATCAACAGAGCTGCAAAAGAGAGTGCTGAGCAGAGAGTTAGGATTCCTTTACAGGAAGGTCATAGTGGGGGGAAGGTTGCAGGATGACTTGGTTCTTTGCTGTAATACTGTGTTACAATTTCCTTGTTGCTACATTGAGGTAGGCTTACTGGTTTGGAAATACAATTGTTACTATATAGAAATGGTGTAGCTGGTCTCAGGATTTCATCCTCTGGAGTCTAAATGAATGTTATACTTCCTCTGCCTTTTACATAGAGAGTTTTTCATACTTTGTGATTCTGAACTATTTGAGCATGTTCATGGTCATCCTTGAGGTTATAAATCTTACCTTACTGATACACTTTCTAAGACCAAAGGTTATAAGGAATGCGCAAACTTTGATTGGTATAAATAATTCACTTATTTGGTATTTCCCTATAACAATGAAATCTTTCTTTCCAATTTCCAGTCTCTGTCTGTAATATAGAATGAGGTCAATTTGATAGACAGACAGATAGATAGATGTTACACTATTGTACCATTTATTCATTGAGATTGCAGGCAACTCTAACCCACTTACCCTCTTTAGGCAAACTACTTCTCTAGTCAACTTCTTCATTCATTTTATGTTTTTGGAGTTGTTTAATTTAACCCAAGTTCAAGGTTTTACTTTTATCTTATTGTTCTTTTTTTTCTTATTAGATTCAGTCCAAACCTTTACCTTGTCAAAATCTTTTTAGATTGTGACTTTGTCATAATATGTGCTGGCTATCCATCCTAGGTTTATGTCATTTGCAAATAGATAAATAACACGGGATGGCTTCCTATAAAATACCACAAGAATTTCTTTCTGAGTTGACATTGAGGCATTTGTGGCAATTCTTTGGATGCAGCCATTTATTCAGTTCTTAATACTCATAATTGTATTGTATTCTAGTCTACCTGTATTCATTCTATGGATCAGGATAACATAAAAAGACTTTGACAAATGCTTTGGAAATATCTAGGTAAACAATACGCAATAATGATAATGATTATGTTAATGAAACCCTCTAAGGTTGATATTTTATTAGTTTCTCCATTTTTCAGATGAGGAAACTAAGATTGAGAATTTAAATGGTTTATGCAGGCCTATAAAGCTAGTAAGTGTCTGAGGCAGTATCTGATCTCAGTTCTTCCTGACTTCAAGGCCAATGTTCTATCCACACTACCACCTATCTGCTCTATTCATAGGAATCCCTTGCACTCCAAATGTTCTCATGGACTATTTGTATCTGACCTATGGTAGAGCATTCTATGTTCATATTGGATTGATAAACCACAGTCAGACACACTCTAATTTGACTCCAACATAGTAATGTTATTTTGGTCCCTTCAAGAATGAAGGATGGCAACCAGGAATCCCTAATCTATGTTTTTAGTAACCTTGCCAAAAAAAAAAAAAGGAAATGAGGTTAGTCTGGCATGATCTCTTCTCAATAAAACCACTTTGGCTTTATGCCTTACTTTTGTAGATGCTCACCAATCAACTTTATAATAAAGGCTTTAGAATTTTATTAGGGGTAGAAGTCAAGCTCATTGGCATATTTGATTTTCAGATGACATTCTCTTTCCTTTTTTGGAAAATTTGTCCTTTTCCCACGCTCACATTCAATCTTATGCAACCTCTCCCATTCAATCTTATGCAACTTGTCCTATGTAATCTCTCCCACTCCCAGTCTTTCAAAGATCACTGACAGTGTCTCAATAATTTTGTCTGACAGTTTTTTTCTCTTCTATGGACTTCATCTAGCATCTAACTTATCCAGGAAAAAATGGCACTCTGTAGTTACTGCCTTAATAATCTTAATTTTCAACTCCTCACCAGCGATTTTTGTTCTAGCCTTTAAAATCTTGAATTTTCCCCCTTTGATAAACAAATGTTGAATACCTAAGTTTTCTCTCCATAGACTGTTATCATAATTCTAGTCACTGTGAATTGTGGCCTTATCCTTTCTTTAATCATCTTTCTCCATGAATATAGCTTTAGAATGTTATTTTTGTTGTCCTTATCTTTTCCCACCAGTATCAGCACATTCTGAGTTTCAGTGCCCTTGACACAATTCTTGTAGGACTATGCACAATTCATTTCTGCACTAAACTAATTCTCCTCTGTATCCTTCACTAGCTACTTATCCTCTATTGACCCCCTTAAAGTAGTCTTGGAGCTTCTGTTGCTTTCTCTCTTCTTTTGTCTCTTTGCGCAGTGACTGTTGTTATTTTCTATTCATTCCTATGGCTTAAACTGCCTCTAGTATTACAATGACTCTCAATGTATATCTCCAGTCCTGATCTGTCTTAGTTTGGGAGAAATATCCTCAAATGCCTAAAGGCTGTCTGCACCTGGATGTCACATTTACCCCTCAAACTATATGTTTAAAATCAAAGTTATTTCCCCCTCTAAATCTGTCCTGCTTTCATTGACTGTTTCTGTTTTAATATCACTATCCATATTTTCTACTTTGCTTATCAGTAAACAACTGTTTCTTTTTTTTTTTTTGGTAGGGGAAGGAAAGGCAGTTGGGGTTAAGAGGCTTGCCCAAGATCACACAGCTAGCAGGTATGTCAAGTGTCTGAAGCTGGATTTGAACTCATGTCCTCCTGATTCCAGGGCCAGTGCTCTACTCACTGTGCTCTCTAGCTGCCCCCAACTACTGTTTCTTAAGTGCCTACAACATGCCAACTGAGCTAGATGATGAGGATACAAATATAAAGAATGAAACAAGAGAACAATAGCTTATTTCCTCTCTTAAAAAAGCAAGGGGGGGGGCGAGTTCAGAGGCTGTGCCATCTATCCTCAGCTGGAGAAAGGGCCCATAGGGGCTGGGGAGAAGAGCTGCCCTCAAGTCATAAGAGAAGGGAACAGCCTCCCAGACAGGGCGGGGATTTCAAGGCACCTGCAGTGCAAACTGTGCAAGAAATGGGGTTGAGGGGTAGGGCTAGAACAAGCTGGGCTTCAATCGAGGAACCGCTGACAGGCCTTCTTCCAGCGACAGGCCGTGCACCACATGTCCTGGTTCTCCATCCCATACACCTTCCTGCACTTCTTGGCTTCACCCTGAGGCTTCCTTATGCCTGTGGTACAACTGAGCTAGATGATGAGGATACAAATATAAAGAATGAAACAATCACTCTACTTCATTTTTTTAATATTTGATCAGTTGTTAATTCACCTTTGCAATATCCCTTAGAATTAGTACCCCCTCTACTCTCACTTTCATAACCCTAGTATGAGCCCTCATTACCATTGCCTCAATTATTGTTCTTCTCCCTTTATGGGTCTTCTTGCCTCCAATATTACTCCTTCATTCTGCCCTTTCTTATTATGTCCACAAAGTAATCTTCCTTACACATGGATTCCTCTTTTCCTTGTTGCCTGAAAAATTTTCAGTGACTTACAGTTACTTTTCAAAAAAATTCAAATTTTGCTTTATCTAATAGTCCTCTCTTCTCTAGAATCTTTACTCAAGCAAAATTGGAATGATATATATGTATATCTATCTATCTATCTATCTATCTATCTATCTATCTATCTATCTATCTATCTATATAATACATATATATGTGTGTGTGTACGTACATCTCCCTAGTCTGTCATCTTCTGACTCCTTTACTTTTCACACTTTTCCTTCCTTATACCTTGAATGCTCTACCTCTACCTCTTTTCTTTTATATTTTGTAGCCATCCTTTTAAAATAAAGTGCAAATACCAAGTACTCCATGAAAACTTCCTCAAAATCTCTGAGTGACAACTTCCCTCACTCAGACCTCCCATTTTATAACTCTTTAATTCACATATGATATAACATTCTGTTTTCATAATTACATGTTTATGTTTTATCTCTCTTCAGACAATACATTTATATATTTAAAATGTTGCTTTATTCATTATTAGCATCTACCCTAATGCCTAATTTACTATGATACAATTTAGAACTAGGGGGAACACAGATCTTTATGTCTCCAAGACTGACCCTCTATCCACTCTGCATGCTGCCTGGTCTTGTGCATAGTAGGCAGAATTGATTTTTTTGAATTGGGTTGAATTATTTATCCTTCTTGTTACTTCGAACATTTATTTTCCTTAGTCTTACTTATTTCCAACTGATCTGATCTGCAAAATTCCTTGTAAGTGATGAGCTCTTGAAAATAAAACTGCACTCTCATTGGTGTATTGATGCATTGTGAATATCCATCCAGTAGAGGAGTTAGGGTTGTTCAACCCGTCTAATTCCCTCCTGGAGCTTTGCCAATGCCCACAAAGTCCAGGAAGAGAGTCATTGTGCAAGAAAGGGGCTGTTAGTACTGTCTGTAGTGTGTGCAGAAGGGAAAAAGTGGATAGCAATAGATGTGCATCCATTGTGGTGCAGTGCACCCTGGGGACCTATTTATTCTTAGAATTGATTATGGATTAAGCTTCTTTGTGCATTTGCTTCACTCTAACCTAGAGAGACAACCTTTTGGAAGAAGAGGTCAATTTTTGTGTCTGTTAAGTCCTAAACCTCTGCTTTATGGCTTATTTAATGCCAGTTTTAGACATGGTTCTTTAGATTAAATAAAAATTCCAACATATTATAATCCAACCTGAAGCATCATTTCATTCCATCTGAGTCACAGTTCAGATTCATGCATTATTGTCTTACATTGTACCATTTCTTCTCAAATAATGAGCTCTGTAAGTATCCTATTGTCATGTTCAAAGCCAATACTATTTTTCATATTACATGCACTTTTTGGATTCTATATTGACAAAAATGCTTCCCCTATCCTGTAACCTTCTCTCTCCTATTGTTGTCATCTTACCTCTTTGCAATGGTAGTTCTTGGCCAATGTTTCCCAGAACAGTATTCCCAATTGCATTCCCACAGTCTATATCTTCTTCCACTTTCAAAACTGCTTAACTCTGATTCCCACTTTCTGACTAATGTCATTTTCCTGTGGCACTATTTGTAGGAATGCTATAGCTATGAAACCCCATAAATACCTGTGCAGTATATAATAATGGACCATAACCTCAGTAAATACAGAATCAGAGGGATATAAGTTAGTTCTTGGGCTTCTCCAAATGGAGCATTCTCTTGAAGTATTCTAACATGCCTATGATCTAGTCTACCTTTATAAATTTCAATAATCCATGCACCCTCAGTACTTAAATACATAATTCACAAGGTTGTGCTTGTATATAAGATGCTATTCAAAACATTCTTTTTTACTCCTCAGATTCACAAATTCAATGATAACCTTAGTTTCTTCCATTCTGTCACTATATAGAGCCATTTTTACAATCTACCTCTATAATATCTCTCCTATATGACTCCTTCCATCCACTTACACATCTACAAACCTTACTTCAGACCCTATTCATTCAAATTTCAACTTCAACAAATATAAGGACTACATGTCTCTTTTTCGAACAATAAAATCTCCATTACAGCATCTTAAATGAATTATTATGTACTGGGACCCTAGCTGCAGGCTATGATTAAGAAAATACACTGGAAGATTGCTTAGAGTAAAAGAGGCAGCATGGAATAATACAAAAGTACTCAAATGAGAACCAGTATATTTGGGTTGGAGTTCAAGTTCTCCTACTAATTAACTACGAGATCTTTTACAATTCTTTTTTTTTCTGTCTAGGCCTTTTTCATCACTTATAAACTGAGTATGATTTTAACCAAAAGATCTCATGGCTATAGATATATCCCAATGAGGTACAAGTCAGAAAGGACTCATGTACACTAAAATGTCTATAGCAACACTTTCATGGTAACAAAAATCTGGAAAGAAAATAGATGCCAAGAAGGAAGCAACATATGCAATGAATTGGGTCCTGCTTTTGATATCAAGAAGACCTACATTTGAATCTCACCCAGTATGTATATTAGGCATGTGATCCTGGACAAGTCATTTAACTCCTCTGTGCCTCCATTTCCTTAGCTGTAAAAAGAAGAGGGTTTTGGACTTAATGCCCTCTAATGTCTCAAGCAGCTCTAATCTTTTGTTTCTATCACTGAAGAATGACTAAAAAATTTGTGGAATATTAATTTAATGAGATGTTCTCACACAATGAAAAATAACAAATAGAAAGAATGCAGAGAAACAGAAAGACTAATATGGATACCTGCAGAGTAAATAAGGGAAGCATAAAAAAATGATTGTTACAATGCAAATGATGAAAGGAATCAAAATAAACTGAAGAATATGTAATTATAATGTCCAATCTTGGTTTCCCTGGAACAGATGAGGAAATGCACCTCCTTCCTTATTTTGAAAAGATGGAAGACGATGCATATGTAATGTTATACCTATCATCAGATGCAGTCAATGTGTTAGTTGGTTCTTGTCCTCTTTTGTTTTCAAAGCTCTGCTTAAAACTGACCTTCCCTGTCCCCAAGTAATGTCATTATCTTTCAGCACCATCTGTAGCAATGTTGTATTAATGTAACCCCAGAAATAGTTAAGCAGTACATAAAAATGGGCCACAACCTAAGTAACTATGGAGACAAGCAGACGATAACTTTTGCTTAACTATTTACTTCTCTGTTACAAGGAAAGTCTCAGTGGTGACTCAGTGGAAGGAGGAAATGTACCTTGAAAATAATGGAAAAATTGAAGTATCAACATGTAACAACTACCACAGCAAAAATAACATAAAATGAGGACTTTAGATAATACCTAAACTTCATATTAGCTCTAAAATTAGGTATTTCTGGATATTCTCTGGCAAATCCCAGTTTGGAAGAGCTACTGTTAATAATGACTTCCAACCAAATAAACAGCTGTTTGCAACCATGTTTCTGCAACTTAACTGTACTACAAAGCAATTTAAAAGAAAATCAAACCCCCAACAGTGTACTATTATGCCCCATGCTGTCTCAGTATCTAGGCTTTTGGTGGAGTAGGGTTAAGTAAGGAGAGCTCTAGGCCAAGGAACCAGGAAGAAAGGAGGTATGGATGGGGAAAGGAAGAGTAGGAAGAAGGAGAAGTCAGTGTTTTAAAGTTTTGAGAAATAAACACTTATGTAGGAAAAAAAAAACATGTTCTGTAAAACTATTACTGACCAGCTGTTGGTAAATACAGCTGCAGAATGTTGGTGTCAGGGTAGAGTGATCCTTCCCCAACTGGAACTCTTCTTTTTCCCCATTCAGTATCCCAAACCCCAAAGAGAAAGATTGTCGTCATTAAGCCTCAAAATCCTGATTCTTTTTCTCAGAGGGATGGTGGCATGTGCTCTTGATAGATTATATTCTTTTCAACTTTTTAACCTGAGTTCTATTTTATTTAACTCATACATTTCCTGGTCCTCAGCATCATCACTAGCTCAACAAGAACATGGCTGTCTTCACAGCCATTTTATACTTACATAACAAAGAATCTACCTCATCTCTTCTTTCTGCTCTTCTTGTACGTCCTTTTCCCCTGAGCTTTCTTTAGCTGTCAACTTCAGCGATGAGTGGCACAGATTCCCCAAGTTATTAGGGGGCCCTCTGAGCAGCTCTGCCAGCACTGGTACTGACAGCTGAACACACGGGAGCAGCTGACACAGTGGGGGAAAGTGGTGGGGGGAAGGAGAGTTCCATTCACTCTAGTGTATTTATAACTTGGCTCTGAAAGCAGGGATGGTGGTATTCAAATAAGAGAGGGTGAAAAGACATTTTATACTAATTAAAAAGGTAATTAAGTAACACACTGAAGAATTAAATCAGTGCTGCTGGTTTTTATGACAGGCCTGATGGCATAACTACCCATATGACTTCTTGGAACAACAAATGCAGATTATGGAGCTCAGTTCGATGCTGCAAATGATAAATGATAACCTGTTGCCCTTTTCATTAGAAATATTTTATAAATACAAGCAATTCTCAGCTAGCTAGATTTATCTAAATTGTCAATGCTATCTGCTGAGGTAAGAGGAACCAATTTCTCAATCTAGAATTTTTTTCCTTATCTTCTATTTACTTTCCTTGTAGTTATTTCTAAGTTTTTGTCTTTTCCAGTGGTCCTGACTTGACTTTGCTTTCCAAGTCTTTTGGTGTCCATAAATGCAAAGCTTTTCCTAATTTTTTTTTTAACTATCATGAGGTGGGTGGAAGTGGTGGTACAAAAGATCTTCTCTACAGAATAAGTTGAACAATGGATGATAAAGTGATTGAAGACAAATTCAAGAGACGTGACGTTTTCCAAAATTCCCAACTAGTTACTTAGGAACTATCTTGAACTTCTAAATCTTTTCACTTAGACATGAGAATATATACAAATCTTGGTAAGATTACTTGCAGAGGTAATTGTAATCCATTTACTCTCCTTCAACTGTTGGTGGCAAAGAAAAAAATTTCAAAAGTTCATTGTGTTTACATAGTTGTTTTCTTTAAAATATTAGCATCATTTCCAAAAAGTTTCCTGTTGGGCAAGTCACTAATTATTTATAGATGACAATTTGTAAAATAAGATTAACTAAACAATCTAAGTCCTCTTCAGTTCTAATAATATATTATTTTAATTCAAATCTATAAATAAAATACATTTTCATGCAATCTACTAAAATTCTAATCTAATGACTCATCTGCACTCCTTTTGACCAGATTCAATAATATTACAAAATTGAATCAGCCTTGGTACTCACTTCATCAGTACTGTCAGTACCCTCTACCTTTCAGATTAGAGTGGAGGGCAAAGCCTCCATTTAAAGAAGGCTCTTAGGCCACCCATCTTTTGTTTTCCTACATCTCTACACTACTTTGGTTTGAACTCCATCATGTTTCCACATTGGGTACCTCCTTCTCCTCACCTTTCAGCTTAATTTTTTGTTTGGTCTTCCCCCATTAAATTGTAAGCTCCTTAAAGGCAAGGACTCATTTCTTCCTCTTTGCATCTCTAAAATTTAGCTGCATGTTTGGCATATGGTGCTTAATAAATGTACATTAAATGAGTGGAGCAGAGACAGCCTTGCAATCTTAAGCTATGAAGCATTTTTCCTGCAAGATTAGTTCTGAGCAGAGCAAAACAGAATGAAGGTATCAACAAACACATTACAAAATATATTACCCATAAATTTCCAATGGGGAAAACATATTTCATTTTTCCTGATTACTTTTTTATTTCTCACTAATTTATATTTGATTCCAGGGATGAGTTTTAAAAGAGACTCAATGACAAATGGAGAGACTATTCACAAAAGTAATAACTTCATTTCCTCTAAAATGGTTCAAATTGTGACACAGAGAACTTTAGGCATTTTTGAAATATTGACTTCTTGTGGTACTACTGGACAAAGAAATGTCGTCTTACCTATGGGGTAAAAGGAAAAATAAAACCTCAGATTTGATAATAAATATTCTTGTTTTGTGTTTGTAACACATTCAATATATGTGTATTCATGCGTGTGTGTGTGTGTGTGTGTGTGTGTGTGTGTGTGTGTGCATGTGCGTATGAAGAGAGAACTGAGGGACTTCTGACTTCCAGCTTTCAGAAAAAAGACACATGATTCCAACCTCTCTTCAGTCACTGAAAAGAGAGAAAGACTCTGGGAAGCAACCAACATGTAGAATGTTAGTCATGGCAGGGTGGAGCCAAGATGGCGGCTGGAAAGCAGGGACTGGCATGAGCTCCCCTCCAAGTCCCTCCAAAAACCTATAGAAACTGGCTTTCAACCAATTTTAGAACTGCAAAACCCACGGGGTAGCAGAGGGAAGCAGGGCTCTAGCCCAGGACAGCCTGAATAGTCTCTGGGTAAGGTCTATCATGCATGTAGCTGGGAGCAGAGGAGTGGAGCTGAGCGGAGACCAGCCCAGTGCGGGTGGCACGGACTGACCAGACCAGGAGCTGTGTGGAGTATGCCCTGGCGCCCTGAATCGGTGAGCTGTGGCAGTTGCCAGACTTCTCAACCCACAAATACCAAAGACAACAGAGTAGATTAGTGGGAAAAGCTTC
>CM053627.1:152023666-152043973 GCA_028646595.1 Phalanger gymnotis | reverse complement strand
GGCCTGGGGATCTGCGCTGGTTTCAGGCGCCCGGCTTTCTCCCAGCCTGTCTCCCACGTGTGTTTCACGGCCAGCCGCTTCCACTTTGGTCCCGTCTGGAGCAGCTCTGCATGCCGAGTGCTCTCCTAGCCTCCAGATTCGTTCCTTTGGCCTTTCAGACTCTCCTGGCTGGGAAATTTGCCCCACTCAGACTTCTCACGGTTTCTAACTCTCTCAAATCTGCTCAAATTCACTTTTTTATAGGAATCTGACAGAACTTGTGAGAGAGCTCCGGTAAGACGCTGTTTTCATGCGGCCATCTTGGCTCCCCACACAATTTTGTAATACAATATACATTCAGAGTAGATGGAAGACAATCACTGAGGAAATGAACTACAGGTGATTGAGACTGGGAAAGGTTTCCTGAAGATGGTAGAATTAGAGTTGAGTCTTAAAAGAAGTTGGGCAGTAGAGACAAAGGAGAGCTTTGCAGGTATGAGGGAGAACCAGTGAAAAGGCGTAGAACTGGGAGAGGACTGTCATAAACATGGAACAGTAAGAAGGGAAGTGTTGCCAAATTACAAAGTGTATAGAGAGGAGTAAAGTATAAGAAGACGTGAAAGATAGCAAAGGAAAGGTTGTGAAGAATTTTAGATGCTAAGCATTATTTTAAAATTTAATTCTGGAAGCCATAGACACTAAAAGAATTACTGAATAGAAGTTTGGGGGAATGGGGAACAATATGGTTAGATATGTGCTTTAGGAAAATCATTTCAACAGCTGAATGTAGAATGAATGAGGGAACAGACTAGAGAAATGGAGACCAATTAGAATTTTTCATTTTTATATATAGGGCAGCTATGAGATGAGAGCTTGCAAAAGAGTGATGGATGTGTAAATGGAGAGAAGAGAATGAATACAAGGTGAAAATGAGAAGTGACAAGACATGACAACAGATGGTATATGTGGAGTGAGTATGAGATTGGAGTCGAGTATAATACAGAGGTTGCAACAAGGATGATTGAAAGCATAGTGATGTCACCAGTAATAGGGAAGTTGAAGACAGGAGGATTTGGGGGAAAATGTAATGAGGTCTATTTTAGACATGTTGAGTTTGAAATACCTATAAGAAATTCTGTTCCAGATCTCCAAAGAGACAGTCAATGATCTCAGAGTAGGTAAAGAGAAAGATTACACATGTAGTAGAAATATAGAGATAGTGGGGACCTCTTGGTATATCAATATAAAATTTTGTTCTAAGAATTATAATAGGAATTATAGGATTTTTAAGATGAGAAATTAATTTCCATAGTTAAATATGCATGTTTGGAAAAAAAACAGAAGCAGATATTTCAGCCTGATATACAAGGAGTATGGTGATATTTTTAAGCAAATGCATTAAACTAACTGTGAATTTCATGTCATATTTTCATACAAAATTAGTTTTACTATTGTTTCTGACTTAAAATGGTATGGTAAGACTGATTTTTCAGATTTTTTGGAAATATAAAACTAAAACCAGTTGTGGTCTGATGAGACCATATTTGCAGTCAAGTCAATCTAAAATAATTTAACCAAGGTAGGACGATGAAATTGACTAGCAGTTTGACTGACTTACTAATTAAGATGGTTGATTTGTTTGTGTGTACAGACACAGGTAATAAGGCAGTGTTGTTTAGAGTTATAAGTTCAGGGAGTAGAAGTTTTAGCTGGACATATTTTTGCAAATGGAGCAGTAAGTTATAGTTATGAAGTTATTAATGTCAAGGCCTTCAATATGTCAGGGGCCAGATCCCCCCAGTATATTTGCATATCAGTATGCCTTTTTTATTTTCTTCATGACAAGAGAAGAATTGACTAGCTCAGTATGGGCTCCATGGCTGGCAAAGTGTCTAGAGTGGGGAGGATGTGGTTTTCACATAGAAATGAGATTTGTTCTTTTTCAAAGCTTTTTTCAAAGCTTCAAAGTTTACTTTTGGTGATTTTTCAGAGGAGCAAAATATTCATTCACTATAAAATATAAGATTTCAGAGTGATCTGATACCCCATTCTTCCAAGTGACAATGTTTGATAGGAGAAAAAAAGGATGAATAAATTCAGAATGCTTATGTCTGAATTTCATAGTCATAGTAATGATGAGGATGGTGATGATGATAGTATTTATGTACCCCTTATTATATGTAAGTGCCTTATAAAAAATAAAGTTATAGAAGAATGTGACTATTTCAAATAAGATGTAATTAATTGTAGAATTGCAAAATTTAGAGACATAAGAGAACCTACCATTCATCGCATCCATCTTATTCCCAAAAGTAATCCCTACTTTGACATTCCCACAAGTGATGATTCAGCCTCTGCGTGAAGACCTCCGAGAAAGAGGAATTCATCACCTCTGAAGAGAGCTCATTTCAATTTTAGATAGTTCTATTTGTTAATAAATTGTTTTTTTTAATTTTTTTCTCAATAATAAGCAACAATTTGTCTTTTTGCAATCTCCATCTACTATCTAAGAGAAGCTCTGCCTGTTTAGACAAAGTAGAACAAGTCTAACCCTTCCTCCATGTGATAGTCCATCATGACCCCTTCCACCATCAACCTACCAATTTTATCTTCTCCAAACTACATATCTGAATATCTTCTCTGGTAGAACAAGGATTCCAGGTCTTCACCATGGACTAGCTACCTTTAACTCATAAAATCATCATTTTGATGACAAAACTGTAGAAAATTATCCAGCAACAACAACGATATATAATAAAAACAAATCACATTTTGTATTCCATTCATTTCCATTTCCTCTACTGTCTACCTTCTTCTTCCTATCTATAAAAAGCAATAAAATAAGGTATTTAATTCTGAAAATCCCTTATGGTAGTCATTCATTCTAGTCTTGTGGCAAATGTTAGGTATCTGCCTTCTCAACCATTCTTGGCAATATTGTAATTCTCAATTGACAACTCATTGCCTCTTTTGTACTTGTAATGGTGTGTGTGTGTGCGCGCGCACGTAGTGGTGGTGGTGGTGGTGGTAGAGAGTGAGGAGGAAGATTTTGCTCTAAGCAGAAGAAAAGATTTCTGAAAGAGGTGATAGCACTGTCATGGGCTTGGGTTGGGGGAAAACTTTTCTTCTTGTTAACAGAATTGAAATACCTTGATAAAAATGGAATTGACCCTTTTTCTCATATAATGAGATATGACACTGCCACTTCTCTCTTCTCTACCCTACCATATGTACAGCAATTAGAAGGTACACAATGAAATCCTGCCTCCAGTCCAATGGGTACTGAGCAGCAAGTTTGAGAAAAATTTAAAATAAGAAAGTAATTGCACATTTTATGTCTAGGCAAAAGTAACATGAAAGATATATAGATACACAGTCAACCAGCATTTATTAATGGTCTACTATGTTCCACAACCTATGCTAAGCACTGGGGACACAAAGAATGGCTGATCCCTGACCTCAAGGAGCTTATAATCTAACGGGGGAGATATACAGAGAAATTATATAAACAATAAATTTTTGGTTGTCTCAGAAGGTAGTACTAAGATCCAGAAGAACTGGGGAAAGGCTTTTTATGGAATGTGAGATTTTTGCTGAGACTCGAAAAACCAGGGGAGCTACAAAGTAGCAATGAGATGAAGAGTGTTTCAAACATGGTGGAGAACTTTTAGATTCTTAATAGTAGTCAGAAGAGCAAAGATGAGAATTTTTTCACTTCCCAATGTATCTGTAAGGCGAGTGTCACAATACTGATGGAGACCATGAATATGCCTGTATAGTTCTGTAATTGGAGAATATAAGAGAATCTCCATATAGAAGGCAGAAGAAATAAAACATTTATTCAGACACCAGAGGATCAAATCCCAAAACTAGTAACTCCAATTCAGCATAGCAGCAATTATATCCCAAAGCCAGTAAGCCCATTTTATCATAACAGCAAGGAATTTAAAACACAGTATCACAGCAGGGAGCCAAGCCATCCCATAACCTTCTCCTCTGCTAGGGCCTTCCTGTAAACACTTCCTCACAAATTCTAGCTGTCTGCTTGCCTGTGTCCTCTAATCCCACAGTTCCAAGAGTTTGCAGTTCTGAGAGCCCTTGCAGTTCTGAGAGCTTAAGGCTACCCTCAGAGTATATATACCCTTTTTAAGGGCCTTCATCTTCTTCTTCGCCTTCCTTCTTCTCCTTCTCCTTTTCCTTCTCCTTCTTCTTCTTCTTCTCCTCCTCTCTCTCATTTTTGGCAAAATGGTTGATGTATCCTTATTTCAAAGTAGGCTCTACTAGGCTAATGACAGATTGTTTAATCTCTCTAATTTATAGTAATACTTATATATTTTGTAATTAATGTTCCTATTTGTAAGTTTTTTATTTACATATTTTTTTCTGAAAAAGTCATCACCTAAAAATCCTTTAGAGTCCTAATATAAGTTTTGTCTTTCAAAAAAGAATTTTTTGAGAAGAGGGGAGTTTATCTAGCCAAGTGCTTTATTATCCACTTGTTAATTAATCTGAAAATTAATAGTTGGGAAGGGAAGTCTGTCATATCTCACTTTCTCCAAAAAAGAAATGTGATAAATGTTTACTAATGTTTGTTGACTGACTGGTTGACTCACAAATCCATTCCTAAAATAAAAAATTAAAAACAATAACATTTAAATGGATTAATAATATTGGGCTAAGAAAAAGTGTAGATGATGATAAGAACAGGGAAATTCATTTCTATTTAGTGAAGAAGAAAATAAGATGAAAAAGATGATATTAGAATTTTTGCTTTGAATTAAATATATTTTAATCAATGAAAAATAGTTTTTAGCATTTAATACTCTTTGAGTGGAACTTAACTATATTTTCTAACTTATTTTAAAGCAAGTTATTTAAGTTGATGGTAAAATAATAACATAAGAAAGATACTCTCTAGTCTGAAGTTCATGTGATTAGCTTTTTAAAAGTTTAACATGAAAGCAGATATAAGGTAGGAAAAAAAGATTATTCTTTGAATTTTTCAACAGTTAGATAAACATAGAAGGTAAATATGGTTAAGACATTTTGAAAAACCTTAAAAATGTGTACCAAGTTTTTCAATGCATGGGTACTATGGCATAGAGCATCTGAAAATATGTTGTCTTGTAACCCTGGTCAATATTGCATATTGAGTTCATAACCATTGCCAACATCCATCTCTTTTTGGTTACATTCGATTTAGTATTAATCAGACTATCTCAAAGGATTATTTTCTTTCATTAGTTAGACTAATATTCTATACATAAAATTTATCAATAAAGAGGCCACTTTGAAGCACGAAATGATAACTTAAGATAGTATAATGAATCTCATTGTCACTAAGTCCTCCAAAGAAGAATGCAACAAAAATCAGGTACTTTTCCCTGTCCTGGTACATCTATCTATCTATCTATCTATCTATCTATCTATCTATCTATCTATCTATCTATCTATCCATCTATCCATCTATCTATCTAAATATAGATAGATGGATAGATATAGATATTGATATAGATATAGAGATATAGATATAGATATAGAGATGTAGATATAGATATATACATGTATATGCATATATGTATGTATGTGTGCATATATTTGCATATATGTGTATATGCATGTGCATATATGCTGGTGTATATATGTTGATGTATATGTATATACATATCCAGATGTAGATGTGGGTATATATATGTATGTGTGTACATGCATGTGTGTGTACACATAGATGTGCATGTGCATATATTGTACATACATGTATATATGTATGCATATATGCATGTGTGCATGTACATTTATATACATACACCTGTCTGTATATGTACATGTATATATGTGCATATGTATGTGTATGTATATATGAATATGTGTATATGTGTGTATACGTTTATGTATGTATATTCATGTACATATGCATATGTATGTGTTTATTTATCTATATATTTATATATCTCTATATCTCTATATTTATATCTCTATGTCTCTATATCTATGTATTTATCTATATCTATCTATGTGTATGTATATATGCATGTATGTATATCTGTATATGCATATGCATGTAAATATGCATGCATGTGTATATGTCTATGTGTACACATATGTATGCATATATGTATATGCATGTATATGTATGTGGATATGGATCTGGATATGTATGTGTGTATGTGTATATGTTTATTCATGTGTATGTGTATATGCATATGTATAGGTATATGTGTATACGTATATGTACATATATGTGTATATGTATATGTATACACATACATTCTCTAGGCTGAAATCAATGTATTAGACAAACGGCTTCCTTGGATTTGTTAAAATCAGCAGTTAATTAAGTGATGATATTCTTTTCATATTTCTACTACCAGTCATCTCAGAACTATGCTCTAGAGTTCAGGGCTGACTGTTCTTACAAACAACACAAAATATTTAAACATTGAATTCTTATCTCTATAATCCCAATGGAGATAAAATCTTGTGATTGTGGTGTAATTCTTCCCAAATTTCTGCTAGTTTCTACTACATTCTAGAATTGTCTTTGGCCTATCAACATCGTTAGATAAAGACTGATATTAAAAACAACTGTCTTCTATCTTCTTTTTTCTGGATTTGTAGTCATTGCTTGATGAGATACAATATAACCCAATATTTGATAGAGGTGTATTGAACTGGGTCTTGTTGACAGACAGCTTGAGAGCAGTCGCTTCGCCCCAACTTAACCCTTTTGCCGGTCTTCCCTCCTACTCCTTCAAAACATTTCTAAATATAATAAAAACATGTAGAAACAACAAAATCATTAAGTATTTTATATCCCCTATCAGGTTTTTCATTCACAAACTAAAATAGTGATGGCAATAGGGAAGAATTCCCCAGAAGCATGTGCTCAGATTGGTAAAGTACCACTGGAAACATAAAGGCTGCCTTTTCCTTTTCTGCTAGATAAAAATAAGAAATTTTTGTAAGAATTTTCTTTTCTTTGTTTTTCCTTGGGACCATTTTAAAAGTTTGCATTGCTTAAAACTAATGACTTCTTTAACCCACCCCATCTCATTACTCCTTTTCATCTCTCCCTTTTTTCTTTGATTTTCCTAATCAGTGAAATGTGTACCCAATCCTTTGTGTGTATTCTTCCCTTCTTTCACAAGTTCAGATAAGAGCGATGTTCAAGTGTCACTCATTATGCTTCTCCTTATTTCTTCTTTATATAATCTTCTTGTGTACCTCAATTTTCTGATACAATGTACCCCATCTTTCCTCTTCCCCTAACACTCCACTTAGTGATTCCTCTTCCTGTCTTCTTTTAAGATCATGAAAAGTCAGTAGAACCATACCCAGGTAGTCTATCTATTTCAATTATATCTATGATTCCTGATGATTACAGAATTCTGAGGCTATAAACATTTCTTCTCCCCAAATGAGGATATAGAAAGTTTATCTTTGTTTAGTCTCTTATGATTGTTCTCTCATGTTTATTTCTTTGTGTCTCTCTTGATTCTTGTGCTCATATTTCCAACTTTCCACACAGTTCTAGTCTTTTAAGCAGGAATGCTTGCAAGTTTTTTGTTTAATTAAAGATCCATTTTATCCACTGTAAGACTGTGCTCAGTTTTTTAGTAAGTTATTATTTGCAATTATATACATACATATATACATTCATACATACATATGTGTGTAGGTATAGATAGAGATAGATATGTATATGTGTGTGTGTGTGTGTGTGTGTATAAAATTTGTTGTTGTTGACTGATCTCCACATCTTTATAGGGATGGCTTCAAAGTCTTATATGATACTTACAGTAGCTCTATGGTACCTGAATTATTTCTTTTGGGCTGATTAGTGACACAGTGGATACAATGATGGGCTTGGAGTCAGGAATCTCCCATTCAAATCTGACTTCAGACACTCAGTAGCCATGCAATCCTGACAAGGCACCTAACCCTGTTTCCCTTAGTTTCCTCATATGTAGAAAAAGTTGGAGAAGGAAATGGCAAATCACTCCAGTATTTTTACCAAGAAAACCCCAAAAGAGGTCAATAGAGAGTTAAAGATGACTGAAATGACTAAACAATAATGACAACAACAGAACCTAGAGCTGAGACCTTGTTCTGTTCCTGGGGTTAGAACAAGAAAAGTACTCCTTGTTTCTGAAATAGCTTTTTGCTATAGTACACATTCAAAGACCTAATGGCTACTCAATCTGAAATGCTACACCTGGGTGCATTTGCTCTTTTTTTGTCTACTCTAGATATTTAATCCAGAACTTGGTAGTGAATTACAAAGGTGTCAACTGACACCTGCTTTTGCATCCTGTGCAATGTTATGTTATCTCTGTAGAGGTCTGGAACTTATTCCTGACCTTTTTCAGTTCCTTCCAACCAGAATGTTCTATATACCTGTGCTCTGACCAAGCCCTTTCTCCATATTCACTGATCTTTCTCTATGTCTTTCTATGCTGACCTGGGTTAGAAATAAGGCTCACAGATTTTTCTTTTCTTTTTATGTTAAGGATTTAACAAATTGGATTCAGTCTTGTGTGTTTTTGAAAAATCTTTCAAGAGGATTTGAGTTAGCAAGTTGTATTTCTTTCAATTCCACTGCCATCTTGGCTCCAATGCCAAGTGACTTGTTCAAGGTCACATAGGTGAGATTTA
This sequence comes from Phalanger gymnotis, assembly GCA_028646595.1. Lineage (NCBI taxonomy): Eukaryota > Metazoa > Chordata > Mammalia > Diprotodontia > Phalangeridae > Phalanger > Phalanger gymnotis. The sequence goes on along the minus strand of CM053627.1, from coordinate 152,035,339 downwards.
AATGCAGGTCCTCCAATCTCAGAGTCACTGCCTTACCTAATGTGCCATTTCACTACTCTTGTAATTATTAGATCAAGTGTTTGAATATATTTCCTCTTCCTTTTTTATTTCAGTACCCCTTTAGAACTTAATAAAAATTAAGTTCTAAACTGTTTCTCCAGCTGAAAAAAATCTCTTTGAAAGTAAAATGTTTGCATTATATCTGGAATACCAGAACTTAATGATTTAAAAATTCTAGTGATCCTCTAAGCAAATTATATAATTGCATACAGAAAAAGTGAGCCATTTAAGTATATCCCCCCCCTCAAGCATGATTTTGTTTAAGAATAAAAAATAAATTTTGCATTAAGATTGGATGAAGATAGTACTTCAGGAATGAAATTGATTTGGGGAGTCTCTAAAGTATTCTTTTACTTAGTTTGTACTCCAGGAATAGAAATGCAGCATTCAAACTCTGATCTCTCTCCTTTAAAAAAAATTTAAAAAAAACTGTTCTTGCTCCTTTAAAAAACAAACTATGATTACATTATCATAGGGATCCCTCCATGAGGAACCTACCCTTACAACTATCTCAACACCTTCACTACAACTTATAATCTTAGAGAGTTGCCTGGAGAACTTAGATGCTAAATGTCTTACCCAGAGTCAAATGCTTGTACGTGTCTATGGTTTTATTTGAACTTATGTCATCCTGGTTAAAACCATCCTTACATCAGATTTACCTCAGTGCCTCTCTTGTCACTTCCATGGAATGAAAATGTAGCTGTTTGAAGGCAGACATATGTATTTTGTAGGGGTAATCAAGAAAGGGAATGGAAGAAGAGAAAGCAAAGGAGAGAGTATAGGAAGAAAGGGGGGAAAGAGCAGGGAGGAAAAAAGGAGAATTCTAATAATCAAATTCTAACTGAAGTTGTGATGAATTTTGAATAGTAACTTGATAATCATATCTATTTAATTTGTAATTTAGCTAAGACATTAGAAATAAATTCACAAAGTATAAAATTGAGTATTTTTCTTTACTATTTTTCTGTGCAATTGGAAAAAAAATGTTCCCAAAAGGTAGTGTGTGAGAAAATATGAAATTTTCCTTTAAGTATCTGTTTTTGAAGAGCCAGTAGGGACGTGGGGGCCTAGCTTTGTCCTGTTTATTTGTCTCATTTGATTTTATACCAGTGCCATTGCTCTAAGAATTTCTTAACATAACAGTAGAAGGCAATTCCATTATACTCATCGGAAAAGCCATGGTTTGCACTTTGTGAGTAATAATCTAAAGAAAGGTAGTTTTAGTGCTTATTTTGTCTCCTTTCCTATGTCAGAAAACTTGCCAATTTAAATAACTTGGAGATAGAGTAGTAAAAGGTTGGAGTCATAACTTGGTAGCTCATAAAGAGTGAGAAAGGAACTCTCTGAACTTGGATGGGGTTGCCTTGAAGACAAAAAAAAATCCAAGAATCAGTTGGGGTGAGAGTTAGTGATAGGACAATGGCAAATATTAGGTGAGAGATGATGAAATGTTACAAGGATGAAACTTATTATGCTTCTGAATTTCCTGATATATCCAGGCAAGCAATTGCATCTTTCTGGGCTTTTTACAATCAGGAAAAAAATCTTTGGGGACTTCCCTTTAGTAATCATTTGCAAGCTCATGCAGCACCACAAATTAAAAATAATAGTTCAATTTTATAATGGAAGCATAAGTATTCACAAAGGTGAACAGAGATTTAGTTTTCTTCCGAACATAAAGCAGCTTCATGCAGCTTAATCCCCATGAGCTATTTGCACCAACGAGTCTTAATAGCTCTTAATATCTCATATGTCTGTGTAAAATACATATATGTGTATTTATATTTGTATTGATGCATATTTCATGTATCTATTATATTCCCTTGCCAGATTTTGTAGTATGAGTTACTATGCATCTCTTTTGTCAAAAATGTAATTATCTAATAATGTGTTCTGGGAGATGGGCTAGCTAGACTCATAGAGCACTGATTCACAAGCATTTAATTTTTGTTTTTAATAAGAGACTGTGGGAAAAGTCATCTTGATCCCTCTGGAAAGTGGACACAGTACTAAAGCTTAAGTGAGACTTCCCAAGCTTGAATTTTTCTTTGCAAACTCATTTGAGCAGTTCATTAAGTGTTGCTAGCACTACAGGGCAGCCTTGCTCTCCATTGTGACCCTTAAAGTATTCCCTTTAGTAAATCACAGACTAAGAAGTCAAGAGACATGAACTTAAAACAACTCTCTCATGTAAAATTATTATACCAAAATATTTTTAAATTTCCCAACATAGTATGGGTGGTGGCTCCTGCTTTATAAAGAACTCACTTTCCCTACTTCATGAGAATGCTAATTATTTGAATCAGCAATCATCTGTCCAAATTGTTTTGGCTGAATCAGAAGATCTCAAGGAAGCTAATTGTATCTTGCCACTGATCCTGAAGCAGATGAAAATTTCTAGGAAATACACATGTCCATTCCACTCTGGTGTATACCTTTCCAGCTAAATGACTGGAGACCATGCACAAGTTAAAAACAACTTCACCCATACTTTTTAAATCTTAATATCTCATGTCTTCTTTGATAAAAATAAAACAAAATAACTAGTTAACATTGTATGTAGCTACTATGAGAAGTAATAAGGCTGATGTAAACCTATTTAGAGGTGGTGTATCAAATACTAAATGCCCCATTTTACTGGTTGACACACATTTATCACTTCATTTCACAGTACAGTAAACAACTCATAAGTCACTTGGCTAATTTGATTGACAGCAGCCTTGGGCTTTCCTTAGCCATCATTTACTGCATTGCACTAAGTTCAACCTCCATGATAATTGGCTTCAAAATAATAAAAAATACACATCAAAAGTCTGTTTTAAAAGAGGGGGAAAGAAGGAAGTGAAAAAATACAAGAACAATAAATTATGGGAATTTCTCATTTGAGTAAGTAACAGTTTTAATAGCTTTCTCTAAGTACTGAGTGCGTTCAATTGAACATCTGCTTTCCAGCTGTGCATATTGATATATGACCAAGTTTTTATTCTTTTCCCCTTTAAATGTATCCATAAGTTTTTAAGAGCTCTACTACCTGACTTTCTGACAATGCCTTGATTGTGAAAGATATAAAAATGTCAAAAATTCTGGAGGCCATTTTATGCCCAGGATATTATTTTTCGATTGAATTCAAAGACAGATGTCTATGAACAATTAAACCATTCTCCAATCACACCTTGTTCCAGCTGGAATCATAGAATTAAAAGGAAATAAGCCTTCATGACTCACTTATTTTTGTAGTACCTGAAGCTTTCTGAACTGCTGATAGAGTATTATTAAATATTTCTGTTGTTGGAATTATATATATATATATATATACACATACATATACATACATATGTATGCACATATTATCTGTATATGTTTAATATGTGTGTACATATATACACATGCATGTATGTATTATAATGCCCTATGTTTGAATCTAGGATGTTTGTTCTTTGATATTAAATTTGCTTTTTCTTCTTATGTAATAATTCTTATGCTTAGCCAGCTGCAAAAATTCCCAGTAGATGAAGATTAGGCTATCTAAAGCTTAATAAATCCCTCATCAAGTCTTAGGGAGTTGAGTAATAAAAAAATCTCACCACAACAATCCGGATCGCAAAGAGAAACTTGCTAATCAAAATAGAAGTAACCCAATATCATGTCTTATAGGGGAAACATGGATTATTTTGTCCCCCTTCACCAAAAAAAAATTCCCATATAAGATGTTATCTTCTTCCAACAAGGCTTTATCGTTCCTGTCACCATAGCAACTAAATAGCTCTGAGTTGCAACCTAAACATGGGACTACATAGCATGCACTTATGAGCCACAGCATTATCACTTTGTTCATAAGATAGGAATTCAGAAAACTCCAGTCATTCACACAAAGGAAAACCTTCCACTCTCTCCCCACTGGTCCCATAATGTGGTTAATGAAAGTATTTCCCATGTTCTGGCACTGTATGGATTAAGTATCTTAAGATCAGGACTGATAAAACCTGAAGGATCCATACACTCATCATAGTCCCAAGATACATTTCAGAAGAACAGCCTGGATGCTCACAGAGCTAATATAAAATGGAAGACAAGATTTACAGATTGATTTGTTTAATTTTATTAAATGACAGTAAGGAAGCCTGGGCTGCGTCTTTTTCTTACTAACATTTATGATTAGGAGCCAATGCTACACGAAGGCATGAAGAAGTAAAGTGCCTGACCAAAGGAAATGGGATACTGTTGACCCATAAACTATTATAGAACCATTTTTTTCCAGATTTTGAAAGAGTGATGTCATTTGATTCTCTTAAAATACTATACTTACCCATAATTCATGGCAAAATTTATTCTTTTCTAACCTTGGACAAATCAGCGAACCTCCTTGGGTATCAGTTTTTTTCAATTATAAAACGAGGAAGTGGATGTCTAAATATATCTATGATCTATGAACATTCTAAGTTACTATAACACAACAAAAATTATAAACCCCATGGTTGAGTTTCTCAAAGATGCCTATGCTGGTTGCTCTACTCATCTTGAGTATGCATGAGGAAGAGCCCCAGAAGATATTCCCCTTAAAATGATGACCTATCATTACTATGGCCAGAAGACAGAGCCTCTTGTAGTAACCGAATAGAATGCTTCACATATAATCACTTTTCCTTGCATTGCTATGTTCTGTCATCTCTTTTATACTCTAATGGCTACACCTTAGAGTCTAAAGCTTAGACAAATAGTTCTCAGTGAGCAAAAACTTCATTTACTCTACTGACTTTTTAAGTCAACACGAAACCTTTCTCTGTATTTTGATTTTTAAATTGTTTCCCTCTGAATTCATAGGGTATTGATTAGCTTTGCCACCCATTTACCACTGGCATGACCATCACCCCTATCACCACCACCTGGATAGATGTAAGAAACAAGAATTTATTAGGAACTTGCTATGTGCCACATGTCATCTTAAGATATCACAATCACAATACCACCACTACCACAATTCTGTTGCTGTCAATAATACAGCTACATCTAATTAATAATATTGTCATGTTTTGAAATTTGTATTTTACATATAAAGTTTACAATGATCTTAATATGTATCATTTCATTTGATCCTCCCAACATATTCTGTGAGGTAGATGTTGTTATCACTATATTACAAATGAAAAAAAAAATTGAGGTTTAAGGAGTTTAATTTTGGTGACCAACTTTGCACAGCTTATAAACATCTGAAGCAGGATATGAACCCAGATCCATCTGATTTCCATCATTACCTTGAATTGAAATTTATCTTATCTGCTTAACTAGCCTGGAAACCACCTCCTGCTCTGACCCCATAGCAACAACTATGATTTGAACTTGTTTATAGCTTTGGTCCTGTTAAGTCAAGTCAAATAGTAATTCATAAATACCTACTATGTGCCAAATGCTGCACTAAGTGCTAAGGATACAAAGAAAGACCCAAAACAATCCCTGCTCTCAAGGAAGGAAAATACGAACATTAAAAAGGATAAAGAAAGATTTCTTGCAGAAGGTAGGACTTTAGCTGACACTTGAGGAAGTATGGGAAGGCAGGAAGTAGAATCGATGCACAGCCAATGAATGAATCCTCAGGCACCTCCATTCCAATATATCCTCTGAGAATTTGTCAATGTTGTTTATAGAGATCTATTGGCCAAGGCACTTGGATCTGATCATATATAACATAAAGAAGAAATTCATTCTAGAATTTTCACAATTTTGAAAATACTTAGAGATCATTAAAATGTCTCCAAGAGGTAAACAGTTAGTTGATACATCAAGAGAAATGTGATACAGGGAAATATATGCCCACCTATGGTGTGAGGTAAATATCGCATTCAGAGTTTAGATTTTTAAAAAATAGTTCCTATTGATAAGTGTTTGAGAGTTTCTGAATACTCTCATTCTTAGTGACAATCTGAATGTTTTTGAGAACTTTGATGTAGGACTTAATAAAGTATACTATGTCCTGAAAGATATTTTTCTAACCTTCTTGACAGTAAAAAAAAAAGTTGACAAAAAACATATTTTGTACACACTATGTCATGCAGCTGAAAAAGCAACTTATGAGGAAAATGAGTTGGGCCTAAAATTGAGTAGAAATGAGAGGTTCACTTGGATTACACTGGGGAAACTACTCACTTATTTCAGTGACCGTAAATGACTTTCTACTACCAAACCCTTATTCCTTATCCTTAATGATAGTATTGTCCTGGTCATTGTGTATTTCTGCAAATCATAAGACATAATGATCTTGGATGTATTAAAATTAACAGTTACTAAAAAAGTAAAGCAAAGAGCATGAGAGCTTTACAATGGTAGCTGCATACTACTGAGGATGTTTTATAGGTGAAAAGACATTTTTTTTTAATACAAAGCTTCTTATAATTAGGATCTGTTCCTTTTCTAAAAGTAAACTAGTTACAATAGTAGTTGTTTAATAAGGGTTTGTCAAATTAAATTAATTCATGTATATTTGAAAACATATAAGAAGGAACACAAATTTAAAATTATACTGAAGTACATTTGAGATCACATCAATTGGACGTTTTATTCAACAGTGCTTACTAAGGGCTTTACAAGTGTTTGTTGAAAGTAACTGAATCACTCATATTTGAAAAAATACATAAGAGAAATTTAATCTGATACTAAAATGCATATGAGGTCTCATTAATTTGGATTTCTGTCCAATAATACACATCGGAATAACGTGTGTTAGCCTATTTTGTGCCACTTTTGTGCCATGTCTTTTCATATATTTGCTATAGGCCTATTCCCAATGTTTCATACGTTTTCTTTGTTGTCTCCTGACATTGTAATTATACCAGTAAAGAGAGAGGACCAGTCAAGATGGAAAAGTAAGAAAAAGCAGTAGAGCTCAGTTCTGCTAGCAATTATTTCAACCAAAATCTAACAGGAGCTCCAAATAGAGTAGAGATTTGAAAACCTAAGGAAAAATTTTTAAAAAAGCCTCATGTCTCTAGAAGATTACAACTATTATATAAAGTAAGGTGACCAGGACAAGAGCTGTGGAATATAGGTGGTCCAGGAATGAGAACTGCAGGTGCCTCTGGTCTGACCCTGAAGAAAGTATAGCAGATAGCCCAGGAACCAGAACAGAACCTCAAATCCTCTCTCCTTGAGAAGGGAATCATAAATTCAACCCCTGGACAAAGAACAAGGATAAGCAGACAGAATCATTTTGGACATGCAGAAACTTCTAGCTAGCTGAGAGGACTTGGGACCAATAACTTTCTTTTGGAGCTCTACCAAGAGATACGTGTGTAGTTGTATTGCTTAGACAGAAACCAGCGTCTGGAGGCTGGAAATTTCAGGAGGCATCAATTGTGTTTGATCAGGAAGCTTTGCAGGGGCTACTGAAATTTCCTGTTTCCCTAACACGAGTTGCTTCTAGGAACCTTAAAGAATACAGTATACCATTCTCTTAAAATATAGCAGCAGGACATTAGGTAAGGTGGCTTTTGATCACAAAAGGCCACAACAGTTCATCTACAAGTCCAGAGCACTGGCCCTAACACAAAGTTCTAATCCAGGAAGAAAGTCTGGAAGAACGAGTAAACACCAATGATAATAATAAACAGTTAATTTAGTACCAAGAATGTCCATGAGAAACTCAGAAGAGAAGAATTACTCTAAAATACCTACACACAAAAGAAAACACAACTTGGGTATAAGGTCAATTTGAATTCCTGTGATAAATGAAGCAAGAATTTTTCTTTATACTTAAAATGACATAATACAAGAAATGAGAGTACTAGAAGAAAAAAATGAGAGCTATAGATTAAAGCCTTCAAAAGGGAATTAACAACTTAGCACAGGAAATACAAAACCTTATGCAAGTAACAGACTCTCTAAAAATTAGAATGGGCCAAAGAGAAGATAATGACTTCATGAAAAATAAGATATATTAAGACATCAAATTTTGAACTGATAGAAGAAAATATAAGATATTTCATATCTGAAAAACATACTAGTAAAGAGAATATTATTTGTCCTTCATTTTCAAAGAGTACCAATGGCATTATGGGGCAATGTCTTCATTTGCAGATGAACTGGATTTAAGCAAGGCAGATTTGCACCATCATCAGCCTCAGTCACTCTTCCAAAGTTGAAGTCCAGTGGCAAAATAAAATTCAGGATGCCTAGTGATGACCCAGGATGCAGGATATGACCTTGGCATTTTTGATATCTGACCAAATTCTAGGTGCTCCATCGCTCCTGCGTCAATCATCTTCATGGCATTTGGGGGAAAAATTCTCATCTGCCCATTCTGCCAGAATTCTTCACATGCTTGGGGTAGACATCCTTCTAATTCAGCAATGGATTTGAGGCCTGTTGGTTACCTTCAACTTGGTTTAGCCAAACTGCTGAGATGGTTTTATTGGGATGTGGCTACTTCTTAGATCCACAGGTGAGAGCTTGGTGAAGATGGACACAAAAGGCAGACAAGCAGCCCCCAAAACGACTCAATAAGCCTGCAAACCAGAGTTGCTAGTGCTCCCTGAACACCTCATACACTCTAAAGACAATCTAAGTAACAGTCAACTACCCACAAGCCATGACCATAAAAAGAGATTATCATATTTTAAGAAATCACAAAAGATACTAAAAGAGTATAGTGGTTTCCCGGTTGACATTGTTTATTTTTGTCATTTGGGCATGAGCAATGTGCATATTTAATCAGATACAACAAGGGATAATCAGAACACACAAAAGGGAATAATAAAAGAATTACTGAATTAAAATAGTGACAAAATTAATAATACTGTATGACTAGAAAAGGAGTAGGAGAGAAAAGAAAGTGGAAAAGGAAAAATTGAGGAAGAAAACAGGAGAAATACAGGAAGAAAAGTATAAAGAGAGGAACAGGAAAAGGGAGAAGAAAGGAAGAAGAAGAAGAAGAAGAAGAAGAAGAAGAAGAAGAAGAAGAGAAGGAGGAGGAGGAGGAGAAAGAGGAGGAAGAGGAAGAAAATGCTCTTTGGCCTTCCTACTCCTCTCCTTCTTTTAGTTTGGCAAGGAAGTCAAGGTTAATAAGAGAGTTGAGGACATTCGCCAAAGGAGTGTCTATATGAAAAAATTTACGTAACTTTGTATTTGCATATATCTTTGTTGCTCATGGTTCATCATTTTGTTTTCCTTCTTTTAATAAAATTTCCTCTCTGTCATTATAAGCTGCTTGCTTTGCATAGGGACTTCGGTTGCATAAGGAAAAAAAAAAAACATGAAAAAGATTTCCATACAGTTAAATGGCCTGGTGAACTTTTATTATACATGGATAAAATAAATGTCCATATTAATAAACAAGGATAATCAATTTAGACCAACAGTTTTTAATCTGTAGCTCATGAACTTATTTTTAATATCTATCTAATAAATATTTAAATATATTTGGTTTCCTTTGAATTTTATGAGTTTTTTTAATATATTTAAAACTTTTCCAGAAGGGGCTAATAGACTTAACTAAAAATTAAGATATCCTCTTTTTAAAAATTAGGAACTAAGGATAAGAAAAACTGTTATTTTACCTAAGTTACAAAGTTAGTAAGTTGAAATGCCAGACTTTGAACTGAGGTACTCAGACTTCAAAATCCAGTGTTGTTTCACCATACTGTGCTTCGTGAGTTCCATCTACTAGAAGAATCACATATAATTATATAATGGCTCCTCCACTTGCTACACTCAAAGATTGGCATACATTTAATTGAATGAAAGATTGGCATAAATATAATTGAATTACTTTTTTATTTAATTTATTTTTAGTATTTAACATTCATTTCCATAAGATTTTGAGTTCCAAATTTTCCCCTCATCTCTCCCCTACCTCCAACCCCAAGGTGACATGCATTCTCATTACCCATTCCCCCAGTCTGCCATCCTTTCTATCACCCATCTCCCCCTCTTATCCCCTTCCCCCTTACTTTCTTGAAGGGTAAATAGATTTGTGTGTGTGTGTGTGTGTGTGTGTGTGTGTGTGTGTGTGTGTGTTGTGTGTATTTCCTTCAACTACCCTACTAGTGAGAAAGGTCTCATAAGTTACAACTATAGTATTTCCATGTAGGAATGTAAACACTTTCAACTTCAATAATCCCTTAGGATTTCTCTTTCCTGTTTACCTTTTTCATACCTCTCTTGACTCTTGCATTTGAAAGTCAATTTTCTGTTCAGCTCTCATTGCCCCATCAATAATACCTGAAAGTTTTCCATCTCACTGCATGTCCATTTCCTCCCCTGAAGTACCATATTCAGTTTTGCTGGTAGGTTGTTCTTGATTTTAGTCCTTATTCCGCAATCTGTCCTCTTTTCTATCAATTCCCCCACACCCCTCTTATCCAGTTCCACCCTACTTTCCTGTAGGGTAAGATACCCAATTGAGTGTGTATGTTATTTCCTCTTTAAGCCAAATTCAATGAGAGTGAAGTTCACTCATTCCCTTTTACCTACCCCTACTTTCCTTCCATTATAACAGCTTTTTCTTGCCTCATTTATGTGAGAAAATTTACCCAATTCTTTCTCTCCCTTTCTCCTTCTCTCAATATATTTCTCTCTCACCCCTTAATTTTATTTTTTAGATATCATTCCTTCATATTCTATTCACCCTGTGACTTCTGTCTCTCTCTATATATACACACACACACGTATACATATATACATAATAAGTATTCATATATGTATATACATATATACACACATACAGACACATACACAAACATATATGTGTATGTGTGTGTGTGTGTGTGTGTGTAGTATATTCCCTTAAGTACCTTAATACTGAGAAAGGTCTCATGAGCTACAAATATCTTTCCATATAGAAATTTAAACAGTTCCATTTTAGTAAGTCCCTTTCAATTTCTCTTTCCTTTTCATGCTTCCCTTGATTCTTGTATTTGAAAGTCAGATTTTCTATTCAGCTCTGGTCTTTACATCAAGAATACTTGAAAATCCTCTATTTCACTGAACATCCATATTTTGCCCTGAAGTATTATACTCAGTGATTCTTGGTTTCAATCCTAGATCCATTGACCTCCAGAATATTATATTTCAAGCCCTTCAATCCCTTAATGTAGACACAATTAGATCTTGAGTATCCTGATTTTGTTTCCACAATCCTAGAACTGTTTCCTTCTGGCTGCTTGCAGTATTTTCTCCTTGACCTAGGAACTCTGGAATTTGGCTACAATATTCCTAGGAGTTTTCCTTTTGGGATATTTTTTTTATTTTTTTCCTATTATTTAATATATTTAGTTTTCGGCGTTGATTTTCACAGGAGTTTGAATTACAAATTTCCTTCCCATTTCTACTCTCCCCCCCACTCCAAGATGGCATATATTCTGGTTATCCTGTTCCCCAGTTATCCTTCCCTTCTGTCACCCCACTCCCCCCCCCATGCCCTTTTCCCTTTCTTTCTTGTAAAGCAAGATAAATTTCTATGCCCCATTACCCATGTATCTTATTTTCCAGTTCCATGCAAAAACTTTTTTGTTTTTGTTTTGGAACATCTATTTTTTAAAACTTTGATTTCCAAATTCTCTCCCCTCTTCCCTTCCCACCCACCCTCCCTAAGAAGTCAAGCAATTCAACATAGGCCACATG
>CM053627.1:152003777-152023166 GCA_028646595.1 Phalanger gymnotis | reverse complement strand
TGAGTTAGTCTATTTTTTAAGGTGCTGTTTTCTTCAGTATATTTTTCAGTATATTTTTGGGTCTCCTTTAGCAAGTCATTGACTTGTTTTTCATGGTTTTCTCTCATCGCTCTCATTCTCTTCCCAATTTTTCCTCTACTTCTCTAACTTGCTTTTCCAAATCCTTTTGGAGCTCTTCCATGGCCTGAGACCAGTTCATGTGTTTCTGGGAGGCTTTTCTTATAAGCTCTTTGACTTTGTTGACTTCTTCTGGCTGTATGTTTTGCTCTTCTTTGTCACCAAAGAAAGATTCCAAAGTCTAAGACTGAATCTGGGTATGCCCTCACTGCCGGGCCATGTTCCCAGACATCTTACTTGACCCTTGAGTTTTTCAGTGGGTTATGACTGCTTGTAGACTAAAGAGTTCTATGTTCCAAGCCTGGGGGTATGTGCCAGCTCTTCCACAGCAGCACTCCTCCTTCCCCAAGAACCCCCAACCAGGACTGGACTTAGATCTTCAGCAGGCTCTTCACTCCTGCTCTGATCTGCCACTTAATTCCTCCCACCAGGTGGGCCTGGGGCCAGAAGCAACTGCAGCTGTAGTTCTGTAGGTGCCCCACCTCTGCTGCCCCTGGGGTGGTGGCCGAACTGCAAACTGTATCCCAGTCCCCAGCAGCTTCTCCCACTAACCTACTCTGTTGTCCTTTGTGTTTGTGGGTTGACAAGTCTGGTAACTGCTGCAGCTCAGTGATTCAGGGTGCTAGGCCACGCTCCGCCTGGGTCCTGGTCTGGTCCATCTGCGCCGCCCATGCTGGGCTCTGCTCCGCTCAGCTCTGGGCCCCTCTGCTCCCAGCTCCGCGTGGGATAGACCTGACCCAGAGACCATCCAGGCTGTCTTGTGCTAGAGCCCTGCTTCCCTATGCTATTTTGTGGGTTCTGCATTTGTAGAATTGGTTCAGAGCCATTTTTTATAGGTTTTTGGAGGGACTTGGCAGGGAGCTCACACTAGTCCTTGCTTTCCAGCTGCCATCTTCTTGGGATCTTTTTCAAAACGTGATTTGTGAATTGTTTCCATTTCTATTTTACCCTCTGGTTCTAAAACATGAGTGCAGTTTCCTTGATAATTTCTTTAAAGAAGATGTCTAGGCTATTTTTGATCATGACTTTCAGGTAGTCCAATAATTTTTAAATTGTCTCTCCTGGATCTATTTTCCATGTCACTGATTTTTGCAGTGAGATATTTCACATTGTCTTCCACTTTTTTTCATTCTTTTGGTCCTGTTTTATAATTTCTTGATTTCTCATAAAGTCATTAGCTTCCTTTTGCTCCACTCTAATTTTTAAGGCCTTATTTTCTTCAGTGATATTTTGGACTTCCTTTTCCATTTGGCCATTTCTGATTTTTAAGGCATTCTTCTCCTCATTAGCTTTTTGGACCTCAGTGGCCATTTTGGTTTGTCTATTTTTAAGGTGTTATTTAAGGTGTGAGTCTCCTTTAGCAAGCCATTAACTTGTTTTTCATGATTTTCTCATATCACTTTCATTTCTCTTCCCAATTTTTGCTCTACTTATTTTACTTGACTATCCAAATCCTTTTCAACCTCTTCTGTGCCCTGAGACCAATTCATATTTTCCTTGGAGGCTTTTAATATAGGATCTTTGACTTTGTTGTCTTCTTCTGGCTGTATGTTGTGATCTTTGTCACCAAAGTAAGATTCTACAGTCTGAGTTTTTTTTACACTCTCTGCTCATTTCCTCAGCCAATTACTTGACTGTTGAGCTCTTTGTCAAGGTAAGACCACTTCCAGATTGGAGGGTGCTGTGTCCCAAGCTTCAGGGATTTTGCGCTGCTGTTTTCAGAGCTACCTCTAGGCACCTATAAATTTTCAGTTCTTCTGAGGTGGTATAATCCAATGAGAAGTGTTTGCTCCTGTCCTGGCCTGTGCTCTGATCTGTGAGTGATCTCAATCACTCTTTTTTGCCTTGTAACTGCTAGGAGTACTCCCTCTCCACAGCCACCACAAGCTCTGCTACACCAGTACTCCTTTATCCCCCAGGATCAGCCACCAGGACTGTGACCCTGATCCAAGTAGGGCAAAGCAAGAGAATCCTGCCTTAGCACCAGCCAAGATATTCCTGCATTCCTGCTCTGATCAGCCACTTCCTTCTCCCCACCATCTATGGGCCTGGGGTTCTGGAAGCAGCCACTGCATCTGTTGTTGCCGCAGCCACCTCCTCTGCCCTGAGGCTGGGGCTAGACCATGTACTTCTATCGCTCTGTTTCAACAAATTTTCCCACTGACCTGCTAAGTTATCTTTAGCATTTGTGGGTTGAGAAGTCCTAAAGCACCACAGCTCAGTGATTTAGTGCCCTGATGCCTGCTCTGCTGGGTCTGCTGAAGCCTGGTCTGTGCTGGCAGGTTGGGCTGTGCTCTGCTTCCAGCACAGTATGGTATACCCTTCCCAGCAATCATCCAGGCTGTTTTGGGCTGGAGACTTGTTTCACTCTGTCATTTCTTGGGTTCTGTAGCTTTAGAATTTATTTAGAGTTGTTTTTACAGGTGTTTGGAGGGATTTGTGAGAGAGCTCAAACAAGTCTTGGCTTTCACTCAGCCATCTTGGTTCCCCTCCCTCTGCTTTTCTTACTTGACTTTCAAACTCTTTTGTGAGCTGTTCCATGGACTGTGACCAATTTTAATTTTTTCTTGGAGGATTTTGATGTGCTCTGACTTTGTTGTCTTCTTCTGGTTGTATGTTTTGATCTTCTTTGTTACCAAAGTAAGATTCTATAGTCTGGTGTTTTATACTGTTGGCTCATTTTCCCAGCCAATTACTTGACTTCTGAGCTCTTTGGCAAGGTAGGACTCTGCTTCCAGAGTGGAAAGAGCTGTGTCCCAAGTTTCAGTGGTTTTGCACAGTTCTTGTCAGAGATACTTCTAAGCACCTGGAAATTTTCAGTTCTTCTAAGGCGCTATCGTCAAAGGAGTGGTGTTTACTCTTCTCCTGGCCTGTACTCTGGTCTCTGAGTAACCACAACAGTCTTTTATTCCTTGGAATTGTGAAGAAGATTCCCTCTCCACAGCCATACTAAGCTCTCCCATGCCAGTGCTCCTCTTCACCCCAGGACTGCCACCCAGGATTGTGACCCAGATCCAAGCATAGCAAAGCAAGAGAATCCTGCATCAGCACCAGCAAAGAGATGCCTACAATTCCCCTTTGATCAGCCCCTCGATCCCTACCACTGTCCATGGGCCTGGAGCTCAGAAAGCAGCCACTGCTGCTAGTGCTGCTGCTCCTGCTACTATTGCTACTGCCTCTGTCACCTCTGCCACCCCAGGGCTGGGGCTGGACCATGCTCTTCTCTCACCCGGGTCCAACAGAGTTTCCCCCATGACCTTCTATTTTATCTTTGGTGTTTGTGGGTTAAGAAGTCTGGAAAACCCCACAGCTGCCAGTGATTCAATCCTCTGAGGCCTGATCAAACCCTGTCTTTGCCCATGGGGCCAATGCTAGACTGTGCTCTGTTCCCAGTCTGGTGTGATAGACACTTCTTGTTGGCCTTCCAGGTTGTCTTGGGATGGAGATTTGTTTCAATCTGTCATTTTGTGGGTTCTGTAGCTCTAGAATTTGTTTAGTTTTTTACAGGTTTTTGGAGGGGGTCTGGGAGAAAGCTAAAGCAAGTCCCTGCTTTTTCTCCACAATCTTGGCCCTGCCCCCTGAAAGAATCCAGTTTTTGAAAAACTCGCTTATATAAAGCAAATTTGTGCATGTCTGTGCATGTGCATGTTTCTAATCAGTCTATTATCTTAGCATCCCAAGACTTGGTTTAAAAAAAGAAAAAGATAACAAAGAATCTACACAGGGGAAATTGTTCTTCCTTGTGGAAAACCAGGCATGAAACAAAGACAGGTTTAATGAAAATTATATATATGAAAGTCCATGTATTACAGGAAGTTCATAGAACTAAAGAAGCACTCAAATGGAAACTTCAGCTCTTTCACCCAATAGCAATTATTTTCCAAGCATGTAGTTGAATGGAGGAGTTTGTTCCAATCACATCAGACTCAAAGAGGCTTTCTTTTAAATGTACAATACTGACAAATTACAAGAGGTGTTTATTAACTTTATGGGTTTCTTCATTTAACAAGTCAGGCAATTATTCTATTTCAGCCTTTTTGTATGAAAAAGGGAAGTCCTTTATCTTTCACCCTTAATTGTTTTCTAGGGTTTCATTATGTAGAAATGTGTTGTTTTAACTTGGTTATTGCTTTATCAGATTTTTATTTCAGTGAATTCCACTGTGTAACACAGACACTTTAGATAACATTAGAAAGGAACAAATCACTAAGACTAGATAAGTGCTTAGTCTTTGTTCTTTATGAAATCTATTTTAAATAAAAGTAACTATAGGGAAAAAAGAATTACAAATTCATTCTTCCATCTCCCAAAGAGCTAGTGACTGTGGTTTCAGAGTGGTTAAGGAGGGAGAAGCAGGAATTAGAGCAGCATTTGTACCTCTCCAGCTGAAGAAAATTCAGGGAGAACTGGAAGGGAGGACTGGGACAGCTAGAGCTCAACATGAATCAGGAGTGCACCCAGAAGAGGAATAATGACATGGTTGTCCTGGGCTTTCTCCTTAAAATGGAGGTCCTGTGTGCAACCAGCAAATCAAAGGGAGATGTCTCATGTACCAAGGATACCTCTAATGTGAAAATAGTCTAGAGGTGCAGTGAGATTTCAGTATAAATGTTTCTATGGAATGATAGAGAAAGTTCTGTAGAGATGAGTAAAGAGCACAGCTTGGAGAGGAATGTCAGTCAGTTAGTCAGTCAATAAGAATTTATTTAAAACTTCTATATGCGAGTCAATGTAGTAAGATGCATAGGGATGCAAATGGATGAGAGAAATAAATGTAGTTGGAAAGGAAAGTTTCACCTACCATCACAGAATCATAAAATTTTAGAGATGAAAGAGACGTATAGATATTCTTATACAACACTCTTGTTTTATGAGTATAGACAAAAATGGGCACAGAAGAAATGGCTATGAATCCATTTTAGAAAAGGAGATTGATGGATCCAAATTATGTCCGTTGCTAAGAACATGAGAATTCTTTAGTGATGTCTAAATGGAACATAACTGCTATGCCATTTAATTTTAGACAGCTCACCAAAGAAATGTGAATGAAAATATTCATTTTGTAGAAAGTATATCCCCTTGGATGCCATGAAGGATGTCATTGGTTATTCAATAAGTAAATCAAGTTTTCATAAGGTAGTAATAATTAGCAAAGTAATAATGAAAACCTTGAGTTCAAATTCTCCCTTTGATACATATATTCTTTAATTCTGTGCATTCAGAAGAAAGCCTCTTTGAATCTATTGTGATTGAGAAAAAAAATAAACCTCTTCCATTCAATTACATACTTGCAGAATAATTGCTATTGTGTAAAGGCACTGAAGTTTCCATCTGAGTGCTTCTTTAGTTCTATGAACTTCGTGCACATTCATTGAAGTTAAGTTTTTTTGACTTAAGTGGCATGCCATTTAACATCTCAGTGACCGAAGTGACTGGGTGACTCTGTGGCCATAAAGTGCAACCAAATTGCTGACCTGTTTTAAAAGAGGGATATTCACAGCTGGAGTTCCTTATACAAATTATATCAAAAGGCCATACCCCTCCAAAAATATAAAATGCTGTAGGCTTACTCACAAGGCATTTTGGGGACATAGATCCAAAAGACAGTGAGAGTGAGAGGGCAGGGCAACTCTCTCCTTATGTCATGATAAAGATTTTATGCTAAGCTCATTTCTTCCCTCAGTTGAATATTTTAAATTCAATGGAAATCAATAAATATTTATTAAGTATATGTTTGTGAAAGCCATTCTATTCAGTGCTGTGGAGAGAATCTGCATGCCTGTATTATTAGGATCAAAACAAAAAACATTTATTTAGCATATAATTGCACTTGACCTTGAGCTGGGATTTCACCCCCCTCAAATCTTAGTGTTTTACATGAGCACACTCTTGAGACTTTAACAAGAATAACATTAATGTCTAAGATTTATGTAGTGTTTAAGGTGCTAGGGTGCTCTATAAGGCATGTTACATACTTTATTTCATAATTACTTCAAATAACTTTGTGTAGTATGTACACGTATTATGCTTCCATTTGTTACAGAGAAAAACTGAAATTCAGAGGTCTTGAGTTGCTCAAGATTATGCAACAATTAATTGATGCATCTTTTGCTTCAGCACCATATCTTCAGACTTCAAGTCCAATTGTCTTTTAATCCACTTTCAATCTGAGAAAAAGACAAAACATGAACCATCACATATTCAGACTAGCTAAAAGATAGATTGTTTATAGCCAATTTTAGCATAAACAATTCTGGTTTTCCTCCTCATGATACTTGTACCTTACACATGTTCTGCCTAAAGTACCATTCACAAATTGATAAAATATTCAATATGTGAGCTAACTAGTATAGTGATACCATCACTCTGAGTAGTAAGTCTCCTGTAATTTAGCCTAAAATTATATTAACTATCTATTAGAACCATGGGCCTTTGTCTCATGATTTAAATTTTAAATTCTTCCTTTGGCCTAATGGATATACAGACTCATTCTTAGGGAGTGCGACCATAATAGCTTCATACAGTATAGTGGTTCTCAAATTTTTTGGTGCCTGGACCACTTTATAGTATTAAAAATTATTGAGGATACCCCCAAAGAGCATTGCTTAAATGGATTATATCTATGAATGTTTATCATATTAAAATAAATTATCTTAGTATTATCACAAAATAACTTTAACTTTATTGACAACCAAAAAGTTTCTTGAGAACTCACAAGTTTCCTCAGATCAGACTTTGCAAAGTACTGTTGAAGTGCAACATTTCCATGTACTATTTCTATTATATTTCAGTCATTTTGAGAATTTAATAAATGTTTTTGCAAAATTAAAATCCAAAGAGAGATCTGAAGGAACTTATACTATTATGCAAGGTTTAAAAATCTAGCCAATATGAACATGGCATATTGTAGGAATATGGGTTAAATTAAAATGAGATTAGATTCCCAGGTGGAGAAACAGCTGATATCAAATAGAAAAAAAAAAGTTGAAAAGCTCAGATTAATTTTGGTTTTGTGTAAAACCAATATTTTGTTTTATTTAACCTTAATTTTTAAAATGATATGCATGAAGAACAGTAGGTGTAATATACTATTCTGATATCTACATTATCTATTACAAATATATTGGGCAAAATTCTTATCTGATTCATATAAGCAGGCATATTGTAGAAATGTAAAGTCAGTTTCACCACCTGACCTGTACTCAGCAGTAAAAGCTGTACTACTATGGTAATTTGCCATCTAGTTGTATTCAAGGCCTTACAAGCATGTTGGACTATTGGAACTAGCACTATGGTGAGCACCTCCATTTCACTGTTACACGGATGTAACTAAGATGTCAAAAGTCTGTTCAAGAAGAGGATAATGAGGAATCAATACTTCACTGTCATCATCAAAGACCCACAGTCTGGTCATCTGCTTTACAGACTCTGAAACTCAGTGTTTTTGCATTGGTCCTGTGTTTGGTATTGCAAGCTCTTCACAACGGGCCTATTCCTACTTTTTCCAGTCTTCTTTCACTTTATTTCTCTCCATAAGTCCTACATAATCTGCATGCTGTTCCTCAAATACAAACTCTCTTATCTTTGTGCAATGGCACTGACTATACTTCATGGTTGAAAAACCCTTTCTTTTCTCTGTCTCTTAGCTTCTCTGTCTTACTGTAGGACTCAGCCCTGATCCAATCCAATATAGAAGGCTTTTATTGTTTTTTCAATATCCCCTACCTCAGCTTCTAGAACTTATCAGATTAACTGGTCTTAATTGTTTTTAGGACTGGCTCACATTGAGTGAAGCAAACCAGTTCTTGAAGAAGTACTGAATGATGAGGAGTCCCTATTCTTTGCCTGGGCTAAACAAATGCAACACAAACTTTTTATTTTCATCCTCTCTCCAAACTCGATACCCACCTGTAAGAGAGACTCAGAAACCTAGAAAATAGTGCTCAGAGATGTCCCCAGTTATGTCAAACACAAGCTAGGGCAGAGAGTTGACTCAGGGTATGGTAGACAAGGAATGATTCTATATGGCTGAAGAAAGTAGAAAACAGCCACCCCCGGCCCTCCTCCCAATACCCTCAATAGCCATCATTGTGAATACACTACAACCAAAACACAAGAAAGCAAAATATCCATTCTGTATGTATCTTATACGTACTCATTTCTTTACACATTGTCTCCATTATTAAAATGCAGTGTCCAAAAGGGCAAAGGCTATCTTTTGTATGTGGCTTTCTTTGTACTCTTAGCACTTACCACATTTCTTGGGACACAGTAAGTGCTTCATAAATCATTGTTGACTAATGACTAGGAAATGATTGACTGAACTGACAAAAAATAATTTATGTATGTTTTCCTTTTTATGGGGTAGCTATCTGGGACCTCAAATGACACTACTGAACATTTCCTTCTGATTAAATGGCAAATACAGAAAATGAATGTATATAAAAGATTTCTTAGCAGGTAAGGAATCCCAGGAAAATGAACATCATGAGGGATCAACCTTGTAAATGGGATATTTCTTTTACCTATAGCAGCCAGTTTTTCTGTTGTCTTCCATTCTAGGGATACAGGTAGCGTTATTAGAGTCACAACTATCTTCCTGGGCAGTGATGAAAACATGTAGTGACAGATTCTTATTCTGATTAAGTTGTAGTTTTTTGACACAATGCAAACAAGTATACTAGTATACTGCTTTTATGTAGCCAGATTTTTAATAATCAGATTGCATCTTGGCTTATATTAGTACTGGTTACTGTACTTAATGTGATATAGTTCACACAGGGATATGTTTCAGTCAACCAGACAATGAATATTTATTCAATACCAGTCACTGTGCTAAGGACTAGAAATACAAAAAGAGGCAAAATACAGTTCTGTCCTTAAAGAATTCACAATATAAAGTCAGAGACAACATGCAAACAAATACATACAAAATTTATACATGAAGAATGTAAAACAATTAGAAAAGAGAAGACACAAGATTTAAGAGAAGTAGGAAAAATCTTGTAGAAGATGGAATTTTAGTTGGGCCTTAAAGGAAGCCAGGGCAGGTAGTAGATGAAGATGTGGATAGAAAGCATTCCAGAAATGGGAGATAACCAGGGGAAAAAATGTATGGGACTGAGAAAGGAAGTGTCTTGTTCAAAGCATAGTAAAGAAGAAAGAATATTGGATCAAAGAATACATGAAATGGAGTAATGTACAAGAAGATTAGAAAGATAGGAGGGGGTGAGATTATGATGGGATTTGAATTCCAAATGGAGAATTTTGTCTTTGATCCTAAAGGAGATAGGGAACATATTTAGTGTTTGTGTGTATATGTGTGTGTGTCTGTGCATGTGTGTCCGTGCATGTGTGTGCATGTGCGTGTGCATGAGGGGGTGACAGACAGAGCTAAGCTTTATAAAAATCCCTTTGGTGACTGAATGGATAATGGATTGGGGTCAGGGGAGACTTGAAGAAAGCAAACTGACCAGTAGGCTCCTGCAACAGTGCAAGCATAAGGTGATGAGTGCCTACAATAAAGTTGTGACAGTGTCAGAGGAGAGAAGGGAGTATATTTGAGAGATGTTGCAAAAATGAAATTGACAGACCTTGGCAAGAGATTAAATATGGCAGTAAGACATATCAGGAGTACAGGATGACATCTAGATCATGAGTTTGAGGATTTAGAAGGATCTTTTTGCCATCTAGAGTAATAGGGAAAGTAGGAAGGGTTATGGTTAATGGTAATCAGTTCAGTTTTAGATATATTGATTTCAAGATGTCTACTGGACTTGAGATGTCTAAAAACCTTGAGATGTCTGAAAAGCAACTGGAGAAATAATACTGAAGTTCAATAGAAGGGTTAGGACAAAATAGATAATTTGGGAATTATCAGCATAGATTTGTCAATTAATTCCATAATAACTGATGAAATAACCAAAGCCATATAGAGGGAGAAGAGAAGAGGGTCAGAACAAAATTCTGCAGGATACCTATGGTTAGATAATGTTATCTGAATCAGTGCTCAGGAAAAGAGACACAGAGGGAGTAGTCAGATAGGTAGGAGAACCAGGAAACTTGGAGAGAAGATTCTTAAGGAAAAGAAGACGAATGACAATGTCAAAGATTGCAGAGGTCAAGAGAAGATTGAGAAAAGACCACTGCATTTGGCAATTAAGAATTCTCTGGTAACTTTGAAGAGAACAGGTTTGGTGGAATACCAGCCATGGAAGCTGGATTTTAAGAGGTTAAGAAGAAAATAAAAAGAGAAAAAAATGGAGGCACCCATTATAGGTATTTTATAGGAGTTCATAACCAATGGGCAGAAGAGACATAGGATGATAGTTAACAGGAATGGAAGAATCAGTGAGGATTTCTGAAGATAGAAGAGACCTATGTATGCTATTATTATTCTCATTTTACAGTTGAAGATAATAGAGATTAATTGACTCTCCCTGGGTCACATAGTTTGGTGCCTGAAACCACATTTAAGTATTTCTTCCTGACTTCAAATCCATCTCCATACTGACTATGCCATCTAGCTACCTATTTCAAATATCTACAGATTATCTGAATCTCATTTCACATATTTATAAATTATATTAGACTTTGAGAGTTGGAGACATTTTCTTCCAATTCTGGGTCATTATGTACAGCTTCCATCATACTAGGAAGTATGGTATGACATAGATAAGCAACATGTCATAATTAAAACAGAGTTCCTCTTGTATTCTGGAAAACCTGTGCAGAATTTGCTTCTGAAACACACTAGCTGTGTAACCATGGACAACATTTATAATCTTTCAGTGCTCAAGATAGCTTTATAGGATTATAAGTCACAGGTGAGTTGCTTTGCATTGCAGGAAGAAGTGCCCACACTAAGAGTCCCTACACCAAGGAAATCATTGGTCTAGACACATCCAGAATAAAATATACCACCATGGAATAAAAGAGCTTGAAACTTTTATTTAATCTCTGTGAAAAACAAAGCCAGGTTTAAAAGTATTGAGTACGAAAGACTCAATAACAAAACAGAATGATAATTTAGTATTTGAAAAACCCCAAAAAACAAAACGATAGGAGAAGGACCCATTTAACAAAACTCATGAAAACTGGAAATGGTAAAGTAGGAAACTATTTTCATATGTGTATGTACATTAAATATACATATACATATATACATACATGTACAACACATATATGTATGCATATACACATATGTGCCCATGCACATACAAAAATAAGAGTTTCTGTTTACATTTCTATTTTGGAGAGAGTCATAACCAAATAAAAGAGAGGATATCACTAAGGACAAAATAGAAAATTGGAGTGGAAAGCTTTTACATGAAACAAATGAATGAAAATAAGAAAAGAAATAGTTGTGTGGGGAACAAGATATTCATATACTATAGCTCTAATAAAGTTCTGATAACCCAGATATTTAGGGAGTTGAAATACATAAACAAGGCAGCCATTTAAAAAATATCATTTTTATTTTAAGTTTGTAGTCCCAAACTCTATCCTTTCCAACTTCCCTCTTTTTTTCTCTGAAAATATAAGCAATCAGATATAGGTTATACATGTGCAATTATGTAAGACATTTCCATTACAATCATATACTACAGCCTGTTTAGCCATTCCCCAATTGATGGGCACTCCTTCGATTTCCAATTCTTTTAGTCACCACAAAAAGAGGTCCTGTAAATATTTTTGCGCAAATCGGTCCTTTTCCATTTTTGTTTTATATCTTTGGGATACAGACCTAGCAGTGGCACTGCTGGGTCAAAGACTATGTACAGATTTTTAGTCCTTTGTTCATAGTTCCAAATTGCTCTCCAGAATGATTGGATCAGTTCACATCCCCACAAACAATATATCCCAGTTTTCCCACAACTCCTCCAACATCCAACATTTTCCTTTTTTACTCACATTAGTCACTGTGATAGGTGTGAGGTGGTATCTCAGAGTTGTTTTAATTTACACTTCTCTGAACAATAATGATTTAGGGCATTTTTTTTTCGTATGACTATAGACAGATTTAATTTCTTTGTCTGAGAACTGTCTGTTCATATCTTTTGACCATTTATCAATTGGGGAATGACTTGTAATTTTTTTTAAAAAAATAAATCTAAATCAGTTCTCTATATATTTGAGAAATGAGGCCTTTATTAGATATTCTTGTTACAAAATTGTTTTCCCTTTTCTGCTTTCCTTATAATTTTGGTTGCATTGATTTTGTTTGTGCAAATAAATACTTAATTTACCATTTTTACATTTTTCATACTCTCTCTATTTTTTGGTCATAAATTCTTCCCTTATCCACAAATCTGACAGGTAACCTTTTCCATGCTTTCTTAATTTCCTTATGGGATCATCCATTGTGGGTAAATCATGTACTCATTTTGACCTTATTTTGGTATACAGTTTGAAATATTAGTTTATACCTACTTTCTGCCATATTGTTTTCTTGTTTTCCCAGCAGTTTTTGTCCACTAATATGTTTTTGTTCCAAAAGCTTTTATCTTGAGGTTTATCACATACTAGATTACTATAGTCATTTACTGTAATGTAATTTGCACCCAATCTGTTCCACCCATCTACCACTCTATTTCTTGGCTTGCACCAGATTTTTTTGATAATTGCTGCTTTATAATACAGTCTGAGATCTGGTACAGCTAGAATACCTTCTTTTGCATTTTTTTTCATTTAGCCTCTTGATATACTTGACCTTTTGTTCTTCCAGAAAAAAAGTTATTATTTTTTCTAGCTCTATAAAATACTTTTATATACTTTAACTGGCATGGCACTGAATAGATTAATTTAGATAGAATGGTTATTTTTATTTTGGTGGTTGCACCTACCCATGAACAATTAATATGTTTCCAATTGTTTAGATCTGTCTTTATTTGCGTGAAAATTGTCTTATAGTTGTACTCATATAGTTCCTGGGTTTACCCTGGAAGATAAACTCACTACTATTTTATTTGGTCTACAGTTATTTTAAATGCAATTTCTCTTTCTTTGTCTTGCTGCTGGATTTTGTAATATATAGAAATATATGATGATTTATGTGGCTTTACATCCTGCGACTTTTGTTGTCCTATGCTCTCTATTGTTTTTAATAGGAATGGGTGCTGTATTTTGTCAAAGGCTTTTTCTGCACTTACAGAGATAATCATATGATTTCTGTTGGTTTTGTTATTGATACAGTCAATTATCCAATTAATTAATAGCTAATTAATAATTTTCCTAATATTGAACCAATCTTGCATTCCTGGCATAAATCCCACCTGGTCATAGTTTTTGATCATGTGATATATTGTTGTAACCTCTTTGCTTATATTTTATGTAAAATATTTTAATGAATATTCATTAGGGAGAATGGTCTATAATTTTCCTTCTTTGCTTCAGCTCCTTCTGGTTTGGGTATCAGCAGTATATTTGAAGACAGCCATTTTTAAAATGATAAATGGTCAAATATAAGAAAAATTTTGAAGAGAAAAAATGCAAATTATAAATATAAAATTATTCCAAATCACTGATCTTAAGATCATATGAATTAAAATAATTCTGCATTTCTCATTATGTCAGTCAAATTATCAAAGATGATAAAAGATGAAAATAAAATTAGAAGGGCTTTGAAAAGTCTGGTATGCTAATTCTCAGTGAAATGGTAACTGACTCCTTCTTTCCCAGTGGTCTCACGCATTATCATGTACCAGCAGAAATCAGAGAAAGAAATTCCATATAATACTAAAATATAAGTATCTCAACTTTTGCTGCTGGAAAAAAAATTCTCCAAAATGTGTTGTTACTTAGCACTTGAGGAGTAACTAAACAAATTATTTTATTAGTAACTAAATATTACTGATTCCTCCAATAAAATGATGTATATGAGGAACTCAGAGAAAAATTGGAAGATTTGTAGAAAGAAACATAGAATAAAGTAAGCAGAAGCAGGATAAAACACAATATGGTTACGAGAATGATCATAGAAAATGATTATAATAATATAAGTGAAAATAGTGTTACAAAGGTAGTGGAGGTAGATTTAACAAAAGTGACCCATTTTGATTTCAGAAAAAAAGATGATGAAACTCTCATTAGATTGCTTTTGGACCATGACTTCAGAAAGTAAAAGAACCATGTTGTCCTTTCTATTCACTTCTGCCTTTGAGAAGCCTTAACTTCCTTTAAAGTTTAACTTAATCGCCCAACTTAAAGATCACTTAAGTGACACCTCTGTCATATTAATATGAATAGCTATAATATATAGGAAGATAGATTGGAAAGAGGAGAGACTCGATGTAGGCAGATTCATAAGTAGAACAATTACAATAGTTCGAGTGTGAGTGATAAGGCCCTGAACTAGAATATTGTCAGTGTCAGGAGAGAGAAAGGGGGATATCAGAGAGATGCTGCAAAGGTGAAATCAAAACGTGTTGGCAACAGAAAGGATATAGAGTTCATCGATAGTATGGAGTTAAGAATGCCTTCTGGGTTGTGGGCCTGATGGACTGGCAGGATGTTGTTACCTTCTAAGTAATTGGGTAGGTAGGAATAAGGAAAAGATTAATGAGAAGAATGAGTTCTGTTTTGGACATGTTTAGATTAAGTTGTCTATTGGACATCCAGTTCAACACATTTGAAAAGCAATTAGAAATGAGAGGTTGGAGGTGAGAAGAAATGTCAAGGCAGGATAGGTAGATTAAGGAATTATCAGTATGGAGTTGATGA
Organism: Phalanger gymnotis; assembly: GCA_028646595.1. Taxonomy (NCBI): domain Eukaryota; kingdom Metazoa; phylum Chordata; class Mammalia; order Diprotodontia; family Phalangeridae; genus Phalanger; species Phalanger gymnotis. The sequence goes on along the minus strand of CM053627.1, from coordinate 152,008,328 downwards.
GACTACCAAGTGAAATATGCATATATTTCATAAATATATGTATACATAAATACGGAGGGGAGAGAGAGAGACAGAGAGAGGGAGAGGGAGACAGGGAGAGAGGGAGAGAGGGAGAAAGAGAGAGAGAGATGATGGGAGGGAGGGAAGGAGGGAGGGAGGGAAGGAGAAAGAAAGAGAGAGAGAGAGAGAGAGAGAGAGAGAGAGAGAGAGAGAGAGAGAGAGAGAGAGAGAAGGCACAAGACAGAACCCTGAGGGACACTGATTGTTAAAGGGTATGATAAGGATGAGGACCTAGTAAAGGATAGGTAGGAGGAAAACCAGGAGAGAGTGGTGTATTGAAAACCTAGAGAGAGTATAAAGAAGGATAGGGTGAAAACAGTGTCAAAGGTTGCAGAGAGATCAATGAGAATGTGCAGTGGAGAAAAAAAACAACAACAACAACAACAAATCTTTGGGTCTGACTATGAAGAAATAATTAACAACTATGGAAAGAGTAGTTTCAGTGCAATGATAAAGTCAGAAGCCAGATTATAAGTAGTTAAGAAGAGTGAGACAGGGGAAAGTCAAGCCTCCAATTGTAGATGATCTTTTGAAAGAATTTAGCTACAAAGAGCAGGAGAGATAAAAGACAATAAGAGAGATGGAAGGATAAAGTGAAGGTTTTGTTTTTGTTTTTGTCTTTGTTTTTTCAGGATGAGGGAGACATGATTATGTTTGTAGTAAATGATCCAATGTACAAGGAAAAATTAAAAATAAGTGATAGTGTGCAGATTCCAGTGCAAGTTGTTGGTTGAAACAGTATGGGATGGGATCATTTGAGCAAACAGAGGGGTTAACCTTGATAAAGCATAGGCTATCCATCATGTGAGTAAGAGGTGAAGGAGTAGTTAGTGGCAGAAGGCATCTGAGAGATAGAAGATGAGTAAGAGCTTACAGTGAATTTCCTAATTTTTTTTTCCTGTGAAATATGAGACAGAGTTGTTAGTTGAGAGAGTTGGGAAAAGGGTGACCCATAGAATGTTTGAGGAGGGATAAACAGATTTGTAACTGAGCTTTGAAGAGAGAGGTATATTAAAGTGCTGAGGAAGGTATGCCTTCCCAGCAGCAGTGAGGGCTCAGTTGAGACTGTGCAACATTAATTTTTAGTGGATTAAATCAAAAGGATCATATAAATTTTTTCACCCTAGTTCAGTAGCACATTTGTAGGAGCAAAGGTGATGAATGATTAATAGCCCCATAGGAAACTAAAATATTCTAATTTAATAATTTCCAATTAGAAGTTTCTGGGAAGATGATGGAAGAGTTCAGAAAATTACAGCCTCTCCAAATTTCCTCCACAAACAAGACAGAATATTGTGAAGTCAATATAAAAGTGGTAAAAAATATACAAAAGTTGAGGTAAAGCATTTTTCCTCTTAAGACTCCTTGAGAGGACATCAGGAAACAAAAGATTTGATCTCTAGATGCTGAAGTAAAATGCAAATGCCACCAGGAAGACTCTGCTGAATTAATGAACAACAGGCCCTGGGGGCAGCTGGGTCAGAGCAGCTTCAGCCAACTTTCACCTCACTTGCAATGTGGGGGTGGGACAGCTGAGTAGGGGAATATTGAAGGACCTTCCACTACACGAGAGTACACGAGAGGCCCAGCTATGGTGACCAGACATAGCCCTGAGCTACAGCTGTGGGTGAGAAGGAGTGAGTGCATGCCCAGTGAGTGTGGTTGCAAGGAGGTGGGACCCAACTGGCAGTGGTCATTTGCAGGAGAGTAAAGTCTCTGTTGTTGTTGTTTTTTTTTTTCTTTCTCATAGTAGAAGAGAGAGCTGAAGTTTGAAGCTGCTAGAGGTACCAACAGGAGTAAGAACCTTTGTGAGATGGTATGGCTGGGGGCCTTAGCTGTGGTTTAGGGGTGGAGAGGAGTGCCTTGGACAGAGCTTAGAAAATGACAATACGTAGGAAGTAAGGCCTAGGGCACCATTCCCCACTCCTTGAGATTAGAACCTTATTACAATAATAATTTGCTAAAAATAAAATAAACAAAATAAAAATGAGTAAACAAAGGAGAAGGAACCCAACCATAGACAGCTACTATGGCTATAGAGAAGATCTGGGATCATATTCAGAAGAAGATAGTGAAGTTAAAGAAAACAAAAGTCACTTCTTGAAAGAAAAAAAGGTCAAATGGTCACAAGCCTGAAAAGAGTTCTTGGAAGGACTTTAAAAACACTTCAGAAATCAAGTAAGATAGCTGGAGAAAAAAATAAGGAAAAAAATAAGAAAGTCAACCCATTGGAAAAAGAGATCCAAAAACTTAAGGAAGAAAGTAACTTCTTGAAAACTAGAAATGGACAAGAGGAAGTTAATGACATTATAAGACTTCAAGAAATAATAAAACAAAATCAAAAGAATGAAAAAAAAAATAGAAGAGAAGAGGAAACATCTCATTAGAAAAACAGCTGATCTGGAGCACAGAATAAGGAAAGACAATATAAAAATTATTGCACTATTTGAAAGTTATGATAAAAAAATCTTGATTCAAAATTACATGAAATTATTAAGGAAAATTGCCCTTAATTTCTAGAAAAGGAAGGTAAAACAGATGTAAAAAAATCCACAAATCACCACCTGAAAATGATTCCCAGAAGGAAACTTCAAGGAATATCAAGCTAAACTTCAAAGCTATCAGGCTAAAGAGAAAATATTACAAGCAAAAAGAAAAAGAAAACAATTTAAATACTGCAGAGCTACAATCAGGATCACACAAGACCTAGCACCTTCTAAATTAAAAGATGATAGGTCTTAGAAGATTATATTTCAAAGAGCAAAAGAGCTGGGGTTGTAACCAAAAATAACTAACCAAGCAAGGACGAGTATAATCCTGAATGAAAAAAGAAAAAAAAGTTATTTAATGAACTGAAAGACTCAGGTATTTATAACAAAAAAAAAAAGAGTAGAACTTTATGGAAAATTCAACATGTAAGATCCAGGAGAAACATAAAGCAATCATTAAAGACCAATTATAAGGGACTTAATAAGGACAAACTACTTACTTCCTATATGTTAAAATTTTATTAGTACTCATAAGACTATCATCGTTATTTGGGTAGCTTGAAAGAAAAGGTTGGGTTGAACTGTATGATGGGGTAATTCTGAAAAACAAAACATGGTAGAGAAAGGTAAATGGAGAAATTATGTCATACAAATGAGGAGGGAAAGGAAGAACTGAAGCAGAAGAAATAGGTTGGGGTAGAAGGCTATCAGTGCTGGAACTTTAATCTCATCAAACTGTGTTAAAGAGGAAACAACATATACATATAGAACAGTATAAAAGTCTTCTAAATTTATTAGGAATTGATGTAAGAGGGCAGGATGAGGAAGGAACTTTTAGAAGGGTGTGTAGTTTAAGAATTAGAAGGGAGAGAATAAGGGAGGAACTCTTAGAGGGGTGGGCTGATTAAAGAATGTGAGGATAAGAGGAGAGGAAAAGGGAGGGATTCTTTAAAAGGGTGTGGATTAGGGAGATAGTGGTTAGAAGTAAACTAAACTTGTGTGGAGGGATTGGGTAAAAAGAGAAGCTGAAAAAGATAATAGTGAAAATAAATAGGATGGTTGCAAATACACAAATAGTAATTATAAGTTTGAATGTGAATAGGATGAACTCACCCATAAAATGGAAATGGATATTAGAATTGATTAAAAATTAGAGTCCCCCAATATGTAACTTTCAAGAAACATATTTTAAAAATAAGAGATGCACACATAGTTAAAATAAAGGTCTAGAGTAGAATTTATTATTCTTCAACTGATGCAAATAAGCAGGGGTTTGCAAGAGATCTTAAATATATACTTGTTTGATTTATTAACTGACTTCATTGATTGATACTGCTTATCTAAATGAACTTTTTATCACAATTATTTTCAAATATGGTGGTCAGTCTCAGTCTTGTGAATATCCGATTTATAGTATATGAAGTCAACATAAAATTAACTCTAATGCATGGACAAAACAAAACAAAACAAAAACTGACTTTCCTAACACTCTGACTGTGTTACCATTTGCCTCACCAAATATGCCCTCCCCCAATCCTTATCACTAACATCCTTATCACTTAAAATTTTATCTTACTGCTTCTTAGCTTTCCATTTTACAGGACTGGCATTTATTTGATTTCCTCCCTATACTCTGCCTCCATCCATGCTCTGCTACTTTTTACCTTTTACACACAAATCTATTACCTTTTTACTTCTCTCTTCCCCACCAAAAAAAAAAAAAAAAAAGAGCCAAAGCTTTATTCTATATATTCTACCCTTTATTCTATGACACTGGCAGGACTAACTTCTCTTGAATTTCCACCCCCCAAAAAAACTTTATCTACAATAACCAAGTGATACTAATACAACATCTTCTGCAGATTCTTCATTGCTCTACATCCCACCCACCCCACTACAGAAAAGCCTCCAATCACCCAGATATGTGAACTCCCAAATCTAATTCTATTTTCACTTCTATTGGCTCTCAAAACCACCCCAAGAATGGCCATTAAGACCTCTC
>CM053627.1:151987305-152003277 GCA_028646595.1 Phalanger gymnotis | reverse complement strand
TATCCTATTCCAGTGATCCACAACTCTGTTTCTTAGCCAGTACCAGGTAGTTTTGATGACTGCTGCTCTGTAGTACAGTTTAATATCTGGTACAGCAATGGCCAGTCAATTTCTTAAAAGCAGATGCCAGACATCACTTCTGATGATACTTTAGAATAAAAGAATAGGATCCTTGTTTTTTGCACAAATGAACAATTCCTGAATTCCCTTTTTATATCATGGAATAATAATAACATTGTCACATGTACACAATACTTAAAGGAGGTATATTTTCCTAAAAATTCTTCTGTGAATTACATAGTGTAAATACAATCATCCTCATTTTTCAGATGGTGAAACTGATACACAGATAAGGCAAGAGGATTACCCAAGGTGACACAACTAGTCAGTATAAGATCTGAGATGTGAACAGTTCTCCTAAATAGAGATCTAAGGCTCTTTCTGCTAAACCATATTACCAACTGACCACAAATCCTATCAGCTTTCTTTCCTCTATTACTCTCAGTTTCCTCATCTATAAAACAAGGATAACATTAACATCTATCCTAAAAGGTTGTTATGAGGATCAACTGACATAATTCAGCACTTTGCAAACCATAAAGTGCTATCAAAATCCTATTTATCATTATTATTTGTAGCATTATCTTCCTCTTCTAATCCTTGAGGTTATGGAATGTTTTTAGGGATAGTATGTGAGAGATGATACCCATAAGTTTCTTCTCCTTACAGATTTTTGCTGGGGGTTCTTCCTCCTATCTATAAAAATAAGAGGAATAAATCATTCAATTACACACATTTAATCAACCTCTATTATGCAGGGGTTTTCTTGGCACATACTGGACAGGTTTGCCATTTCCTTCTCCAGCTCATCTGACAGATGAGGAAACTGACACAAATAGAGTTAATAATGACTTGCACAGGGTCACACGGTTAGTTTCTAATGTTGGATTTAAATTCAGGTCTTCCTTATTCCAGGTCTGGTGCTCTATCCAAGTTCCTGAGATTTAGTCAAATAAATGGACTCTCTGAAACAACATAGGACTTGAGAGTTTGTAACCAGACTGAAAATGGTATGGATAGAAGTAGGAAAGGAGTATAAATATAATCTTAGCACACAACTTTAAACTACAGACTCTTACAAATGACATATTAGGAGGCAGAGCCAAGATAGCAGAGAAAAACCACGAAGTTGCCTGAGTTCCCCCAGTTTCCTCAGAAACAGTGTTAAATTAAGCCTCTTAATGGGTTCTGGAATGACAGAAACTACAAAAAGACAAAGTTAAATAATTTTCCAGTTAAAGATAACTTAGAACAACTTCAGAAAAGGCCTGTCTCGCTTGGGCAAAAGGGGAGTGCAGACCAGTATAGTTGGTGTTCTGGCAAGCCAGCAAGAGGCTCTTAGCCAGAGCACAATTCAGCAACCGAGGCCCCTCAGTCCTGACTTGGCTGGCCACTGGCACAGCAGGACAGTTGTGAGGACTCCAACTCAAGTGCAAAAGCCAAATTGCCAGCATGGAACCCATACCACAATAGGTGTAATTAGGGCCAGACCACTTCAGCATAGTGGGCAAGCTGACAGCACCTGAGGCTCCAGAGAGAAAGCCAGTGATCAGGCCCCTCGTCCCCAGCACAAGAAGATAGGGACAATGCCCCCTGTGCCCAAGGAGAAGAAATCAACTTTAAAAGTAACTAAATAGACTTAAAAATGAGCAAGAAAAAAGAAAAGAAAAAGAAAAGCACTGACCATAAAAAGCTACTGTGCTGCCAGGAAAAATTAAAACACAAATTCAGAAGAGGGCAATGTCAAAATGCCTGCATGCAAAGCCTCAAAGAGGAATATGAATTGGCCTTAAGCCCCAAAACCCTTCTAAGAAAGAGGTCAAAAAGGATTTTTAAAATCAAATAAGAGAGGTAGAAGAAAAAATTGGAAAAAAAAATGAGTTATGCAAGAGGGAGTCAACAGCTTGGAAAAGGAAAAACAAAAGCTAAAGAAAACAATTCCTTAAAAAATACAATTGGCCAAATGAAAAAAAAAAATCCACCGAAGAAAACAGCTCCTTTAAAAGTAGAATTGGTCAAATGGAAAAGAAGGTAGAAAAGTTAACTGAAGAAAATAATTCCTTAAAAGATAGAATTGGGCAAGTAGAAGCTAATGACTCTATGAGACACCAAGGGTTAATACAACAAATTAAAAGAATTCAAAAAATAGAAGAAAATATAAAAATACTTCATTGGAAAAACAACTAACCTGGAAAATAGATCCAGGACAGATATTTTAAGAATTATTGGGCTACCTGAAAGCCAGTATCAAAAATAAAAGAGTCTGGACAGTGTCTTTCAAGAAATTACCAAAGAGAGACAGGCACCATGGTTGAGTAAAGGCAGAGACTTGCCTAAGCTTTTCCTCAAATTCCTTGAAATATCTTTAAAAATGACTAAACAAATTGTAGAGCACCACAACCCACAAAAAGAGGGAATGAAACTAACTTCCAGACTAAGACAACTTAGAAGATCAGCAGGAAATGTCTGTCACCTGTGGTGACAGTGTCCCAGTGAACCCCATGCAGGCCTTGGGGAGTGTGAATCACTGGCAGCAGTGACTGTTTCCAGACTTCTCAGCTCGAAGACACCAAAGACAACTTAGGAAGTAAGCAGAGAAGGTTTGTTGCACCTACTCGAGAGTGGAGCACGATCTCACATGGCCCATGCTAGCACAACCTATGTCCCAGCAAACCAGCAGCAAGGTTTGTGAATGAATCAGCAGTGGCAGTGGCTTCTTCCCAAGCTCTGAGTCCACAGACAATAAGGGGGTCAAAAAATGAATGGTGAAAATGTAGTTGGAAAAATACAATATGGTGTTAAGTGGAAAAAGATTTTTAAAATACCGTATTATCAAAAATTCTGGTACATTAAGCTTTCAAAGATCTTTTTTAATTAAAGACTGTGGCCTTAGTATGGGTGGAAGGATGGAGGGATCATGGATTGAGGACCATGGAGGGATGGTCCTCAAGAGTTCTGGCACAAGACATTATATATTCAGATAGGGTATGTGTAGACTCATACATGTTCTCTGTCAAGTGATTCCTAGTACTAATTATACTGAGGCAGAAAAATGTAACTATATCCACAGTAAGGAAAATTTCTCTCTAGAAAGACTTCCACAGAAGAATAAAGGAGCACCTTTCCATTATTCTGAAGTCAACTCAGTCTTATTTTTGCTCTGTGAATCTTCCTAAATATCTAAATGTTAAGGTTTGATTAACCTAATTAAAATAGATGACTTCCAAATACTGAAGGATACTTCTATCCATGGTGCTAAATTTGTAAAACAGTGCTGCCAAGCTACAAAACCATGAATCTATGGCAATCTGACACCTTATTACATATTCAGTGAAGCTTTTTACATCAGCAACTACAACTACTGATCATGGTCTTGATCACATAATTTTTTAGACTGTTAATAAAAAAAAAACCATTATGCTTTAGTAAAACATTCAACGGTTCTGAATTGTAAGGAAAAACAAATATTTAAGAGAGCTCAGTCACTTTACCTCCTTTGGCCTTGGTTTCCTCATAAGGATATTGAGTGAACTGGCTTAAATTATTGCTAAATACTCTTTGACCACTAATGTTCTAAGACTATTTTCTGATGCTTAATTTTGTCCAATTTTCAGGTTGCCTCACACAGAGAATGTGAGAATTACAAAGCTTAAAGGAATTGAATGCTATCATTTTCAACCCACATTAAAGTAAGAGTCTTATTTATAACAAATGTGTAGTATGCATATACTTTTATTTGTTACCCTAATGTGAAGGGGTGTGGGAGACTCCTGTTGGAAGAAGTGAATCCCAACATATTGCACTTAGCAATCAATACATTATTTTTTTAAAAAAGTTTATATTCTTTATTTCTTTCCTTTTTTAAAAAAAAATTAGTTTTCAACATTCATTTCCACAAGATTGTGAGTTACAAATTTTCTCCCCATCTCTATAACCCCACCCAACCCCAAGATGGCATGTATTCTGATTGCCCCTTTCCCCAGTTTGTCCTCCCTTCTATCACCCCACTCCCCCCATCCTCTTCCCCCTTATCCCCTTCCCCCTTACTTGTAGAACTAGACAGATTTCTATACTCCATTTCCTGTGTATTTTTATTTCCCAGTTGCATGTAAAAACAACAATTTTTAAACATTTGTTTTTAAAACTTTGAGTTGCAAATTCTCTCCCTTCCCTCCCCACCCACATTCCTTGAGAAGGCAAGCAATTCAATATAGGTTAAACATGTATTGTTATGCAAAACACTTTCAAAATACTCAGGTTGTGAAAGACTAACTATATTTCCCTCCATCCTATCCCATGCCCCTTTATTCAGTTTTCTCCTTTGACCCTGTCCCTTTTCAAGTGTTTGCTTTTGACTACCCCCTCCCCCAATCTGCCCTCCCTTCTATCATTCCCTCTTCTTATCCCCTTCCCCCTTACTTTCCTGTAGGGTAAGATACCCAGTTGGGTGTGTGTTATTCCATCCTTAATCCAAATCCAATGAGAGCAAGTTTCCCTCATTCCCTTTCACCTCCCCACTTCTTCTGCTCCATTATAACAGCTTTTCCTTGCCACTTTTATGTGAGAAAATTTATCCCATTCTATCTCTCCCTTTCTCTTTCTCCCAATATATTCCTCTTTCAACCCTTAATTTTATTTTTTTCAGATATCATCCCTTCATATTCAACTCACCCTGTGCCCTCAATGTGTATGTATATGTATGTATGTATGTATAGGCATGTGTGTATATATATACACACACACACATACACACACACACACACACACATTATTTTCTTCAGTGATCTTTTGTACTTCCTTTTCCATTTGGCCAATTCTGCTTTTTTAAGACATTCTTCTCCTCATTGGCTTTTTGGACCTTTTTTGCCATTTGGGTTAGTCTATTTTTTAAGGTGTTATTTTCTTCAATATTTTTTGTGTGTCCTTTAGCAAGTTGTTAACTCATTTTTCAAGATTTCCTTGCATCACTTTCACTTCTCTTCTCAATTTTTCCTCTACTTTTCTTACTTGATTTTCAAAATCCTTTTTGAGCTATTCCACAGCCTGAAACCAATTCATATTTTTCTTGGAGGCTTTTGATGTAGGATCTTTGACTTTGTTGACTTCTTCTGGCTGTATGTTTTGATCTTCTTTGTCACCAAAGTAAGATTCTATTGCCTGAGTCCTTTTACACTATCTGCTCATTTTCCCAGCCAATTACTTGACTTTTGAGCTCTTTGTCAGGGTATGACTGCTTCCAGAGTGGAGAGTCCTCTGTCCCAAGCCTCGGCAATTTTGCACTGCTGTTTTCAGAGCTATATCTAGGCACCTGTAAATTTTCAGTTCTTCTGAGGTGGTATCATCCAATGAGAGATGTTTACTCCTCTCTTGGCCTATGCTCTGGTCTACGAATAATCTCAAGCACTCCTTTCTGCTGTGTAACTACCAGGACGACTCCCTCTCCACAGCCAACACAAGCTCTGCCACACCAGTACTCCTTCTCCCCCAAGGACCAGTAACCAGGACTGCGACCCAGATCTAAGCAGAGCAAAGCAAGAGTATCCTGCCTCAGTGCCAGCAAAGAGATCCCTGCACTCCTTCTCTGATCAGCCACTTGATTCCCCCCACCTTTGACTTTGCTGACTTCTTCTGGCTGTGTGTTTTGACCTTCTTTGTCACCAAAGTAAGATTCTATTGTCTGAGTCCTTTTACAATATCTGCTCATTTTCCCAGCCAATTACTTGACTTTTGAGCTCTTTGTCAGGGTATGACTGGATTCTCTAAATTTGCAGATTGTACATATCTTTTGAGATACGTCAATTCTGCTTTGCCCATTAAGAACAGCATCTTCTCTGATGAGGGCACACCATGCTGGGTAGTGCTGTGCCTTTGTCTCCCATGTCACACAATCGATTTCAGATATCATAAGATTTTTCCCCCTAGTCATGGCAATACATGGTACCTGATCTCATTCACATGGCTTTTGTGTGTTTAAACATTTATATCAGTCATGGTATGCTTCTGATTAAGCCATGCTTCCCGCTGATGTTCACTATATCTTTTTCTATATATGAAACTACTCATAAATAATAAATTATAGATTTATTCTACAATTTCAATTCAACTACATACACATATAGTTTAAATACTATATTCTCCTTCCGTTTTTGGAATATTGAAATATTTAGCCTTCTCTAAGGATGTGATGTTATTGTGTTCATGCAAAGTTCACTGAGAGTGGATAATAATTAAATACCAGGTTGTTGTCATTTTTTGTTTTGGTTTGGTTCAGTTCTTCTGAGCCTCATAGTTTTAAATCATCAAAAATAGCATGGTATACTCATTTAAATCTCTTTCTCAGTCTTCAACTGATAATTGACTACTTTTTTCTATAAATGTCAAAGATCAAGAGGAAGAAAAATAAAGGTCTGAATATTTCTTCATGGTCTATTATTATTGTCACATTTAAAATAGCAATTCCTACAGTATCATGGTTCCCTCTACCACCACTGCATCTCTTTTATAGGTGAAGCATCCATGTTCATTCATTTTATTCTTGAATGGCATGATCTCAATTGACTTCACAATTCTGATTACTTTCTCCATATACTGTTAAGTTTTATTTTCATCTCTTACAAAATGTGGCATGTGGCAACCATCCCTCCATATGCAGTCCAAGACAGGCAGAATCCATTTAGCTTATTTGGCCCTTTGGCACATACAATTTATTTACCTAATGTTTCATTAAATTTTTAGCTAATATATTTACACTATTTATTCAGAATGAATGTCTAGTCCATTAAAACTTCCAAATATTTTTCTAGAATTATTGCTGACTAGAGCAATCTCTACCATCTTGTATTGGTGAAATTGATCTATTCAATCCAAGTTTAACACTTCACATTTTTCCCTATTAACTTTCATCTTGTTAAGTTGCAACCTTCAGTCTTTATGGATACTGTCATTCAATGTGTTAACTATCCCTCCAAGCTTCACATCCTCTACAGATGTGATAAGTATGCCACCTATGTTTTTTATCTAAATCTGCAATATTAAACAGCATGAGGTTATGCACATCCCTTGAAGCTCATTGTGACCTCTATAAAAATGCTAATTTCCTATTGCCCTGGTGACTATTGGAATCATTCCACTTAATCATAGTATATAGTATGTTCTTCTAAAAACTTTCTGCTTTTTCACCTAATAGAAAAATATTAATTTAATCAGTACTTAAACCCATAAAATTCTCAAATAAAACTTACTCCAAAGAGCTAAGGGGAAAGAGAAGGCCATGTTCAAGTTAAGCAAATTCTAACAATAAAAGAATGGAAATAAACCAAAATGTAGGTGGCACCAGGTCTGGTTCAGCATTATGACAATTTACAACTCCATCAATGGAGATTTGTTGACTTCTACTTTCATTGAAATATTCACAATGAACACTTATGATGACCCCTCTTATTAGAAATGGATTGCATTGCTTATCATTATGTATGCTAATGGAGTAAACATGGTTTTTTTTTGATAATACATCTCTTAGATTTAAAAGAGTAATTTGATGTGTATATTTTGTACACACATGGAAAGAGAGAGATGTACATAATATCACCCCAATAGAATGTCAGCTCCTTGAGAAAAGAAGTTGTTTCATTTTCATTTTCATATCCCCGGGACCTAGAATCATGTATGGCACATAGTATATGCTTAACAAATGCATATTGGCCTGATTTTGCACATATGCCATTTTGTGTTCAATATTTTCAGGCTGCAATTTCTTGTCTTAAATATGAGGAATATGGGAAGAAGGCTAGATGCTTATTAATGAGCCGTGAGGTTTGATGGACAGATTTACAGAGTGTTTACATTGGAATATTTTAAAATCAGAGGAAGATTGAGAAATGCAATCAGACAAGGGCTATTTTGATTAAAAAATTCCTTACCTTATGATATTGTGTATGTTTCCTATGCCTAAAACTTGAATAGAGTCAAAAGTAATGATTATAAAGGAACAATTAGCACTCTTATTGATATCTTTTGTTTTTGCATTACCTAGATTTCCTAGATTACCTAGAAGGAACATTACCTTCCTTCTTTATTCCTATCTCTCCTCCCAGAAAGCCATCCTTTATAACAAAGTACTTTTAAAGGAAAAAAAAGATGGGGGGTTGAGAAAGATCTGTAGAACAACAAAAAAGTTGGGGAAAAAATCAGATAACATATGCAAGATTCCATATCCATGGACAACCAGCACCACCCCTCAGCAACGGAATAGGGAAGAAGAGGCATTTTCTCACGTTGTTGTTCATAATTGCCTAATTGCATATTGTTGTTTTTATGATTGTATAACTTTCATTTATAGTGTTTTTTTTAATTTAAATGTAATCATTGTGTTTATTGTTTTCTATCTTCACTTTGCATCAATTTTTCTATACTTCTCTGTATTCATTATGCCCATCCTTCCATATAGCACAGTAGCAATAAATTACATACAAGACATTTCCAACCTTTCTCCAATTTATGGAGATCTACTTTATTTCCAGTTTTATTTTTTCTGCTACAAAAAGAAATACTTTCCCTATTGGGGATCACATTTAGAGTGATGTTGACAAACTGACGTATTCCTGCCTAACTAGAAGCACGATAATAAAACGTCTACAACTCATTATGGCATAAGGGACAATTGCAAGAAAAGTGGAGACACAAAAATACCACAGGTAACCTACTAGTTATTTTCAAATACACATAACAAATATATAACAGGGGTGGGGAACCTGTGCCCTTCTAGGTCCTTAAATGCAGCCTTTTGACCGAATCCACATTATACAGAACTAATCTTTTTATTTTTATTAATACATTTTGGTTTGTCTTTTATATTTTTAAAACGAACATAGTTAAAATAACAAAGAATAAATTAAGTTTCAATGAAATAATCCTCCCTGATTGACTAGCACAATTAGAATACTCTAAGCATAAGGGCTAAATTCACAGCTCCTATGCTCATTATTTAGTTCTAACTTTCCCCTGCCTGACTGACACCACTACTATATGAAACTGGTTGGTGAGAATTTATGAAGGGTCAAGTATGCCAGTTTGTTATCAGCTTTTGACAATGATGCATTGTGTTTCTGTTTGAAGTGGGATTTGTGAATAGTTGCACAGCTCAACAGCATTTTTAAATTTTGTCTGCTTAACACTCCATAATGTTAAAGAAGACCAAGAGAATGCTGAAGGAAGAAAATAGATTTTTTTACAAAGGATTGAGAATTGGAATATTGTCTTGTTTCTTCTAAAGATAAGACGATTTGCTTGCTTTGTGATACTGCAATATCAACATTAAAGTAATTCAATGCTCATCAGCATTATAACACTCATAAGGACTACAAATATTTTAAATTAGAGGGAGAGGCATGAAAGATTGTATTACAGAAACTAAAAGATGAAAAGCAAAGACAATTCTTTTAAGAGGCAATAAAACTTGAAAATAATGCCACTGAAGCAACTTATAAGGTATCTTATATACTCAGGAAAAATTGACATTGTAGGATGCTTAGACCCTGATAACATTTCAAAGTACAAACAACTGTTTCTTTCAAGAAGAACCATAACTGATAGGCAGCATGAATTAGCCTTCAGCTTAACAGAACAACTTCATGCAATCCTTTAAAGGGAAAATATACTATTCAATCACTTTAGATGTATCAACTGACACTACTGACTTCATTTGAGTCATAGCAGAAGATTTTCTTAGCTACAAAGAGGAACTCACTTTGGGCACTCTTGTGAATGGAACACAGAAAATAGATATCTTCAATAACTTTCGAGATAAATGTGAAGCTGGACTGAATTTGGTAAATTTAGTGAGTGTATGTACAGGCAGTGCATCTTCCATGACAGGAAAAAATGAAGGGTTTATTGCACAGATTAAAAAAAAGGTATTAACAGATCCAGTTGCTCTAATTTCTTTTCATTGTATCTTGCATCAGCAAAATTTCTGTGCTAAAGCTATTATTTTAAGTAACACTTTGCAACAAGTTCTAAGTTTTGTTAATTATATCTGTGCAAATGCAACATGACATTGTCAGTTTCATAACATGCTAAAGTTGAATGATGAGTGGATTTGCTGTATCACTCTAAAGTCATTGGCTATATGGCAGGGACAGGCATTAGCCAAAATTCTATTTCTGCAATAACAGATCGTTATATTTTATGAAGAACAGAATCAGTAATGTGAATTATTGAAAGAAGATTTCTATAGGAATGCTGCATTTCTGTGTGGTATCATGTCAAATCAAAACAACTTCACTATTTCTTTGCAAGATAAAACCAAGTCTATATCTGATAGGTGGCAAAAAATCCAGACATTTTTTAAAAAGCTTTTTTCAAAACCCTTCTTCAAAAGGAAATTTTGGGGGAGACGATTCTGGGAAGATGGTGGAGTAGGTGAGCAAATTTCAAGCTCTCAAGATTTTCCCCCACAAAAGAGATAAAACAGTGCTTCTTGTTGAACTTGTGCTTCTTGTTGTGCTTTCTTTTCATGAAAACAAATAAGAGTAGAGGCAGAACAGGGATCCTCTCGGGAAGATGGGAGAAAACCTGAAGAAAAATCCCAAGATGAGATTTCCTCCTGTGAAGAGAAAACACCTCCAGGCTAGGGTCTCCTTTAACAACCAGCTGCAAGCTACTTAAACAACAAACAGCAACACAGGTGGATTGGGAGGGTGAGTCAGCCACAGCCGCAGGAAATTTTACCCAGGATAGTGAGGGGACTTGGGTGTCTGACCTCGGGAAGATCTAGGGAACCTCTGCTGACAAGGAACACTAGACCCAGCTTTGCTGCAGGGGCAAGAAGGAACCAGCACAGGCCCAGTCACTGCAGAAGCAGTGAGTCGGGGATGCTGTGGGCACTTATCTGAGGTTGGAGATCTTGGTTTGAGATCACGGACAGAGGGGAGAACTGAAGAGGATCAGAAGCCAGGGGCAGCATCCCCCATGCCCCAGGACTAGAAGTGATTATAAAAACTAAATTATTACAAAAAAATGCACAGGCAAAGGAGAAAGAATCTAACCATAGAGAGCTACTATGGGAATAGAAAAGACTGGGATTTGTCTTCAGACGAGGATACTGAAGCAAAGAAAACCTAACTTCTTCCCCAAAGAATAATATCAAACGGTCATCTGCCCAAAAAGAATCTATTGAAGAACTTTACAAGAAAAAGAATTAGATTATGATAATAAAGTCAACTAATTAGAAAAGGTGATCCAGAATCTTAAAGAATAAAATGACTCCTTGAAAATTAGAATTGGGCAAGGGGCAGACATCAAGGTTATAAGAAATGGAGAAATTATATATGTGTGTTTGTTTGTAGTGTGTGTATGTGTGTGTGTGCGTGTGTGTATAAAATGAAAAAAATAGAAGAGAATGTGAAACGCCTCATAAGAAAAACAACAGATCTAGAGAACAGATCAAGAAGAAAAAAACATAAAAATAATTGGACTGCCTGAAATTTCTGATCAAAAAAAGAATCTTGATGCAACAATATAAGAAATAATTAAATAAAATTGTCCTGAAGCATTAGAACAAGAGGGGAAAGTAGAAATAGAAAAAAATCCACCAATCACCACCTGAAAGAGATTCTATGAGGAGAATTCAAGAATATCATAGTTAAATTCTAAAACCCACAAATCAAGGACAAAATATTTCAGGCAACAAGAAAAAACAACTTTCATATTATGGTACTACAATTAGAATCACAGAAGACCTAGCACTGGCAATACTAAAAGACCGCAGGTCTTAGAATACTATATATCAAAGGGCAAAAGAACTGGGCTAGAGGCCGAAAATATCATACCTAGCAAAACTAACATAATTCTGAATTAACAAAAAAATAGACACTTGGTCAACTGTCAGACTTCCAGGACTCCAACAAAAAACTCTGAATTCAATAGATTTGATATACAAGAGCCAAGAGAAATATAAGGTACATACTAATGACTAATTACAAAAGACTAAATAAGGATAGAATGTTTACCTTCTATGTACAGAAAATGTGAAACCTATGTCCAAGATTGTTACTAGTAATTAGGTAGCTTATAAGGAAGTTTGGGGTAGACCTGAGTATGACATGACTTCAAAAAGTGAAACTGTTCAGGAACAGCTGAAATAGTAATTATCTTATACAAATGAGGTACAAGAGGAAGAACTGATACAAAGGAGTTAGATGTTAGTTCTGGAAACCTACTTTCATTGAGAATAGGTTTAATAGGGGAAAATGTATTTACATCTAGAAGAGTGTAAAAGTCTTCAAAATTTAGAAAGAAATAAAACTCTAAGGGGCTAGGGAATGGGAGAGGATAAAGGAGGGATATTGCGAGGGGAGGGAGAGGGAATAGATTAAAAGGGGGGTATAGAAGGGTCTTTAGATTTAGAGGAATGGGAGGATAAGGGAGGGCTTTCTGGAGTAGGTGTAGGTAAAACAATAATAGAGCAAGGTAGCAAGTGGAAGCAAAGTAGAGGAGTTAGGTGAGATGGGAAAAAAGACATGTGCAAATCTAAAAAGAAGAGTAGGAGTAGAATTTCAGGGACAGTATATGTTTATGTATGTATACTTGTATGTGAATATCAATACATACATACATACATACATGTTCAATTATAGCCTTGGGTTGGCTGGTAGGGGGGAAGAAGGAGGAAAAAGAACAAAAAAGTATACAGCACAGAACAAAAGAAAACCTAAAGAAGCAAAGATAGACAGCTTTCAACAAATCATATAGTATTTAATATTTAGGCTTCCTTGAAATGATTTTATTGCTATATATTCTGAATCTTCTCCTATGTTCTACTATGCACATGACATATTTTTCTTTTCTTATTTTATATTTAAGTTTAATACTTAAGTTTATAAAGTTTATTTGTCTTTTCTTATTATATGTTTAAGTTCTAGTATTTGTCCAAAATTAAAAAAAAATAAAAAACAAAATTTTGAATGAATATTTTCCCCAGTTAACAAAGGTCAGTGATGAACAGAATTATATATGTGAATGATTTGAAGAATACACTGCTGTTACAGACCTATTAATTGGAAAATGAAATGAAAGGTTCACTGACTTTGAGAATCATGACATCACATTTAAATTAGCAATTCAGCCTCATATAGTTGATATCCCCAAGGCACCTAAAGAACTACAGATGGAATTGATTGAGCTCTCAGTAGATCATATTTTAAAGCCATTGTTTAATCCTAAGAAACACCTAATTGAAATATAGAAAAATGCAGTAAAATACCCTTGCCTCAACAACCTGCCTGAAAAATGCTTTCTTGCTTTTCAAACACTCATTGCTGTGAATCTATATTCTCTTACGTAACCCAAAATCAAGATGTCCTTAATGTCACAATATCCATCTAGAGGATCAACTGTTGACCTCCATGTTGCAACCAAATATTCAAACGCTTTCCAACAAAAGACAGATGCAACAAATTCATTAAAATGTTAGCTAACTTTAAAACTAGCAAACAGTTTTCATTTTTCAAAAAGTTAGATTTTTACAAAATAATATCCATTTTAAGTATATGTAATTGAAGTTTCTTGAATATGGCCTTATTTTGTTACAGTTAAATATTAATGTAGCCTTCCAACATGAAAAAGTTCCCCACCCCTGTTCTAGAAGATAATAGGATCATAGGTGAAAATATGGAAAGAACTTTATGTAAACCATCCAGTCAAGTATCTTCATTTAATAGATGAAAAAGTAATGAAGATTTAGTCTGTATTATTCCATATACTTCAGAAGTAGGAAGAAGTTATTGAAATTGCGAGGAGGCAATTTTTGACTGAACAACTAAAAACACACTAAAAAACTCTCAAAAAAGTGGCTTCTTTTTTAAATAACTAAAAGTAGGCCAATAATGTAATAGCCTGCTTCATAAGTGTTGCTTCATCATTTCAGACATTCAATGAAGGAAAGATGAAGATCTTTTAGGGATCTGATAGAAGAGATTTCTAAGATAGATTTGAGGTAGGATTATATCACCTCCAGTGTCCATTTCAAATATAAGATTTCTTGATAATGATCAAAAGCATTAAAAAAAACCTGTCCATTGAAATTCATTGTGACTTATTCTAAGAAAATATTAAGTGACCCTGGCTCAACACCAGAAATTAAAATACATGAAAATACATAGAAATTTTTTAAATTAAATTATATTTCCCTTTAATGAGATTCATTAATGAGATTAATAAAGTCAGTAGAAGTTAAAAGGTTAAAAAGGTTAAAATAAAATAGATAATTAGTGTTGTCCAAAAGTACTGGAATGACGAGTAAATTAAGGTATTCACAGAGTAATCCCTTTTATGACAAAAGCCTGTGGAGAAAATAAATAAAATGAATGTATTATGTATATTTATATCTATAAATATATATACACATGAAAATGCAAATACAAATGTATGTACATATGTGCACATGTGTATGTGTATATCTGTATACATATATGTGTATAGATACGTATGTATGTACATATATCAATATATGTATGTCTACATGTATATACATGCACACATGCAGACATACATACATACATACTGTAGACCTGAAAGTTTGGTCAAAGGAGGCAAACAAGCTATGTGATATGTAAATTCATATTGTTTATTCCCTTAAAGCTAGCAGCATACATCCATGTATGGAGCCAGACAAAATTTGGCTGCCCGAACAGAAGAATGAGAAGGTTTAAATACATTTTTAGAACAGTCACAACTCAGCATGTCTGTTTTACTCAAATTTATGATCTCCATGTATGTTTAAACATGATACAAGAAAAAAGACTTTTCTAAATTGAATAGGTTGTAAATACAATAAGAGAAGAGAGTTGACAAAGGTCATTCAAAACTACAACCCAGCATTTCTGTGTTTAATTTGCCATTAATATTCCATAATATAGTGTATATCCATTAAATATTATGATAAGAAAAAGTCACATTATTCAAGATAGTATCTCAGGTTAAGGGTCTCATCCTAAATGGCCAGAGGAAAGAATGCTCTTAAGGCACCCCCATTTGGGCTTGTTGACATAGGAAGAGATAGAGCACAAAGAAGCTTAGGTCCAGGCTCTTCTTCTGGTTGTTCATTAGTTCAGGCTCTGACCCTTATTGAAGTTACTAGATTGATATTAAATGATTATCAATACATATATACATACAGTTGAATCTGATCATTCACAGTAGCTATGTTTTATGGAGTCACTAGGAATACTGAATCATTACTCTTAAGGGGATTACAGGGTTTGGTGCCTACAACCTTCTGGTTACATAAATTACTTTAGCATTTTTGGACTGGCCTCAGATACAAAATAGTGAATTTTCCTTTTCCTAGATGTACAGTCTTGTTGATTCATCGACACTGAACTCATGGCCAACAACACTATAATTCATGCCTGAAAAAAAAAATCTAATACATATGTCTTCTCTGTAAGGCACTTCACATTCTTCTTGTAATAAGGGGACTAGAAAGTACCTCAAAACTACATTTGTGGGCCATTTTTAACAGCAACATCGTAAAAAGCACAAAAATGCAAAACAAATATAGTGCTAAATAGAACATGAGAAAAACACTTGTTTACAGCATGAGGCCTGAAATAATGTGTGGAGTCACTTTGACCTCCACTGGAAATGTTCGGGGATGACCATGCACTTGCCTGTATGGTTCAGAATCACAAAGTATGAAAAATTCTCTAGGTGGAAGGCATAGTAGATACATCATTTATTTAGGCACCAAAGAATCAAATCCTAGAACTAGTAATTCCAATTCAATATAGCAGCAATTGCATTCCAATACTAATAAGCCCACCTCAATGTAGCAACAAGGAGATTAAAACACAGTATTACAACAAAGAGCAAAGTCATCCTGTAATCTTCCTCCCCACCCCACCCCCTCACTTA
>CM053627.1:151967411-151986805 GCA_028646595.1 Phalanger gymnotis | reverse complement strand
TTACTATGTAGGGACAGGGGAAAAGAGGCAAATCCATATACAATGTTAACTTGGACCATTAATTATGAGTTAGTGGAATATGACTAAATAAGCAAAAATCAATAGCAAAAGGGAAAAATTAGATTTGGCAAAACCATACAATAAACATGTCAAAGGAAGTGTTTGATATAAAAAAATGTGTTGTGACATTAAATTATGCTCAGTAAATAAGGTATCTGTTGTCTTTTCAAATTGGAATAAATGGGATTAGCCCTAAACATTGATATGCCAAATGATATATTTTTGGAATCAAATTCTAGAAGCCAAGTTGTAAGAATAAGCACTAAATCTCTGTAACTCTCCCATATTCACCTCCAAACAGCCATAAAATAGCACCCCAAAACTATTCCTGGAACAGCAGAACCTGGGTTCCTGGTGTTGACCCTTGCTGGCTCCACCCTTCTGGGACTCCGGAATTCCCATTGTTTGGCTACTGAAGCCTGACTTCTGTCTCTTCTATTCCAGGGTTTTTCCTGAGGTATTCTCTCTGGGTCAGGGAGGGATGAGAGCCATTTCTCTGGCCATTACGTCTCCCGGAAGTTCAAGAAGGCATGTTTAAACCTTTGGGCCACAAGTCTCAGGAGTAGATGTCTTGCAGCCACAGGCGCTGCACTGCTGTTTCCCATCACTTTGAAAGACTTCTATCCTGTGTTGGGAGGCCTGTAGATCTCCGCCAGTTTTCGAGCACCCAGAATTCTCCCAGCATGGATCACTGCCTGAAAAAGACCCCAAATTGAAAACAACAAGAAATATTAAAGCCAAATTTCAGAATTACAAAGTCAAGGAGAAAATACTGCAAGCAGCCAAAAAGAAACATTAAAATATTGTGGAACTACAGTTAGGATCATGCAGGATCTCTCAACTTGTACATTAAATTACAAGAGAAATTGGAATATGATATTCCAAAGGGCAAAGGAGCTTGGACTACAACTAAGGATAACTATCTAGCAAAATTGGGCATAATTTTTCAGGCAAGGAGATGAACATTCAATGAAATAAGGGAATTCCAGACCTTCCTGATGAAAAGGCCAGAACTCAATGGAAAATTTGATCTTCAAATACAAAATTCAAGAGAGACATAAAAAAGGAAACAGGGGGAACCCTCCCATAAACCTTGTTAATCAATAAGGGCAAATTGTTTACATCCTTATATATGATTATATTGTTTTATATATGTCATATATATATGTCAGTCTTGAGAATAGTACAATTATTTTGACAATCGAAAGGGATACACAAAGACTGTGGGTATCAGTATGAAATATCTGATATAATGATAAAACATAATTAAGAGATGTAAAGGTAGGGTTCTGGGAGAAGAGGTAAGGAGGTAGTAGAAAAGGATAAATTATATCACATGAAGAGGCACAAAAACATATAAGTAGTGGAAAAGAAGGGAGGCATAAGAGTAGTATATGAGCTTTACTCTCATCAGATTTGGTTTCTCTGTTAAGTACAGAAATCAAACTTGTCCTATAGGCAGTACAAGGGGAAAGGGGAAAGAAAAGGGGGGGGGGGGTCGGAAGGGAGGGAAGAAGTAGCAAGGCAAAAAGAGTAAGATAAGGGAGGGAAATCAAGAGGGAGGATAAATTGAGGAAGGTAGTGGTCAAAAAAAAAATGCTTTTGAGAAGTGGAAGGGAAGAGGGAGAAATAAAAGTGTAACAGGGGAGGGAAACAGGGCAGAGAAAAAGACACAGCTTGTAATCATAACTGTGAATGTGAATGGGATGAACTCTCCCATAAAATGGAGGCAG
This sequence comes from Phalanger gymnotis, assembly GCA_028646595.1. NCBI lineage: Eukaryota > Metazoa > Chordata > Mammalia > Diprotodontia > Phalangeridae > Phalanger > Phalanger gymnotis. The sequence continues at coordinate 151,985,012 of CM053627.1, read as the reverse complement.
GTAGCAGAATGGATTAAAAACCATAATCCTACAATATGTTGTTTACAAGAAACACATTTGAAACAGTGGGCTACACACAGGGTAAAAGTAAAAGGATGGAATAGAATATATTGTGCTTCAGCTAAAGTAAAAAAAGCAGGACTAGCAATCCTAATCTTAGACAAAGCAAAAACAAGGATAGATCTAATTAAGAGAGATAAGGAAGGACACTATAGCCTGTTAAAAGGCACTATAGACAATGAAGCAATATCATTATATAACATATATGCACCAAGTGGTATAGCATGCATATTCTTAGAGAAGTTAAGTTATAGGAAGAAATAGACAGCAAAACCATACTAGTGGAGGACCTCAACCTCTCCCTCTCTAAACTTGATAAAACTAACCTGAAAATAAATAAGAAAGAAGTTAAGGAGGTGAGCAGAATTTTAGAAAAGGCAGATATGACAGACCTCTGGAGAAAAATGAATGGAGGTAATAAGGAATATACTTTTTTCTCAGCAGTACATGGCACATACTCAAAAATTGACCATATACTAGGGCATAAAAACCTCACAATCCAGTGCAGAAAGGCAGAAATAGTCAATGCATCCTTCTCAGAGGGCAGACTGTGGCAAACTATTTGTTCTCTTTTTTCTCTTCTTTTTTGGTTTTGTTTCTTCTCTCTCATGAATCATTCCATTGGCCATAATTCTTCTTTGCAACCTAATGTGAAGGTTTATGTACAATCTATATCAGACTGCATGCTATTTTGGGGGGAAGGGGGCAGGGGAGGGAAGGGAAGAAAATTTGAAGCTGAAGAACATGTAGAACTAAGTTCTACATGAACTAACATGTAGAACTAAGTTCTAAGAACTAACCGAAAATTAAAAATCTAATAAAAAAAGAACTCCCTAATCACTAAAAAAAGAGAAAAAAATAGAAGTAGAGGAAAAATTGGGAAGACAAATGAGAGTGATGCAAGAAAATCATGACAGATGAGTCAATAGCTTGGTAAAGGAGACACACATAGTCAAATATTGAAGGAAATAACACTTTAAGGCATACAAATTCACAGGGAAAAAAACACTCCTTAAACACTAGTATTGGCCAAATGGAAAAGGCAGTATAAAACATCACTGAAGATAATAATTCCTTAAAAATTCAAATGGAGTAAATGGAAGCTAATGACTTTATAAGAAATCAAGAACCAATAAAACAAAACCATAAGAATGAAAAAAAAATGGAAGACAATGTGAAATATCTCTTTGGAAAAACAACTGATCTGGAAAATAGATCCAAAAGAGAGAATTTAAAAATTATTAGACTACTTGAAAGTAGTGATAAAAAATAACCTAGATATCATCTTTCAAGAAATTATCAAGGAAAACTGCCCTGACCTGACATTCTAGAACCAGGAGGAAAAATATAAATTGAAAGAATCCATTACTCATCTCCTGAAAGAGATTCCAAAATACAAACTTCCAGCATTGGTATATACAAATTCCAGACCTCCTAAATCAAGAACATATTGCAAGCAGCCAGAAAGAAGTACTTTAAGTATTATGAAGCCACAGTCAGAATAAAACAGGATTTAGCAGCTTCTACAATAAAGCAACAGAGGATTTGGACTATAATATTGTTGAGGGCAAAGGAGTTAATATTACAATCAAAAATCACCTACCCAGAAAAACTGAGTATTATTCATAAAGGAAAAAAAATGCTCATTCAACGAAATAGAATGATTTCAAGGTTTCATAAGGAGAAGACCAAAACTAAACCAAAAATTTGCCTTACAAAAGCAATACCCAAGGAAAGTATAAACAGGGAAAAGACAATACAAAGGATTAACTAGAGCTAAACTATTTATATCCTTACATAGGAAGAGGATACTTGTAATTCTGAAAAATTTTATCACTCATAGTGCATCTAGAAGGAATGTACATAGACAGAGGGTGTGAATATAAAGTGAATTTGAGGGAGTAACATAAACAATAAGGGATGAGAAAAAGTAGAATTGGTGCAGAAGGAACAGAAGGGTAGAATGTGGTAAATTATTTCACAGGAAAGGACATGATAGACCTATTACAGTGCAGGGGAAGATGGGAGGGTAAGCAATGAACATTCCTTGAATTTTACTCTCATCAGTATTGGCTCAAAGAAGGAATCATATACATAATCAGTTAAATATTGAAATCTATCTTACCCAATAGGGAAGTAGAAGGCAAGATGGTCAAGTAAAGGGTGTTGGGGACTGACAGAAGAGAGGGCAAATCAGGGGAGGTTTTAGACAGAAGTACAGGAGCAGAATCTATTATGCTTCAGCTGAAATAAAACAAAACATAACACTGGTAGCAATCCTGATCTCAGAAAAGTAAAAGCAGAAATAGACCTAATTGAAAGAGGTAAGGAAGAAAATTACATCTTGTACAAAGGTACCATAGACAATGAAGCAGTATCAATACTAAACCTCTATGCACATGTGATATAGAATCCAAATTCTTAAAGAAGTTACATGACTTATAGGAAGAAATAGACTCAAAATTAAACTCATGGGGGACCTCAACTATCCCCTCTCAGAACTCAATAAATTCAACCAAAAATAAACAAGAAAGATTCTAAAGAGGTAAATAGAATATTAGAAAAGTTAGTTATGACAGACCTTTGGCCTGAGTTAGGCACAAAGGGTGACAAAGTAATCAAATTAGAAGAACAAAGAATAGTCTACCTGTCAGATCTATAGGGAAGAGAAGAATTCATGGACGTTTGAGATATAGAGAGCATTACAAAATCTAAAATAGATAATTTCAATTATATTAAATTTAAAAAGCTTTTATACAAATGAAACCAATGCAACCAATATTAGAAGGAAAGCAAAGAGATGGGAAACAACCCTAATGGCAAGTATCTCTGGATAAAGGCCTCATTTCTCAAATATATAGAGAACTGAGACAAATTTATAAGAATAAAAGCTATTTCCCAATTGATAAATGGTCAAAAGATATGAACAGAAAGTTTTCAGATGAAGAAATCAAAGCTATCTGCAGGAATATGAAAAAGTTCTATAAATCACTATTGATTAGAGAAATGCAAATTAAAACAGCTCAGAGGTACTACCTCATACCTATCAGATTAGCTAATTTGACAGAAAAAGAAAATTATAAATGCTGGAGAAGATGTGGGAAAATTGGGACGCTAATGCATTGTTGATGAAATTGTGAACCGATCCAACTATTCTGGAGAGTAATTTGGAACTATGCCCAAAGAGCAACTAAACTATACATACCCTTTGATCCAGCAGTACCACTACTAGATATGTATCCCAAAGAGATCCTCACAAAAGGGAAAGGGCCTACATATACGAAAATATATATAGCAGCTCTTTTTGTAGTAGCAAAATATTGCAAATGGAGAGGATGTCCATTAATTGGGGAATGGCTGATCAAGTTGTGGGATGTGACTGTAATGGAAAACTATTGTGCAATAAGACATGATGAACAGTCAGATTTCAGAAAAAAAAAAAACTTGGAAAAACTTGTGTAAACTAATGCAAGGTGAAATGACCAGACCCAAGAAAGCATTGTACACAGTATTAGCAACATTTTGTGATGATCAGCTGTGAATGACTCAGCTTTTCTCAGCAATACAATGATCTAAGACAAGTACTAATGACTCATGAAGGAAATGGTATCCATATCCAGATTAAAAAAAAAACAAAACAAAAAAACAAAAACCTGCTGGACTCTGAATGTAGATCAAAGCATTTTTTTCACTTACCTTATTTTTTCTCATTTTTTCATCTTTTTGATGTATTACTTCATTTACAACTATGACAAATATGGGAATATGTTTTACATGATAGCACATGTATAAGCTATGTTAAATGGCCTACAATTTTGAGAAGTGGGGAAGGGAGGAAAAGGAGGGAGAAAAATTTGGACTGAAAATGTTTTAAAATTTATCCTAAAATTTTTCTTTGCAATATAAGTGGGGGGGGAAATAGAATATTATTCAAATAATATATTCTTATAAGAGGTTTATATTCATTTCTTCCTTGAATGAAGTGTGTGTGTGTGTGTGTGTGTGCATGTGTGTGTGTGTGTGTATAAACAGGATTCTAATTGCCTTTCTTCCCAAAACTTTTGCTTTTCATGCTTATTTTAGCCATACCTGTAGCAAACAACATTTGAAGTTGTTATGCTCTGGGACAGAGTTCAATGCAGTATTAGAAAAATCTTCTCATCTTTACAGAAGGCATTTTTTTTCAATACAGTCATAGTGCTTCTGTCTACTCCTCTAGTGGTTTACTCTACATTCATGGACATGCAAATATATACAGCTGAAATGAGATAAGACATAAACTGCTTTATTGTGTGGTCACCCTGGATATTTAGTGTGGAGGCTGATAAAACCGCAATATATTATTCAGTAAAATAATCAGCCAGTCAAGTTCCAAAATAAAAAATAAATGTGCAAAGATAGACTGTTTGATGTATGCACTCTCAGTTCTAAAATCATTTATTTCTGAATTGCTACATTATCTGTGCTCTTAAGAAATGAAGATATTCTCTGTAAACTTACAATGACAGTGATTAAAGGGAAGGAGAGCTCCTAAACCAGTCTGAGTACTACATATACCTACATACGTATAGATCTCTATGTCTATATATGTATATATGTATATATATATATATATACACACATGTGTACATGCATGGGGTATATATATATATATATTCTCTATGCATGTGTATATATATATATATATATTATCCCCCCCCCTTTGGCTTGCTTTGAATTTTTTACTTTTAAAATCTCAATAAAAATTTTGTGAGCTCTTTAAAAAAATTTAGTCCTAGTTCTTGAACAGTCAGTGGAAGCTGGGTGTGCTTCATGCATGCATTACAAATGTTCACTGTGTTCCTCCTGGCAGTGCTGAAGACTCGTTTTAGGTCCAGGCTCTGATACTGCCAATGGAAAGAAGCAATTTTTTATTGCACTCTAATACCTTTCCTTTGTCACTACTAAACAGTTATACTGGGCACATAAAACCTATGGCTGCGTAATTCTGAAGATTCTTGCATTTCCTTCCTCCATCTTATAACCCCAGGCATCATCTTGTATCAACTTAAGAGTTCTAATGAGCCTAAAATGCCCTTCATCAACTGGGCTAAAAACTTGTATGGGAAATGACATTGATATATACCCACATAAAACCTCCTCAGAGTCATCTAAATTCCTGACAGATTCATCCAGGCAGTCTCACTGGAATGCTACTTTGCATAAAAGCTGGCTGTGCAGCTGGAGATAAGCTGTCACCATTTGCTCAAGGGTCTCACCTGAGATCCCATAGTTAAAACTGAATCCCTCCTGGATATTTTCTCACTGCTCTCAGATGCTGCAACAAAGATTTCTCAGCTACCACTACATGCAAACTGCCATGACTAGTGTGCCAAGCACTTCCCTTTCATGACTTTTTTTTGTCATTTCTTTTTGTATATGCTCTTAAACCTTGATAAGTGGTTGACATTTTGTGTAGCTAAACTGTCAGGAAGAATGAACTCATTTTAGAACCTGCAGCTGGAGCAAGGTGGGCATGGAGTAGAAATTAGTCCATTATATTAAGAAAAACTCTGTGAATGTGCTTCACTCCCAAATGTCACAATTAACATGATGACCTTGCTGATATAACAAAGTTTAGAACCGATGTATTATGCTAACTTCAAAGTAAGAAATAATTCTATTCAGTGGGAGAATGAACTATAAGGAAATATGGCTTTCTCCAAGACCTTAAAATTCAAAAAAATAAGAACAATCATCGTGCTATCTCCCATCTTTGCATCTTTACACTAATTAGTTATCCTCCATTCCTGAAATGCATTCCTTCTTCATCTCCACCATGGAAACTCTCTGGGTTCCTTCAAAATTTGGCCTGAGCGTGAAACCTTTGCTTATACTTCCCAGCTGCTAACACTTCCTCTCCAAAATGACCATCCATATATTTTGTACTATACATACAGTAAAAATATACATATATATGTAGTCACATTTTACATATTCTTTTAAGATTCGAGTTATTTGATGACCTTCATTTTAAATCCTCTTCATCTTTCTTAGAAATTCCATGCCCTTTTGTTCTTTTATAAGCATAATTGTGATAGCATAACTAGAATTTCATTCTATGTAGCTTCCCATCATCTTAATTCACCTTTGAGAGTAATAGGTCATGGGGTCATAACTTTATGTTTTTTTCCTAAATGCTTTGAAATGCATTGTCCTAGATTCTTAAAATTAGGCCCAGTGATCCCTTTCTTATCTTTCATAAAATCTAAGATGGCACCACTGTCTTCCAAAACTCCCTTATCTCTCCTTAAAAAGTCAGTTTTTCATTATTGTCCTGAACATGATCCAAAAAGCAGTAACCTTCAACATTTTTCTCATTTTCCAAAAGAGGAAATGGTCCATAAGGCAGTACAAGTATTTGTTGGCCTTTCTCAGAGAATATCACCAAAGAATTGGAGCATTTGAAGGGACTTCAGCTCCATTAATACTGAATGAGAGTACCATTTCCCATGCATTCCCTCCAGTGAGTTTTCATAGAATCACATCATTCAAGAATGGATAGAAATACAAGAAGTTCAACACATAACTGAAAGAAATATCTATTATATCGTATCTAAAAATGTGACATTGAGACTCTATATGAAAAATTCCAAGCAGGGTTAATCCATTCCATTAAAAAAATACAACTACTGTTTGTTCCTCTACACCCTCATTCCCTCCCACCCCACCTCTGCCAATGCCAAGATTAAATTTTCCTCTTTAGAAACTTCTTCCTGCCCTCTCAACCTAAATAGACAAGTCTCATTCCTTCTCCCTATAACAGCCCTTCTAATTTAATTGGTGAGATTTCTCCAGCAAGTATCATGTCAACAGATCAACAAGCATTTATTAAGTACCTATTTTATTCTAGACAATATTAAGCACCGGAGATACAAAGGCAAAAACAAAGAGACATCCCCTCCCCAAAAAAACAGTCCCTATTTTCAAGGAATTTTGTCTAATAGGGGCAATAAAATGAAAATAACTATGTACAATGTATGATATGTACAGGACAAATTGGATATTACTGTTGAAGGAAGGCACTAGGCATAAGATGGATTCAGAAAGTCTTCTTAAAAAAGGTAGGATTTTAGATGGAACTTTTGAGAAGCTAAGGAAGCTGGGAGATGAAAATGAGGAGCAAGAGAATTGTCGACATGGGGGACAGTCAGTGCAATTTGCCATTTCAGTAGATGGAATGTTTCATGGGAGGAATAGCAAGGAAGCAAATGTCGTTGCATCACAAAGTACATGGAGGGGAGGAAATAAAGTATAACAAGACTGTAAACATAGGAAGGTATCATGCTCTAAAGGTCTATAAAAAGAAAACAATAGTTTATATTTGATCCTGCAACTAATCAGGAAGACTAGAATTTAGTGAAGGTGTGGGTGTAGAGCATACTATCAGACCTATACTTTAGGAAGAGTAATTTAACAGCTGAGTAGAAGATGGACTAGGGTGGGGAGAAATTTGAGGCAGGAAGAACAGCACCCTGAACCAAGGAAGGAGCAGTGTCAGAGGAGAAAAGGGGACAGATGCAAAAGGAAGAATTGAGAGTCCTTGGCAAAAGATTGGTTGTGAGGGCAAGGGGTAATGAAGAATGAGGAGTCAAAATGGCACTTATGTTTGAGGTTCAGTTGTTTCAAGTTATGTCAACAAGATGACTTCATGACAATAGAAAAATGAGGAAGAGAAGAGTTCAGGCCACAAAGATGATGATATGTTGTGTTTTAGATGTCTGTGGGACATCCAGTCTGAGATATCCAATAAGTTGTTGGAGATATGCAACTAAAGGTCAGGAGAGAGGTTAGGGTTAGAAAGAAAGTGATTATCTGTTTGTCCTATTGGAGGCAGGGTCTATTGAGAACAGAATGGATGTTAATCTCTAAATTATAGAATCTTACATCTAGAGTTTGATAAGCAGATCTGAATATCAGTTATAGAGAAGATATTTAAATGATGGAGAGTTGGTGAGATTGCCAACAAAATAATATAGAGGGAGAAAAGAACAGAGTACATAATTGCACCTGGTAGGAACACTCACGTGCAAGGCATGGCCTGAATGAATATCTGGTAAGGGACATTAAAGAGTAGTCAGTGGGAAGGGGGAAAACCAGGAGAGAGCTGTGTCATAAAAATCTAGAGAGAATAGAATATTTAAAAGAGGTTGATCAGCAGTGTCAATGGTCTTTAGATTTGGCATTTGAGAGATTATTGGTAGCTTCTGAGAAAGCAGTTCCATGTTTATGATAAAGCCCAAAGCAAGATTACAGAAACTTCTTGTTTTGTTTGCTTTTTTTTAAATCACTGTGCCTAGAGGTTAGATGACACTTTTAAAAATGTTTATTAATTCATTGATTTCCAAAGCAATAAGCTTCAAAAAACATAAGAAGACATACCGCAAGACATCATGTTTCCAAAGTTGATTTATCTGACATCCTCCGCTATCCTAGACAGAAAAAAATCCTAGACGTAAATAAGAAAATGAACAAAAAGACTCTGGGTGCTAAGTGGAGATTTTATGAGGTTCATGGCTTAAAGCCTTGCATTTCACTCATAGGAGAGATCCTTAGGCCTTCCTTCAGAGGGTATTTACTCTTATGTAACTATTAAATATGCATACTATTCTGGTTTCCTAGTCTATAGCAGCCCATTAGAACAGGAAAGGAAAACAAGTTGAGTAGTAATGTTAGAAGCCATCAAAATGATAGCAGTAAAAAAAGTAAGAGTTTAAAGCTGGGAGTACAGGAGTTAAAAACTACCAAAAAGAGAAAAAAGAACACAAACAAGAAAGAAGTATAGATTAAGTTAGCACAGAGGCAACTCTTTTGCAAACTTGAGAAATCAATGAACAGATACTTGAATTCTGTAGTGATAACTGAAAGTCATAAATAATAATATTAACGATTTTGATAGAACAATAATTTATAGTGCCATATAAATAGCATTTCATGTAATCTTCACAAGAATCCCAAGACATAAGCATGACAGAGATTTTAATCTCTGTTGTACTGACAAGAAAACTGAGGCTCAGAGAGGTTGTTACTTGTGTAAAGTCATACAACTAGTATGCATTAGAGAAGGGAATCAGACCCATATCTTTCCTTACTTTTTATTCAATACTTTCCATTATACCATGCTTTTTTTTTAAGAATGAAAAAAACATTTAGATTTTGTTTAGCATGCTCTGTTTAAGTAGGCAGGGAAGTGTGTAGCAAGATTTAAAATATTCCCAAATAAACCATTTAAATATTTTAAATGAAATTTGGAGCTATACTTCAGCTATCTAGAAAATGCCCTTGTATGAAACACCCTATCCTCCAAAAGTACTGGATAAGTGATATATTGCACTACCGACGAGAGCAAAAACATTCAAACAGAAATAAGCTAAATCTGTACCATACATTTGGATTGTGCTGAACCTTTTGGGGGAATAAGCAGTTGGAACGGCACAAGCAGCTGGAAGGCAAGTGAAAAATTATCATGAACAGATTGTTACTGAAAACACTTATTATCCAGTGGAAATGACCTTTGCTAAGGATGTATGATCATTGGGTTGAATCCAATTAGACGCTGAAGATAGTCTGATTACTGCTGTCATGTTTGTGTAACCAAGTATGCATATTTGCCTCCAAACACAATGGCATCCTTAAGGCCCTTCTTGGTGCCTGATTTATATATATGCCCATGCATATTATGTTTAGGCATATAAAGAGGAATCACAAGCACTTGTCAAGTTTGACTATAGGCCTGTTTTGGAGGCAGTGACTATACACTATGGAATGATATGTTGTATATTCTAACACTCTGCAAATCATACTTATAATAATAATAGTACGCCCTTATATAGCAATTTAAAGTTCTATAAACTCTTAATCCATAATAATCCTGTGGGATCAGCAGTGGAAGTATGCTAATTACCATTTTACAAATGAGGGAGCTGAGACCCAGAAAAGTTAAATCACTTAGCCTTGGTCACATAGCTAAGAAGTGTTGGAGGTGGGTTACAAACTCATGTCTTTTGACATCGAGTCCAGGGCTTTTCTACTCCCCCACACTGTCATTCCATAAATAATCAGGTTTCTAGAAGCACTTCTTAGACCCCCAAAGAGGGGCAGCAGAAAAAGAAAGACTTTCTATACAGAGGCTTATAGTCCTCCCAAAATTTGAGTCACTTCCAAAAGAAAAACATTATGTTGACGCAGCAAGGCCACCTGACTTTTCTGAATAGTTTCATTTGTAAAACTTACACAACAGCAATTGGCCTACCTTACTCATAAATTCGTTGTGAGGATAACATAAGATAACATGATAAAACACCATACAATCGCAAAGCCCATTGTAAAAGTAGATAGATAATCAGTCTGTGATTTCATTGATGTAGGAATACCCTCTAAGAATACAGATTGCAATTCATCCACATCTACTCATATTATATGATTCCTGTTCATGTTTTTTCATAGGTCCTTCACAGCGTATTTGCTCCATAACTTAGCTCCTCAGCAAAAATAGATGTTCTTTTCAAAGTTAAAAAATACTGAAAGCAACTCAAATTGTATTTCTTACTTTTTGTAGCTTTACCAAAGGAAAAAAAAACACCAAACAAATAAATGTCTAAAAAGTTTCAAAATCATGACAGGGATCATCAAATGAACATCAAACTAATTGAAGGTATGTCAGCATTATAATAGTTCTGTGCTACAATCTTTCTTCACTGTCTCCTTTTCACATTTTATTTGTACAAAAGAAGTCTTTTAGCTGTCCATCTTTTAAACTCCTTCCATGATGAGCCGCTATTAGATCAAATTATTCATCACTGGAATATTTTGTACTTACACTTAACATTTATATATACATGTTATTTTAAGAACTGTGATTTTTTTTTCATGTAGTTCTGCAGCTTCATGTAGTCTCTGCAGTTATTATCCCAAATTACTCAGATTGGAAGGTCAAGTAGCAATAGATACCTATGAATTTCCCCCAAGAAGCTGGGATTGTTTTCTAGTCCTGCAACTCAGGAAATTTAAACCATTGTGTTTCCCTCATAACAATCACCAGTAATATCTCTCCAATGTCATTTAACCAATGAACACATGTTAGCTTTTAAAAAGGAATGTTTATTGAGAAGATATAAAAAGCAAAGTACAAAAATATCCCAAAACAGAAGTATTCACCATGGTATCTGGGAAGACTGTACTTACATTTCAAGTCATTGCTGACAGATCTCTTCCCACCTACTTCCTAATGCTAATCTGGGAGTCCATTTCTCCCTTTGAAAAGCTCCAGTTTATGCCAATCTGGTCAGAAGAGTTGCATTCCAAAGTTACATAGGGACAGAGACATACATGTGTGTCACAATACATCTCTCCTCTTTCTGCTTCCCTCTGTCTTTGTCTCTCTTTATATGTCTGTCTTCTCTAAATATATGTGTCTGCATGTGTATATATATATGTACATACATATATATATATATATATACATACATGAACATATATATAATATCATTTCTACACATTTGTAGGGAAAAATTCTGGACTACATAATTTTTAAGGTCCTTGCTAACTTGAAAAGTCTGTAAGTACATATTACCTCAGATATTTTTATAATATGTAGGACCATTAAAAGGGGCAGCTTGGTGGCACGGTGGATAGAGTACCACACCTAGAGTCAAGAACACTCCTCTTCCTGAATTCAAATCTGGTCTCAAACACTTACTAGCTGTGTGACCTTACGCAAGTCACTTAACCGGATTTGCCTCAATTTTCTCATCTATAAAATGAGCTGGAGAAGCAAATGGCAAACCAATCAAGTATCTTTGCCCAGAAAACCTCAAATGGGGTCATGAAGAATATGGGATGACTGAAAACTACTGAACAACAACTGGACCATTGAAATATTGTACTTGTTATGAGATGTTATGAATTCCTTCATGGAGATTACCTTCTCATATTCCTTATGAGGATTCTGGGGATATTTACTAGATTAAAGTTAAATGAATCTGTAAATTGCCTCGAATGTCTTAAAGCACACATTAGAGTGTATAATTTCAGTCTTTTGTGATCTTTTAAGGATGGAACTACAATTGCAATTAACTGGTTGATATCAGTGACATGAAAACAATGAAAAATAGGTTCCATTTAGGTACATTGTGTGTCCATCTTCTGACTTTAAAATGCATCTGTGCTTTGGTTTTTTATAGTTCTATCACATTATATAGTTCTACAGTCCCCATTGCTCAGGCAGACGGTAGAAGATGCTTTGAAATGATAGCAAATGATGGGTGAACTCTGGGGGCTGAGTTAATTTTTGCAAGACTATGGCAAACTGGTGTTTCAATAAAATGAATGCCGAGTTTATGTTTCAACCTTACTAGTTAATGGGCTAGGGACCGTAGGCTTTATTCTCTAAAAATGAAAAAAAAAATCCACCATTCTTATGAAGCATGAAACATGATACAAAAATAGACCTTAACAGATTTTCCTATCCTCTCTGAATTTCTGGAACCTAGATGAGAACATCTCAAGTGGCAAAAATAAAGCAAAATGCAAATCTATCACTGGAACAGTAGTTTATCTATAAACTAAACTGATTTAAGTGAGAACATCTGCTCAAACAAGATAGCAAAAAGGAAGATCAGCATCAGAAATGAACACAAATGGCGATGATGATAGAGAATTTCCAATAGCAGCGTTAAGCAGAGTGTGCTTTGGAATAGTGCACAGGACAGTTACAGGTACATGAGAGAATCAGACATTGTTTGATGATGATTCAGAGAATAGCCTAGTTGGGGAAAAATCAGCCTTTGATTTTCTCTAATTCAGATAATAAGTGATGGTTTCTAATTGAAGAAATAGAAAAAAATTATGAGTTATTGGAAATGATAGAGGATGGGTGGATAAAGTTGAAGAAAGTGCTGGACTTGAAGTCAAGAATTGTCATTCAGACATGTCTGACTCTGTGACCCAATTTGAGGTTTTCTTGGCAAAGATACTGGTACGGTTTGCCATTTGCTTCTCTGGCTCATTTTACAGATGAGGGAATTGAGGTGAATAGGATTAGGGGATTCATCCAGGGTCACCAGCTAGTAAGTGCCTGAGGCCATATTTGAACTCAGGAAGATGAGTCTTCCTGACTCTAAGCCTGTCGCTCTATCCACTGGAATATTAGTCAAATCCCAACTCTGACATTGACTGGCTATGTGACCCTGGGCAAGTCACATAACAATTCTGAATGTCCGATAACTCTTTAAGAATGTTACAGAAGAGTCACCATATGCACCAATAAATCAACGGATAAACATTTGAGTCTTTACTATGTGCCTTACTGTACTGAGTGCTGGGTACACAAAGACAAAAATAATACAGTCCCATTTCTCTAGGGGCTTGCAATCCATTGGGTTAATACAGGATGTTCACAGATAAATACTGAGTATATAAAGAACAAGTACCTAGTGATTGAAGACAGGTACTAGTAAATGTAGAAATTAAGAAAAGCCTTTTGAAGGAATTAGAACTTGAGCTGAGCCTTCAGTGGTACGCAGAAAGAATTCCCAGGCTGATGATGTAATTTGTCTTTTATACATCACACTTACATATATTATAAAAGAAAATTCTTTACTTACCTTGAATTCTTGGATTTTGCACCTATTCTGAAACTTGTGATATTTGAGATTTTTACTTCTCAAACACACATTGATGTACACATTCCAGAAATCAGCCTCTAATACCAGCTCTGCTTCTAAATGTTTAATTTATTCTGTTCTATGTTTTTTTTTAAGTTTGTTTCAGTTCTGAGAAATCATTACTGAAGGGAACTCCTGGTATGATACCTTCCTCTGCTGATACAGATCAGAATCTCATAAGTAACTTATAGGCTTTCGACTAATAGCCAAAATGCCTCAGATGCATGGCTAAACTCCATGTCTACCTTACTTCAAGGTCATCTCTCTATTACACAATTCTCCCTCTCCATGTTGCCTTGTGCAAAACTTTTCTCTCTCCTAAGTCTTACTTTCCCCTTTCGTTACAATGAAGGTGTTAGATTAGATGACATGTAAGGACCTTTACTGATCTAACAATCTATGTTTCTTTTCTTTGCTTCCTGTAATTTTATAATAACAAAATCCGTCCCAATGTTACAATGGGTTACATAAATTTCATCTAATCTCTAAAATTTTATTCCTTCATTCATATATCTAACCATCAAATCCAGATATAATACGACCTAACATGACAACTGACATTTTTATTATGAAGCCCCTTTAGTATGTACAGAGAAAGTGGATTATAATAAAAGCTTATGTTTAAGTCTGTGGCTATTGGTCTAAATCTCTCATTACACCTCATTTTGTGAGTCTACTCCCATTAGCAAAAATGGATCCAGAATTAAATAAAAATATGTTTATCATTTTCTGGAGACAAAATTCACTATGAAATTATACACCACAAATAAAATTAGTTTATAGAGAGCATGACACTCACAGGAGTAAGCAATGCCATTTGCCAATCAAAGGTCATACAGAGGAGAGGTAAGAGGTGAAGAAAGGATAAATTCACTGTGCCCTAGTAGCATGGACAGCCAGTGAAACTGTAAAATTCTCTCAGATAAGTTCACTCTTTAAGCACATGAGTGAGGTAGATGAAGTTTCAGCTGCTCACAATTATATTCATTTTGGGGTAACAGTATCTTTTACTTGATAATGCCAGCAGGGTGTGTGTTAAAGCCAGCTTCATTCACCAAAGAGTCAGTTTTCAAATTTTTAATGTGAGCATTTACACATTGGAAATTGGTAAGTACAACAAATAAGGGTTTATTGTGTAGTTTTATTGATTTTCTAGACTTAATAAAGTTTGAACAGCATAGAACAAATCTGAAAACGAGTGGTCTATATTTTTTTCCAGGGAAGATTGTTAAAACTTTGCCAGTACACCTTTGCTGCTAGTGCTAGCACATCAAAACCGCTTGATTTCATTTCCCCTTGCTAAAATGCAACAAAAGTTTCTTGGCTTCTTCCATTATACACAATTTTTGATTCCCACAATCTTTCAATCCTTTCTTCTAACTGGGGGAGAAAAAAACAAACAACAACACTGTATTTCCTGAAGCCTTTTTGCTAAAAAAGGGGTTTTAAATAGAACTTTAGTTTCCAAAGCTTCTTACTTTCCAAATCTCTTCTAATTTCAGCCTCACTAGTATCTTGTAAGGTAGGTACTCACATCTACCAAATGTTGTAGTTTTACACATGAAGAAACTGAGGCTCTGAGAGTAGTTTGCCCATTTTCACAGAGCTTGCAAATGTCAGAAAATACAGGGTGTTCCTAAAGTCTAGACACATAGGAAATCTCATTAACATCTCATTAACTGTTTCATTGAAGATTCTGTTGTTTAGCGACTTCTTTTTCTGGGGTATGCCAAAGGAGAAGGTGTGCTCAAAATCACAGACGCAACACACTTGATTGAATGCATAAAGAGTGAATGTGCTAAAATTGATGGCAATGTGGAGTTATTGCATCAAGTTCACATGAATTTTGCAAAGTGCATCAACCTTTCCATCACAAATGATGGAAACCCTATTGAAGATGTTGTTAGTATTCCAATTAAATAATATGTTGCTGAAAATTTCATTCATTTCATTTCTTGAAAATATGCTTTTTTGTCTATGTTTCCAGACTTTAAAAAAACCCTGAAGAATATAAATCCAGGATTATTGATTCCAGGTGCTGCTCTCCATTCACTATACCATATATCACAACATATGATTTGTGTATGCACTTATCCTCCATGTGAATGGTACCACATGGCTATAACTGTCTGTTTAAATATCCAAAAGTTCAAGCATTATAATTGGCAGTAGAATTTTGGCTGGGCTATAGAGACTATAATGCTTGTCCCCTTTTGTTAAGTCATTTCAGTTCTGTCCAACTCTCTATGACCCCATTTTGACATTTAATTGACAAAGATACTGGAGAGGTTTGCCATTTCCTTCTCCAGCTCATTTTACAGAGGAGTAAACCAAGGTGAACAAGGTTAAATGACTTGCCTAGAGTCACACAGCTAGTAAGTATCTGAAGCCAGATTTGAACTATGAAGTTGCATCTTCCTGACTCCAGGCCCAGTGGACTTGTTCTCACGGTGGTGAAATATAAAGCGATAAGTCATTACAAATCTTTTGGGACTGGAAAAGTCAGAAATACATTTTACCTAATTTCCCAAATCTACTGGGCCTCTTTCCTGAACATTTCTCCCTGTAAGTCTCCTTCCTAATGATTTCCCTCCAGGTGAATGATCCAATTGAAACCCATTAATGTTTAAAAAAATAAACAAATCAGAAGCATACAAGTCTTAATTTCAAATATATTCATATTTAATGCATACTAATAACATAATCATTGTAGACTAATGAAAGTCAAATATATTTTCATCAGTGTTTACCAATTAAGATGTTATTTTTATAAATCTCTTCAGTTTTTAATTAATTTAAAAAAACTATGCAAATATGAAAGCTGAAATGGAGATAAAGGATAAGCCTTTTCCCTAGAAATATCAAAAAGTCTCCCAGAAAGTCACTAGTAAACTTTGTTCATAAATATATTCACTAATCTAGACCAATTCAATGTAGTAGCAGCAAACTAGCTGTGTGACTTTGTGGAAGTCACATCAACTCTCTGGCATTCAATTTTCTTATCCATAAATTGAGAAGTGTGCAGTAAGCAGTTTCTCATGTTCCTTTAGCACTATCACCTCCTTTTATGAATCAAGTAATTTAGTAGCAATTTTTAAAACATGATGTTCATTCTACTATCCATTTTTATTGAAGTTCACAATAGGGGTTTATTGTGGGATATTGAGTTGTATCATGACATCCAGGCAATCTCATTTATATTACTTCTGTGAGTTGCTTTTAAAAATTGCTCTGTGGGAACTTCATAGCATAAATGAGATTGTAGGGTTTAAGAATGCTTGCCTTCAATGGCGGCTAGAAAGCAAGGACTTGGGTGACCTCCCCGTCAGGTCCCTCCAAAAACCTATAAAGAATGGTTCTGAACAAATTCTAGAACTGCAGAACCCACAAAATAGCAGAGGGAAGTAGGGCTCCAGCCCAGGACAGCCTGTATGGTCACTGAATGAGGTCTATCATGCACGGAGCGGAGCTCAGCGTGGTGGTGGCAGGACCAACCAGAGAGGAAGCTGGGCGGAACAGGCCCTAGTGCCCTGAATCAGTGAGCTATGGCACTTACCAAACTTTTCAACCCACAAACACCAAAGACAACAGAGAAGGTTAGTGTGGGAAAAGCTGCGGGGGACAGAGTTCGTGGTTTGGCCACCGCCCCAGGAGCAGCAGGGATGGTGAAGCTACAGAACTACAGTTGCAGTTACCTCTGGCCCCAGGCCCACCTGGTGGGAGGAATTAAGTGGCAGATCAGAGCAGGAGTGCAGAGCCTGCTTAAGATTTATGTCAGGTTGGGTTGGTGGTTCTTGAGGAAGGAGGAGTGCTGGTGTGGCAGAGCTGGCTGTATAGA
>CM053627.1:151939176-151966911 GCA_028646595.1 Phalanger gymnotis | reverse complement strand
AGAGAAGTTGGAACTCAAGGTTTTAAAAAAATAGATGTTCAAAAGTAAAAAAAGGTTTTTTTTTCATGCAACTAGAAAATAAGATGCACAGGCAATGGGGCATAGAGATTTATCTTGCCCTACAAGAAAGGAAGGGATAGGGGGATGGGAAGGGAATGGGGGGACGGAGGGGAGGGCAGACTGGGGAACAGGGCAACCAGAGTGTACACCATCTTGGAGTGGGGGGGGGTGGAAATGGGGAGAAAATATGTAATTCAAACTCCTGTGAAAATCAATGCTGAAAACGAAATATATTAAATAAAAATAAAAAGAAGAAAATAAATAATGATGACAATGAGACAGCATATCAAAATTTGTGGAATAAAATCAAGGCAGTACTGAGAGGAAATTTTGTACATTTAAATGCTTACATTAATAAAATAGAGAAAGAGCACATGGATAAATGGCCATGTAACTTAAAAAAAAACTAGAAAAAGAACAAATAAAAATCTCCAATTAAACACCAAAGTGGAAATACTGAAGATCAAAGAGAGATTAATAAAATTGAAAGTAAAACAAAACCTACTGAACTTATTGGTTTTATGTGGGAGGGGCAGGAGACAGATAAACCACTGGTTAACCACTGATTTTAAAAAAAGAAAGAAGAAAACCAAATTACCAGTATCAAATTGAATAAGCCATAGATGAGCCTCCTACAAAGATATCCCCAGGACCAGATGTATTAGCAAGTGAATTCTACCAAATATTTAAGGAACAATTCATCTTAATACTATATAAACTACTTGGGAAAAGTAGGTAAAGGAATTTTACCAAATTCCTTTTATGATACAAATATGGCTTTGATACCTAAGCCAGAGAGAACAAAAACAGAGAAAGAAAACTATAAACAAAACTTCCTAATAAATATCAATGTAAAAATTAAATAAAATGCTACCAAAAGAAAAAAAAGAATATTAAATGTAAATATCTATTTTTCTAAACCCCTTACATGTTGCCTAGACATCTAGTTTGGAGAGAGAATGGATTCTGGTGGACTTAATGATTAAGTGGCTTGTGTTAATATACTTACATAAAGTCACATTATAACCTTAAAAAAGACTAATCTTTATATTCTATAATCCCAAAGCCAGTATAGTCTATTGGATAAAGAACCAGCTATGGTGCTAACATTATACACAGTTGAATCTTATCTCTGATGTATGACTGTGTCCTTTGGCAAGTGCCACCAGGAAACCCATAAAAGCTATAAGCTAAAGAACAGTTGTGGATCTGTGTTTAAGACCAAAAAATAGTCACAACATAAAATAGATCACTATAAAATAAGTACCTTTATTTACATATATCTTTCAAAGATTTGACACTGAGAGTATATGTGAATACATAAAGAATCTATGGTTTTATAAGTAAATCTGTCCATTGACAAAGATTACCATTCCTCTAAAATTTTCAGAAATTCTTCAAAATTTACTATGGTTGAAAATTGCATCACAGTTCAAACAAATCAGTGATTTGTCTCAGTTTTACTTGCTCAGACTTTTCCATCCATGGTAGGATCTGGCAGAGCTTTCTCTCCAATGACCTAAGCATTAGAATCTACATTCACTGGATCACAAAGAAATAGTGAAGACAGATTCCACAGTATAGCCTCCCCCTTAGAAGAACTGTGTCCCACTCTTCTAAACTTGGGGACCGCTCCTTTGTTTAGGGCATATGGATGTATTAGAATACTATTATATTGAAAGAAATGTAGAAATGGATGGTTTCAGAGATACCTCAGAAGTTTTATATGAACTGATAGAGAATGAACAGAAAACCTAGATAACAATTTGTATACTAACAATAAAATTATGAAAAATTAACTTTCAGAGCAGGAGGAGAGTCTGTCTGAACAGGGTGAGAGAAAAGCACAGTCCTGCACAGGGCCTGTGGCAGTGGCAGCAGCTATTCCTGGGGCTATCAGCCCACAGACTGAGTGTTAGAAAGTCACCTATTTAAACTTCTGGGAGTCAAGATGGTGGAGTAGGCAGTAAGTTGTTCTCATTCTCTCTTGCTGACCTTGAAAAACCCAGAGAATATTGCCCCAGGAAATGTCCTGGAATAGTGGAGCCAGCAGAAAGAAAGAAGGGGTACAGCAATCCTTTAGCTCAGGAGGCTAGGGAAATTAACAGGAAAGGTCCCCTTTGTTGCAGTTGAAGGGGACCAGTACAGGACAGAAGGCACCCCAGGAAGCCAGGAGAAAGGCCTACCACAGTGCACCAGAGGGAGATCCTGAGTCCCAGGGTGGAGGAGTAGGCAGGTGCCAACACGAGGCACATACCACCTCCAACTCAGCAGCAAGTAAACTACCAGACTACTACAACATTCAATTGCCAGCACCTGAGTCCTCAGCACAGAAAACCAGTAACCAGGCCCCTAGGCCCTGGCACAAGAAGTCAGGGACAGTGCCCCCTGGGCCCCAGAAGAAGACACCAAATTTAAAAGCCAGAAAAAAATGGCAAGCAACATGAGCAATAATAATTTTTAAAAATTCAATGACCATAGAGAAATATTGTGGTGGCAGGGAAGATCAAAACCCAAATTCAGGAGAGGACAACATAGTCAATATACCCACGTCTGGAACCTCAAAGGGGAATACAGACTAGTCTGAAACCCAAAAAGCCTTCTTGGCAGAGCTCAAGAAGGATTTTAAAAGTCAAATAAGAGAGGTAGAAGAAAATTTTTAAATTATAATTGACAAAATGGGAAAAAATACACTGAAGAAAATAGAAGTTAAAAAAAGATAAGGATATTAGAGAAATTAAGTAGCGGAATCACATAAGACCCTCTGTAATGTGGAATATAGAGATATACATACAAAGTAGGGAAAATAAATTCCTAATTTTGGTTGAAGTTCTCATCCTTTTTGTTTGTTTGTTTTACTTGCCAAGTCCTGCTGATTCAAGCTCCACCATATATCTCCTCCTCTCTACTCAAGTGGCCAGATTTACCAGGACCTTATACCTTTAATCTATGTGAATACCATAGCTTTTTAACTGTCTCTGTTCTCTGCAATTGTAATCATCACAGAGCTACCAAATTAATCTTCCTGAGAATGGGAATGATGATCTCAGCTCCCTGATCAAAAGCTTTTTGTGGCCCCTTGTAACCAATAAGATGACCTATATTGCCATTTAAGGCCCTCCGAAGTTATTTTCTTATTTCTCTTACATGTATTCATTTTGTCTTTTGAAATCTGTTTCTTCCTTCAAATTCCAACTTCCATGGATTCTGTTATGAGGTCTTCCCTGATTCCCCAGTGAAAAGTCACCTCTATTTCATGTTTCCCACAGCACTTTGTCTAGGTATGAATTGTCGGCTCTACCAATATTGTACTATACATGTTTTCAACGTGCTTTCCTTATTGTATGTTATCTTATTTGATCCTTCTTTATGTATATCATATGATGGGTCAGGTTTATTTTGCTTCACAAAATTTAATTATTCATCTTTTATATATCTATCTTATTTATCAGATTGCAAACTCCCTGAGGGGAGTAAATATATCTTCATGAATATTTGTATTATTAGTACCAATCATGGTACTTTACATGCAGTAGGCATTTATGAAATGTTTATTGAAAAAAAGAATGAATTATAAATATTTGAAAAATACATGAGAAAAAATGAACACGTGAAGCTAAAATTATTTGTGGGAATAAATTTTAAAGATGAACACCTAGAATCTATATAATGAAAATTTTCTTTTTGTAAACAAATTTTAATTAATTTATTTTTAGTTTACAACATTCAGTTCCACAAGCTTTTGAGTTCCAAATTTTCACCTCCTTCCTCTTCTCCCCCTACTCCCCTCCCCAAGACAGCATGCAATTAGATATAGACTCTACATATGCATTCACATTAAGCATATTTTCACATTAGTTGTGTTGCAAAGAAGAATTATAACCAATGGAATGAATTATGAGAAAGAAGAAACAAAACATAGAAAGAGAACAAATGGTATGCTTCAATCTGCATTCAGATTCCAAAATTCTTTCTCTGGATATGGATAGCATTTTCCCCCGAGTCTTTTAGAGTTGTCTTAGAACCTTGCATTGCTGAGAAGAGCCAAGTCTTTCAAAGTCAATCATCACATAATGTGTCTGTAACTGTGTACAATATTATCCTGGCTCTGCTCCCCTCACTCGGCATCAGTTCATAAAGTCTAGGTTTTTCTGAAGTCCTTCTGCTCATCATTTCTTATAGCACAATAGTATTCCTTTACAATCATATACCACAACTTGTTCAGCCATTCACCAATTGATGAACATCCCCTCAATTTCCAATTCTTTGCTACCACAGAAACAGCTGCTATAAACATTTTTTGTACATGTGGTTCCTTTGCCCATTTGTATAATCTCTTTGGGATACAGCCCTAGAATTGTTATTTCTGGGTCAAAGCGTATGCACATTTTTATAGCCCTTTGGGCATAGTTCCAAACTGCTCTCTGAAATGGTTGGATCAGTTCACAAATCCACCCACAATGCAGTAGTGTTCCAATTTTCCCACATCTTCACCAACATTTATAATTTGTTTTGTCATGTTAGCCAATCTGACAGGTGTGATGTATCTGAGTTTTTTCGATTTGCATTTCTTTAATCAGGAGTGATTTAGAGCATTTTTCATACATTGAAAATTTTCTTAAACTTAGAAAATATTTATTCCAAGAATATTTAATATGAATCAGACCTTTTAGAATAAAAGAAACTAGAAAGTAGATTGAAGTAGGTTTAACATATTAAGTGTAAAGTCCTAACCTACAGGGTAGCTACTACTCAAATTCATTTTTTTTTCCATCTGGAACTTACCTAGTAGCTTCCCTTATGAGAAGATACAATTTGTAAGTACAAATCAGATGAAATCATAGAATTAAACTGTCTTTTTTGCAATAAATTCTTTTCTGATTACATAGGGTACTTGATAGAGTGTTTTCTCCCTATAAATCCTATGAACTAATTCATCGAAAGCCCATAAAAAGTTTTGGCCTTTCACTAACACAAGGATGGGGAACTTCTAGTTAATCTTCAGCTTAATGTTATCCATTCCATAGCATATTTGCCAAAATGAAGTATCTTTGACTGCTTCCAGTCCTCAGAGTTCATGTCAACAATTATATATTTTTTATATATAGACAGAGGGCACAGGGTGAGTTGAATATGAAGGGATGATATTGGAAAAAATAAAATTAATAGGGGAGAGAGGGCTATATTGGGAGGAGAAAGGGATGAATAGAATAGGGTACATTATCTCACATAAAAGAGGCAAGAAAAAGCTTTTATAATGGAAGGGAAGAGGGGGGAGGTGAAAGGGAATGAGTGAACTATACTCTCATAGGATTTGGCTTAAGGAAGGAATAACTCACACACTCAGTTGAGTATCTTAACCTACAGGAAAGTAGGGGGGAAGGGGATAACGGGGGATGATAGAAAGGAGGGCAGAATAGGGTAAAGGGTCGTTAAAAGTAAACACTTTTGAAAAGGGACAGGGTGCAAGGAGAAAATTGAATAAATGGGGGACAGGATAGGATAGAGGGAAATATAGTTAGTTTTTCACAACATGACTATTATGGAAGTATTTTGCAAAACGATGCCTGTATAACCTATATTGAATTGCTTGCCTTATGAGGGAGGGTGGTTGGGGAGGAAAGAAGAGAGAGAATTTGGAACTCAAAGTCCTAAAATCAAATGTTGAAAGTTGTTTTTACATGCAACTGGGAAATAAGATATACAGGCAATGGGGTATAGAAATCTATCTAGCCATATAAGAAATTAAGGGGGAAGGAGATAAGCGGGCCAGGGGAATGGGATGATAGAAGGGGGCAGACTGGGGAAGGGGGCAATCAGAATACATGCCATCTTGGAGTATGGGGAGGGTAGAGATGGGGAGAAAATTTGTAATTCAAAATCTTGTGGAAATGAATGTTGAAAACTAAAAATAAATAAATTAATTTTTAAAATAGGAAAAAAAACAAGCCTCCAAGCCCTGGGGTTAGCTAGGTTGGGAGACTACCTCTGCCCTGCCACAGGAATTTTTTTCTGCACAGGACAGTGAGGAGAATTGGGAGTCTGACCTTGGGAAGGTCTAGGGAACCTCTGCTAGCAAGGAACGTCAGATCCAGCTGTACTAGAAGAGAGAAGGAAACAGCATACTCCTGGTGAATGAAGAAGCAATGAGATGGGGATGCTTCTGGCTATGGGTACTTATAAGAGTCAGGAGGTCTTGGTTTGAATTCAAGGTCAGAGGGGAAAACTAAACAGGATCAGAGGCCAAAGGTACCATTCTCCCATACCACAGGCCTAGAGGTAATTACAAAAACTAAATTATTACCAAGTTTTTTTTTTTTTGTGAACAGTCAAAAGAGAAAGAATCCAACCATAGAGAGCTACTATGGAAATAGAGAAGACTGGTATTAACCTTCAGAGGAGTATATTGAAGCAAAGAAACCCTCTTATACCTCCAAAGAGTAATGTCAAATTATCACCTGCCCAAAAAGAATTCATTGATGAACTTAAAAAGACTTTAGAAGTTAAATGAAAGAGATTGAGGAAAAATTTAAAAGAAAAATAAAAATAATACAAGAAAAACAAGTCAATTGTGACAACAAAGTCAACCAATTAGAAAAGGAGATCCAGAAACTTAAGGAAGGAAATGACTCATTAAAAATCAGAATTGGACAACAGGAAACCAGCTGAGTTATAAGAAATGAAGAAATATATAGATAGAGATAGATAGAGAGGGAAAAAGAGGGAAAGAGGGGGAGTGGGGAGAGAAAGAAAGAGAGAGAGAGAGAAAAAAGAGAGAGAGAGATAGAGATACACACACATATACACATACATAAACACACACACATATATGTATATATACATACGTATATGTATATACATGTATATATATAATGAAAAAACAGAAGAGAATGTGAAATATCTCATAAGAAAAACTGATGGAGTCCTAATAGAGCTGCCCCCAGCCCAACATTCTAACTTCATTATAGGCCCACTGCACCTACCTAGCTTGCCTACCAATGTTCTAACTTCTTCATATATGCCTCACTGTTTACTAGAACAACAGGTATGTCCCTGAATTCTTAGTTCCCACAGAAATAGTAGGTATATCCATATGATGGGAACCCAGCTACTGCCTCTAGCTAGGTACTGTCCCCAGACCCATTCCCATATATTTGAACAGACATGTTCTTGTATTCAATTACAATCACATCATCAATATAGCCCAAGACAGGGCCACAATACCTAACTATCCATCTTGACCACACAGGACTATAATGGCTAGCCAATGGGAGGGCAGCATGACTAGAGTGCTTGACCACCAAACTGTGATATGGGCCTATGATAGGGCCTTCACAGCCCCACTGAGGCTAGGACTCCTCCTCTATTTCCTAATCTCTTAACAAACTCCTCCTGCCTTTTTAATATTAATCATATTCCTATATTCTATGTAAATTTTGATAGTATAATCAACATCTTTACCCTATCAAATCCATCTTGTTTTTTCTGAACTTGCTGGTTCATCTTGGAACTTAGCCTGCTTCATGAGAGGCATCAATCTCAATAAATCCCTATACTTGGATTAGAGGAGTCCGACTCTTAATTATTTGAGATGGTTCCGCCATGACACATCATGAAACCACAGCAGTTTTTGGCCCTGGGTGGACATAGCTTAAACCTCAACAAAACAATGGATCTAGAGAAGATATCAAGAAGAGAAAACAGAAGAATAGTTGGACTACCTGAAAGTTCTGATAAAAAAAATAATCTTGGTGCAATAATACAAAGAAAATTGTCCTGAAGCATTAGAACAAGAAAGGAAAGTAGAAATAGGAAAAAAAAATCCACTGATCAACCCTCAAAAGAGATCCTACAAGGAAAACTCACAGGAATAATATAGTTAAATTCTGAGACCCCCAGATCAAGGGCAAACTATTACAAGAAACGAGAAAAAATATTACGCATGATGACACCACAGTTAGAATCATATAAGACCAATCATTTGTGACACTAAAAGATCTTAGGTCTTGGAACACCATATATCAAAGAGCAAAAGACCTGTGATTCTGGTCAAAAATATACCCTAACTCTGAATGGAAAAAAATGAACATTTGATCAAATGTCAGACTTTCAGTACTCTGTTTAAAACAAACAACAAAAACACCCTGAACTCAATAGAAGATCTGACATACAAGAGCCAAGAGAAATAAAAGAGCCATCCCTTGACTCACTTCTTAAAAGAGTCCTGTTCACTGCATGGGTGTTACCTCACTCTAAGTGAGCACATGAAAAGACCTTAGCCTACAAGGGCCAGGGTTTCCCAATGCATCCTAGGCCATCTCCAGTTGTTCTGATGAATATTTGGCCACTGGATCCTGATGGCTCTGGAGGAGAAAGTGAGGCTGGTGACCTTTCACAGCCCTCCCTCACTCAAATCAAAGTCAACTGCAAGTCATGTCAGCATCTCCCTGATGTCATGGTCCTCTCTGAAAATGAATGACAAACATAATAACAAGGGACTAAATAGAATGTTTACCTTTTATGTATGGAAAAAGTAAAACCTATGTCTAAAATTGTTACTAGTAATTAGGTAAATTATAAGAAAGATTGAGGTAGACTTCAGTGTGACCTCACTTTAAAAAGTAAAACCATTCAATAAGAGCTAAGAGAGTAATTATGCAAATGAGGTGTAAGAGGAAGAACCAATACAGAAGAATTAGATGGGGGAGGGGGGTTATTAGTTCTGGAAACCTACTTTCATTGGAAATGAGTTTAAGAGGGGAAAATACATATATATCTAGATGAGTGTAAAAGTCTTCTAAATTTAAAAAGAAATAAAACTCTAAGGGGATAGGGAAGGGAGAGAGGATAAAGGAGGAATCTTCAGAGGGGAGGGGAGGGAATAGGTTAAAAGGGGGTATAGAAGGGTATTTAGATTTAGGTGAATGGGAAGATAAGGGAGGGATTGCTGGAATGGGAATAGGTTAATTAATAGGAGGGCAAGGTGGCAGGCAGAAGTAAAGTAGAGGAGTTAAGAGAGATAGGAAAAAAAGAGATATGCACAAACATAAAAATAAGATGAGGAGAAACTCTTAGGGAATGTATATGTTTCTGTATGTATGTATGTATGTGTATATATGTATATGTGTACGGTACATATCAATAACTGTATATAAATATATCCATGCTCAGTTGTAGCCTTGGGGTTGATGATAGGGTGGGAGGAAGGGGAAAAAAAGAACAAAATAAAAAATGTCAGTAGAGAACAAAAGAAAACCTACAATGAAGCAAAGAGAAGATGGACAGCTTTCAACTTAATGCCCAGTATTTAATATATAGGTTTTCTTCAAATGATAGGTTATTCTTATATATTCTGAATCCTCTCCTTTTTTTTTCTGCTGTGCACATGGTACGTTTTTTTTCTTTTATTATTTTATAATTAAGTTTATAATGTTTCTTTTTCCTTTCTTATTATGTTTTAAATTTTAGCATTTGTCTAAAAATACTTAAAAGTCACATGCATTTATAATATTTATATATATGTATATATATATATATGGATATCTATATATGTGTATGTACACTTATACACACACACTCACATACATACATACATATTTGCATTTTGGAGTGGGGAATTCCAAGCTTTACTATTAGATAGTGACACAGAGAGAACTAAGACCTGTTCTCATTTAGATTTGTTGTTGTTGTTCAGTCCTTTCAGTTATGTCTAACTCTTTGTTACCTCATTTGGGGTTTTCTTGGCAGAAATGCTGGAGTAGTTTGACATTTCCTTCTCCATATCATTGTACAGATGCGAAAATGAGGAAAACAGGGTGAAGTGGCTTGTCTAGGGTCATGCAACTAGTCAATGTCTGAGGCCAGATTTGAACTTAGGAAGATAAGTTTTCCTGACTCCAGGACTGACACTCTGTTCACTGCAGCACCTAGCTGTTTGGTATGTCCTTTAGATACTAAGATATAAACTAAAACAGAATAGAGATCATGTAGTATAGGGATTCTTAATAGTTTTTTTTTTCTATGTGTGAGAGACCCCTTGGAAATCTGGGGGAAGCTATTTTTTAAACACATAAAATAAAATAGAGGATTCCAGAAGAAATAAATTTCATTTAAATATGAATATCTACATATGTATATACCATAATATAGAACATACTATTTGTATATGTAGCATATACATATATAGTATACATATAGTAGAAATGTGTATATGTGTACACAGACATGCAGTTATATATATATATTTATATATGTGTATATGTGTGTGAACATATGCTTGTGTTTACTCATATGCATTTACACATATATGTTGATTCATGTACTCTAGGTTGAGAACTCCTGGATTTAGCCCAAAGATCTTACTTTATGTAGGAAAGGGAAGGAAGAGAATAAGCATTTATATAGCACCTACTATGCGCCAGACTCTCCAGACTCTGTGCTAAGTACTTTTAAAACATCATGCCATTTGATGCTTACAACATAGGTGTTATTATTTTTCCCACTTCCTCAGTTAAGGAAACTGAGACGAACAGTATTCAAATGATTTGCTCAGTCATATAACCAGGAAGTGTCTAAGGTTAGAATTGGACTTGCTTAAGATCACCCACCTTGAATACGGGAAATAGGTGAACACTGAACCCGGATCTTTCACCTTCACACTGAGCAAGCCCTCTTTACACAGTTATTTCAGAAACTATGAAGTCCTGATGATAAAGTAAATGTGCAAATTTTCTCTCACTCAAAAAAAAAATCAACAAACAAACAAAAAATCTAAATATAGTTGCATTACTCCTTGGGTTGAAGCAGAAAATGTAGGTGATATTTTTTCTAATATTCATTGTGGTTTTAAATATTAATAATAAAATGTTTCAGCATCCAGTTGAAGTATTCTCATATGAGGGATTAAAAAAGTGAACTTGACCCAGTTTATGTGACACATTTTTTTCTATTAGGACAGAATTTTTTTAACTTGTATCTATAATTATATATATATATATACATGCATATATGTATATGTATGTGTATTTCTGTACATATAAGCACATATATTATTCAATATATCTGTTTTTGTAATGTTGAAGTTTTTTGTTTTGTTTTGTTTTATACATTTAAAAATGTTATTTTGAGAAAAGGTTCATAAGTTTCTCCAGAATACCAAAGGGTCTCATGAAACATTAAAGGGTAAGAACTGTCACATTAAGAGATAATAGGAAAGGAGTTTCTTTAGAATTGATTCCACCAAGAGTAAGTATCAAATCTCTAAATTTTTTGAGATGCATGCGACTCCTCCTCTATTACAATCACAGTCGAGTTAAACACTGTGGTCGACACCATGGTGTCGAGTTAAATATTAGTCTTCGAAAGACAATACCAAAGGAACAAATATTCTGATAGGTCATGCCAAGTTGAAGAAAATGTATATGCCTAACATTCAAGATTCAGCTCAGCTAAGATAGGAGAGGTACTTCACCAGAAGTTTGGACTCCAGGTTTTTAATTGACTTTTGGCTATAGCTATTGAAGATGGGTTGCAAACGTCAAGGACCAGTGAAGGATTATTATAAAGATATAGATATATGTATATCTATGTATCCATATCTGTCTATTATGCTCCTCTTACATGTCATCTAGGAAAAGGAAATGATGCGCCACTCTAGTATCTTTACCAAGAAAACCCAGATGCAGTCACAAAGAGTCAGAAAGGACTGAAATGACTGAATGATAAGAACATATGTCAGTTATTTCTTCTGGATTCTTTATTACACCATATGTTGCATCGTATAACTAAAAGGGTTAATCGACTTTCAAGAGATGAATATTAACCAGGAGGAATACATCCAGAGAACAGTGTCACTTGCTCAGAAGTAGAGAAAAAAAATCAATGGCAGGATTTCTAATGGCTGAGCTAAACCAAAAGGTTAGCAAATAAATATATTGGAAACATCTGTTATTTTTTGGAGGGGTAGGGCCTGGGGAGGGGGATCCAAAGGTAATGAAATGAGTGTTTTATTACAGATTGAGAACAATGTGGAGACATGAAAAAGGAACCTAGTAACTACAAGAATGACTTTTAGGAATCAAACCAAACTCTTCAAAATCAAGTCCCGTATTTTTTGAAGAAAAACACCATGGCTGTCTAACTTGGCTACTCATTTTCGAATGTCCCACTCCTAGTGCGGGGGCAGGGGGATGGAGGGAAAAGCCAGCTATAACTCTGTTTTATTTATTATTTGCATCACATATACGATCAAGTGCTTCATCTCTACAATTAAATAATTAGCAACTTAGAGAAAGCCAAGAACTACCCTAAAGATGCCAAGGACTAAAATAGTCCTTTGCTTTATTCATTTCCTTAAAATTTCTCTATTGATTTTAATTAAGCTCTTGCTGAGTTTATGAACTCAAAGGGATATTTTTTATAATGGAAAAACATTAAAAATTATTTCCCCATAGGTTTTTCAAACTCCTAATGGCTATAATTGGCCCACCACATAAAGCCAAATAATGTTTATTAAGTCATCACATCTCTAATTGTGACAAAGGAATTCAATGAACATAAAAATAATCAATTGGAGAAGGAACACAAGGTAATAAGTAGCATTTATATAGTACTTTTAAGGTTTACAAATTGTTTTAATTTATTATCTCCTTTGATCCTGACAACAACTCTGTCAGGTAAGTTTATCCCCATTCTACAGATGAGAAAATAAATGGAATATCTCTCTCTCTCTTTCTATCTGTGTGTGTGTGTGTGTGTCTGTCTCTGTCTCTCTCTGTCTCTCTCTCTCTGTCTCTCTGTCTCTCTGTCTCTCTCTGTCTCTCTCCGTGTCTCTCTCTGTCTCTATCTGTCTCTCTCTCTCTCTCTCTCTCTCTCTCTCGCTCTCTCCCTTCCTCCCTCCTTCTCTCTCTCCTCTCATTCAACATTTAAGTTTATTCAGTTGTAGGGCCATGAATCTGTTTCCTCTTGGATGTTAAAGCTTATATCTTTGTAGTCACGCCACTCATTTGTCAATTAGAATCTATGTTATCATAGACAAGAAAGGACATTTTTGTTACATTAGACTGTGGTAAAAAGAATAATATGATACCTCCTGGGAAGGTGTTAATATTTTAATATCAACCTAAAATTTATTCCCAGCATGCTGTTATTTAAAGGAAAACAGCCTCATTTTCAATTTGTATCTTTGAACGGTAATAAAAAAAACCCCACCAACTTATAATTGAGACTTCTAGTAACCAAGATGGTAGAGTAAGCAGTAAATTGCTGTAACTCTCCCTCTAAACAACCATGCAATAGACCCCCAAACAAACCCTGGAATTACAGAACCATCAAAAAGATGGGGTGAAACAACACTTTAGCTGAAGAAACTTGGAAAATTGGCAAGAATGATCTGTTACACTCATCCAAACAAGCCAGCAGCAATATCCACCTCAGCAAACCATCAGAACATCCTCAGTCCTATCATGGTGGAATAGGCAAGTGCCACCAACAGAACCCCCCACATGCCTCAGAATAACCAGGGGAACCAGCAGACTCCAGCTTCGAGAGCTGCCACAGAATAAGCCCTGGGCAAACAGGCAACCTCTGGAGGCCAGACCTTCATGTGCTTCAGTGTATACCCAAGAAATTCAAAAATACCCCACAGGCCTCAGCATATGCCCGACACCAGCATTTGGATACCAACTCAGCACCAGGCAAACTGCCAGACCCCTATGGCTCTGTTATGGTAATTAGGATGGGACTTTTTTATTTACCATTTTCTCTTTTGAATGCTGAGGTAATCAAGTACCTTTGATGAATTTTGCTTTTCGAATTGTAATGGCAGGCAAAGTGGACTTTTGGTTGTCTTTGTTTTGGAGGGCTTCTCAAGACTAAGGAATCTTTGACTGAATTGGGAGTCTTTGATGACCTGCTTATGTCAAAGGAAGGCCTAGTTCTGCCCTCTGGCCCAGAGGAAGCAGTTAAATCACAAGAAGTCATAAGTCAAATTGGTTTGAGTCACATGGTTGTGACACCCTTTGACCCTGAAGAACTGCAAATAAACTCAGAAGTTAGCGTTTTGCCTTTCGGGGCACATTCATTGAAAGAGTGTCAGTGACAAGACTCTGGATAGTCGTTGAAGCAAACTCCCTGCCTTTGAAAACCCAGATGTTGATGCTTCTCTCTCTGGTAACTATTTATCTACTGCTTGGACAGATAGATAGAAGCTTGTCCGCTAATTTGTGTTATTTTGCTGTTTATATAATTTCTGCTGGTAATTTCTGTTTGTGTTTTCTCTGAAGCTTAGGGTGCTCGATTTTCCCTTTGAACTAAGTGAATGATATACATGTGTTTAATTAAAGTAAGATCGTTAACCCCTTAAAGTTGCTTTCCTTAGAAAAGCAGATCAAAGGACCTGTGCTAGCACCCCTTCTGTGTCTGGTGTTGTTGGTCTTACACAGCTACAGTAGTGTCAATCAACATTATTGTTACAGGCTCCCAACAGCACCAGTCACACCACACACACACACACTCACACACACACACCCCACTCACTCAACAGAGCACCAGACACAAGGGTACCTAATCCTCAGAGGAACATTAGAGCAGCATTACGTAAACAGCCAAGGCCTATAGCCCCTGACACAAAAAGCCTGAGACAGTGCCTCTTCCATCCCAGGAGCAGAGATCAAATTTAAAAGAAAGGAAAAAGACCAAAAAAGATGAGCAAAACAAAAACAAAAAAAGAATCTGACCATAGAAATTTATTATGGCGACAGGGAAGCTCAAGACACAAACAGGACAATAATATCAAAACACCTACGGGCAAAGCCCCAAAGAAAAATGGGAAATAGTCTCAAACCAGAAAAGAACTCATAGGCCTTCAAAAAAGGAGCTTAAAAATCATATAACACCGGTGAAAGAAAAATTAGAAAGATTAATGAGAGTGATGCAATATAATTATGAAAAAAAAGTCAATGGCTTGGAAAAAGAAAACAATCGCTGAAAAAATAGAATTGGCCAAATGGAAAAGTAGATACAAAAGTCTGCTGAAGAAAACAACTCCTTAAAGAGTACGATTGGCTAAATAGAAAAGAAAATTAAAAAGCAAACTGAGGAAATTGACTTCTTAAATGATAGAAGTAGGCAAGTGTAAGTTAATGACTCTATGAAACATGAAAAATCAATCAAATTCAAAAAGATGAAAAAATGGAATAAAGTGTAAAAATAACTCACGGGAAAAACAACTGACCTAGAAAATAGATCCAGGAGAGACAATGTCAGAATCACTGGACTACCTGAGAGCCGTAATCAAAAGGAAGACCTTAACAGCATCTTTCTTTCTTTTTACTTTGATAGTGTCTTATTTTTCCCCAATGACAGGTAAAGAAAGTTTTCAACATTCACTTTTATAAAATTTTGAGTTCCAAACTCTATTCTCACTACCTCCTTCTGCCCCCTCATCAAGATGGCAAGCAATCTAATATAGGCTAGACATGTAAAATAATATTTTCCATCATGAGTCTTTAGGAGTTGTCTTAGATCATTGTATAGCTGAGAAGAGACAAGTCTATCAAAACTGATGATCACATAATGTTGCTGTCACTGTCTACAATGTTCTGGTTCTGCTCACTTCACCCAGCATCAGTTCATGTAAGTCTTTCCAGGTTTTTCTGAAATCCACCTACTCAACATTTTTATATCACAATAGTATTCCATTACATTCATATAACATAACTTGTTCACCCATCTCTCAATTGATTGGCATCCCCTCAATTTCCAGTTCTTAGATAAGTAACTTAATCTCCTTGTGCCTTGGTTTCCTCATCTATAAAATGTGGAAAATGATAGCACCTACTTCAAATGATTTTATGAAGATCAAATGAAATAATACATGTAAACCATTTTGCAAAATTTATAATGCCATATAAGTAATAGCTATTACTATCACTAGTTAGACTGTAAGGTCCTGGAAAGTGAATTACATTTTTGCCTTTCTTTGTATCCTCAGTACTTGGCATAGTTCTTCACAAATATTAAATCTTTAATAAAAGCCTGTTCATTGATTGAGTAAAGAATCAATTGGTCTACCTTCAAGATAATTGGGGACTGACTGACAGTATTATCTGAGATGGGCTCTCTCCTGAAATATCATCTGTTCCCCCATGTTAAACAGAAGAAGCATACCCAGAGAAGCTTCGACATCTACTAATACTTTTTTGTACTCTCTCTGTTGGATTTCTAGATTAAAATGCCAGAGGAGGAAGAAAAGTAGGAGTGTTGCGGTGGGGGGAGGGGGGCATATGTTTTTTATTTTGCTTTCTTCTCCTCACTTCAGAAGCAGAAAAGGGAGTGCTCCATGGTTCTAAGATTTTATTTAGTGACTGGATTCATTTTCACCCTCCTTCTTTACCCCTGTTATTTTGTACTTTCTAATCATATCCTGCCCCCCTTAGTCTATATGCTCATTTAGATGCTTTTGTGTTTAATAGAAAGAACATTGACATTGAAGTCAGAAGATCTCAGTTCAAGTTTTTACTATTACACTTATGAACCTCTTAGAATCTTTTTTCCTTTTCTAAAATAATAGTGGTCGTAGAGAGTCATAAAACTAGTGCAATGGAGATTGCAGAAATTGAATCTTATTGGGGTGGAAGTAAGGATTTTCATGCCAAAGTCAGAGCCAAAATGGCAGAGTAGAAGTAGAGACTGACCTGAGCTCTTCTCCAAACCCCTCCAAATACCTTTAAAAATTACTCTAAACAAATTCTAGAATGTGAGAACCCACAAAAAGATGGAATAAAACAACATTCCAACTCAAGACAAAATAGAAGATAGGCAGGAATGGTCTGTTGTACCATACTGAGAAAGGAGCACAGTCGAGTGCAGTACAGACTGGGCCTGGGCCAACAAAGAATAGGCCTTGGGAGGCACTGAATAAGTGCCAGCAGTAGCAGTTTCCAGACTTCTCAACCCACAGACAGTAAGGAGACTGGATAATAGGTAAGAAGGAGGTCTGTTTGCTGGCAGAGGCAGGACTCTGTGCATTGCCTATACTTGGACCTAGGTCACAGTCCTGGGTCTTAGTCTCAGTATAAGGAGGAGCACTAGTGCAACAAGGCTTGTAGACATTGTGGAATGGGGACCCTCATCACAGTTTCAGGGTTGAAAAATGCTTGTGGTCATTCACAAATCAGGAGGAAGTAAACACACCTCTCCCGCAATACCATACCACCTTGGAAGAACCAAAAACTTGCAGGTCCCCAGAATTAACTCTGGAGACAGCTGCACGAAACAAAACAAAACAAAACCCTGAAGCTTGGGAGAGTGTGCCCTTCACTTGGGAAATAGCCCTACTTTAGCACTGAGTTAAAAATCAAGAAATAGGCTGGAAAATGAGGAAATAATAGAAAAAATTCACACTGTAGAAAGTTACTATGGAGACAAGAAAGATCAGAACACACACCCAAAAGAATAGAACAAAGACAAAATTCCTCTATCTAGAACCTCAAAGAAAAATATGAATTGGTCTCAGGCCATGGAAGAGCTCAAAAAGGATTTTAAAAAATCAAGTTAAAGAGATAGAAGAAAAAAATGGAAAGATAAATGGGAGTGAAGCAAGAAAATCATGGAAAAAGAGTCAACAGCTTGGCAAAGGAGGGACACACACACACACACAAATACTGATGACAATAGCACCTTATGAACAGAATAGGCCAAATTTAAAAAAGACACAAAAATCCAATGAAGGGAAGAATGCCTTGAAAAACAATATTGGCCAAAGGGAAAAAGATATACAAAAATTCACTAAAGAGAAGTCCTTAAAAGTAGTATGGCCAAATGGAAAAGGAGGTACAACAGGTCGCTAAAGAAAATAATTCCTCAAAAGTTAGAATTGGGAACATGGAAGCTAGTTACTTCTTGAGACATCAAGAAACAATCAAACAAAATCAAAAGAATGAAAAAATAGAGGAAAATATGAAATATATCATTGGAAAAACAACTGATCTGGAAAATGAATCCAGGAGAGATTATTTAAAAATTATTGGACTATATGAAAGTCATGAACAAAAAAAGAGCCTAGGTATCATATTTCAAGAAATTATCAAGGAAAACAGACCTAGTATTCTAGAGCCAGAGGGTAAAATAGAAATTGAAAGAATCCACTAATCACCCCCTGAAAGAGATCCCAAAATGAAAACACCCAGGAATATTATAGCCAAATTCCAGACTTTCCATATCGAGAAGAAAATATTGCAAGCAGCCAAAAAGAAATAATTCAGATATGGTGGAGCCACTGTCAGGATAACACAAGATTTAGCAGTTTCTTTATTAAAAGATTGGAGGGCTTGTTCAAGAAGGCAAAAGAGCTAGGAATACAACCCAGAATCATCAGCCCAGAAAAGTTGAATATAATCCTTCAGGGTAAAAAATGATATTCAGTGAAATGGAAGACTTTCAAGCATTACTGATGAAAAGACCAGAACTAAATGGAAAATGTTACTTTCAAGTAGACGATGCAAAAGAAGCATAAAAGTGAGTTTCTTTGATAAAGACTTATAACAACAATGCTGCTTCCTGCTACTGTGGCTGTGTAAGACCAACAACACTAGCACACAGGAAGGCTGCTATCTATGATTTTCTTTTCTAAGAAAAGCAACTTTAAGGGATTAACAATCTTTCTTTAACTAAACATACATATACCATTCCCTTAGTTCAGAGGGAAAATCCAGCACCATGAACTTCAGAGCAAACACAAACAGAAATTACAGAGACAATATAAACAGATCAACATTTCTGTCTAACCAAATCACAAACAAGAGAAGCACCAACATCTGGGTGTTCAAAGCTGGTGGGGCTGCTCCAATAGCTACCCAGAGTCTCGTCACCAACACTCTTTCAATGAGTGTGCCCTGGAAGTAAAAAACGCTAACCTCTGAGTTTGTATACGCTTCTTTAGGGTCAAAGGGTGTCACAACCATGCCACTCAAAACCACGTGACGCTTCTTCAGGCATCACAACCATGCACCTCAAACCTATGTGAACTAGGCTTTCTTGTTTCTTAAGCAGGTAAAAGACTCTTGATACAATCAAACAAATAAAAGACAACAACAAATCCACTTTGCTTGCCATTATATTTGAAAGGCAAGACTCACCAAAGGTATTTGATTATGCTCTGATTAACATTGCAAGAAAATTGAGTCAAATTTATAGGAAATAAGAGCCATTCCTCAATTAATAAAAAATCAAAGAGAGGGGCGGAGTCAAGATGGCAGCTGGAAAGCAGGGACTTGCCAGAGCTCCCTGCCAGGTCCCTCCAAAAACCTATAAAAAATGGTTCTGAACAAATTCTAGAACTGCAAAACCCACAGAATAGCAGAGGGAAGCAGAGATCCAGCCCAGGACAGCCTGGATGTTCACTGGATGAGGTCTATCATGCACAGAGCAGAGGGGAGTGGAGCTCAGCGCCTGCGGCGTCAGGACCAACCAGACCAGGAGTCAGGTGGAACAAGCCCTAGGGCCCTGAATCAGTGAGCTGTGCCAGTTACCAGACTTCTCAACCCACAAACACCAAACACAACAGAGAAAGTTAGTGGGAAAAGCTGTGGGAGACAGAATGAAAAGAGTTTGCAGTTCAGCCACCGCCCTGGGGGCAGCGGGGGGAGGTACAGCTACAGAACTACAGAACTACAGCTGCAGTTACTTCTGGCCCCAAGCCCACCTGGTGGGAGGAAATAAGTGGCAGATCAGAGCAGGAGTGCAGAGCCTGCTTAAGATTTGTGTCAGGTCCACCTTGGTGGTTCTTGTTAGTGGTTCTTTTATGTATGTATATATTGTATATACACATACACGTATATATATATATATATACATACATATATATATATATACATATATATATACACACACACACACACATATATATGGGGAACTAGGTGGTATAGTGGATAAAGCATTGGGCTTGGAATCAGGAAGACCTGAGTTCAAATCTGGACTCAGACATTTATTAGCTATGTGATCCCTGGGCAAGTCACTCAACTCTGTTTGCTTCCGTTTCCGCATCCTTCCACAGAAGGAAATGGCTAATTACTTCAGTATCTTTGCCAAGAAAACCCCAAATGGGGTCATGGAGGGTAAAACACAACTGAAAAAGACTGAACAACAATGTTTTTAATCATATATAAAAGGTCTTGCTATGACTGCTTTGTAGAATTTTTAGAATAAACAAGTGTACTTTGTCAAAATAAATAAATAAATAAATAATCAAAGATATGAACAGGCTGTTTTCAGACAAAGTGATCGAAGCTATCTATAGTCATATGAAAAAAACTCTAAATCAATATTGATGAGAGAAATGCAAATTAAAACATCTCTCAGGTACTACCTCCCACCTATCAGATTGGATAATATGACACAAAAAGAAAATGACAAATGTTGAAGGAGATGTGGGAAATTAAAACACTAATTTACTACTAGTAAAGTTGTATATTGATTTAACCATTCTGGAGACCGATTTTGAACTATGCCCAAAGGGCTATAAAACTATGCATACCCTTTGGCCAAGCAATAGCACTACTAGGTCTGTATCTCTATGTGTACAAAAATATTTATAGCAGCTCTTTTGGCGGTGGAAATTAATTGTAAATTGAGCAGATGTCCATCAATTGGGGAATGGCTGAATAAGTTGTGGTAAATTATTGTGATAGAATACTATTGTGCTTCAAGAAATGATAAGCAGGATGCTCTCAGGAAAACATGGAAAGACTTAGGTGAAATGATGCAAAGTGAAATGATCAGAACCGAGACAGCATTCTACACAGTAGCAGCAATATTGTATGATGATCTACTATGAATAATAGGTATTCTCAGCAATAAAATATTCCAAGACAGTTCTGTAGGACTTATGATGAAAGATATTGTCCATCTCCAGAGAAAGAACGGGTACAGCCTGAATGCAAATCAAAGATACTTTTTTCTTTATTTTTCTTGGAGTTTTTTTGTCTGTGTTTTCTTTCACAAAATGACTTACATGGAAATGTATTTTGCATGACTACACATGTATAACCTATGTAAAATTGCTTGCCTTCTCAATGAGGAAGGATGGTAACAAGGGAGAGAATTTAGAACTTAAAATTTGAAAAAAAAATATTAAAATTGTTTTTACATGTAATTGAGAAAAATAAAATATCCAATAAGAGTTAGTAAAAAATAATTTTCATGCCTGAAGGCCCCATATAAATAAAAGCCAAATATTAAATAATACTGATTCTGCTCTCAGATATTCAACATTTAGAATTCTTTTTCCTAAAAGGTGATATGTTGAAGATATGACTAAATTAGTGCTATGCCATAAAAAATGAATATAAGAAATTGGGGGGGGTAATAACTTCTTTGAGTTACTTCAGTATGAAGTGAGCAGAATCAGACAAGAGTTATGCCCTACATTTAGTGCTGTGAAATCATTCTACCTCTCAGCTTAAAGGCAGTAAAGCATAGGTTGGGAATAATACATATACTGCCAAGCATGTCCCTAGTGTTGATTTCTTTTATTGAATGATTCTTCTTATGATACAGGGTTCCTGAAAGAGTGTAGTAAGAGTGAGTTATCATAAAGGAGATAATATTAAGAACAAACAATTTTTAAAAGATTTCAATTCATTCAAAAACACATATAAATCTAGATGATATGCCAACAATGTGTATTTAAGGGGCTGAAATATATTTACAATCAGCAATCATAACCTCTACACACAAACTTTCTCTCTCTCTCTCTCTCTCTCTCTCTCTCTCTCTCTCTCTCTCCCATCTCTCTCCTTCTCTCTCTCTCTCCCATCTCTCTCCATACACTCTCCTACCTCTGTCTTAAAAAGAGTATTAATTTGTCTGGATTATGTATCTAAATAAGAGTGGAAATTCCTTCATTTTGTTCCATTGGAGATGATGGTATAAAATCTTTTCTCATCAATTAAAAAAAATGCATACCAGCCTTGCCAGCCACACTCAAACAACTGTCTTATGTCAATTTACTGCTAAAGAAAGCCTGTAAGGAAATGGAAGCAAAGGAACTTAGAAGATCTACGTGAACTTGAATATTTCTATTGGTTCTAATGATAAAACTGGAACACAAGCTTGATGTTGTGGTTGTGGGTTGCTTTAAAAAGAAAACGAGGTTGATTAGCTACTGCTTGTGGGCCTGCTTAAGGGAAGAAACAGAAGTGATGATACTAGGTCCAGGAGTTACATTCGTGATAAGGACATACCTTCCCTTAGGCTCGGAACTAAGCCAACATGCTGTAAGAGAAAGATAGGAAACTGCCTGGCTGATTGGCTATATTTTCCCTTTAGTTGTTTGAGGGCATGTTTGCCTTTCATAATAAACTCTCATAAATCCATATGTATTGATAGACTTTAAAATCCAATGTCATATCCTCTATGGTGGAGTATGGCTGAAGATCAAGGGCATTTTACTGTGATGCCTTAAAATTTATAGATAATATGACAGGATAAGTTGGCAAAAAAAACTTCTGGAAAATTTCATTTATGTTGTCTCTCTTCACCTTCATCTCTTGAGAAATTTTTGGCTCATCTTGGATCATGTGTTCTAGAAACAGGATGGAGAAGGCTTCTGATTGATATTAGCTTCAAAATTGAATTTGATGCAACTCATCTATAAACAGGAAATAAAGAGAGAAAACCCCTTTCCTCTATTTTCCTTTTTTTTTTCCTTTCTCTTATAAAGACATTATTTTATCATTTGGCATTTCTCCAATATTTCATTTTAAAATAACATGAGATTTAACATAAGCTCTAACCTTTTTTCTGTGTAGACCTCCTCCCAGATTAAGGCCATTTAAAAAAAAAATTCTGTTCAGATTCCTGCCTAGCACTCTGTATTAGTAACCTTTGAGAACTCCTGACTTTGACCTAGTCTGACTTTCTGTCTAGCCACATGCAACTCAATTTGAAGAATGTCTAAATAATGTATTTTTCTCCCTTTGGCCTTAAATTTCCACTGATTTCAAGCATGCATTGATCCCCGCTCCTTCAGGGTTTTTCTACCCCACACCAATCCTGAGGACACAGCATTCTTGTCTTAAATCCCAAACAATTATTAAGCATTTATTAAATTCCGAAACCCCTGTACCCACCTGTTAAATTGTTCTAAGGCATATTAGGCACCAAAGGTGAGAGGTTCATTTTTATGAATAAAATGATTACATATATGCATATATATGTGTGTATATATGTGTGTATTTATGTATATATGTATATGTATACACATATCTTGGAACCATCTTGATTTACTCATAAACAGTTCATTATAGAGATTAACATATCTAATATAATATTAGGGATCCTCTTCTCACAATCTGTGCCACTTCTTTTCTTTCACTGTAGCCCCGAGAATCCTTGTCTCAAAAACAGACTTAAGAAGTGAATTGAATTCCATTTAAAAAAGGTTACTCATTGTAAATATTGCATGATTGATACCTTTTAGAACAGAACTGCTATATGCAGTTGATTAAAAAATTTAGCATGGAGAGGGAGAAAGGCATTATGATATACACCCTAATAATGATCTAAACAGGAACAGAAAGTGTCACGTTCATGTCGACCCAAAGTATACTTGTGTTAAGAAATCCAGGATATTAGACAGAAGTTGTGAAAAGAAAGTTTGGAGCACTAAACCAAACATGGCAAAGTTCAGATACATTTTGGAAGGAAGAGCAGAAAGGTTCCTATTTGAATGACAAAATGTCTAATATACAATCTCTTCTTGGTCATTAGTCATCTTCAAGGTGGCATTCATTCTGCATAGACCTATGGAGACACTACACCAGTATTCTGATCTTATCCACAATGAAACCAAGATTTTTGAATACTCTGAGAAGTCCTCTCAGATCAATTAACATCGGATCAACTAGGTTCCTTTTTTAATATCTTCACATTTCTATCTTCAGTTTTCCAGTCAGTCAGTAATTCAGTCTACAAGTACTTATCAACCACTTACTGTGGGCAAGACCCATGTAACTGAAACCAAAAGGCCAATTTTCTGGTGAGGTAACTAATATGTAAATATTCTGAGATCTAGCTAGCAAAACAGGTCCTCTCAGAGATTTAGGTCTTGCCAGACCTGTGAGTTCTCAAAATTCGAAGTATATACCTAAATGTAATCATCCTTGTTCTAGCTAGTATAGTTCTTATACTCAAAGAAAAATGATTAGTCTCTGACATATACTTCAGTTCACAATTTCATGTTCACACTTAGAGATATCCATTGAGTGCCCTTCTGATTCTGCCTTGAGTTTTAGCCATATAGTCTATGTAGTATTGTTGAAGATGTTGGTTATATTAAACAGGAGTTTGCATTAACTAATCGTATGATATCATGTCTTATATTTCCTGTGCAATGAGGTACTTGTGAATTTAATGACTGATTGACTAAACCAAATCCCTGTGGGAAAAAGGAGGTTGACCACAATACTTGTTGAGTCTTCTCTTATAGTAAGCAATGATAACATTGCTCTTTTTTTTAACAGAATTGCCCTCATCCCAAGGTACATTTCTTTTCTTCCGTGCTGAAGTACCTAACTAGGATAGTCCATTTGCTCCACTGTGATGATTTTCCACTTCTAAGGGCACTGAACTCTTGCATAGTCTATTGGTATCCTCTGATCAGGGCTCATAGGTTACTTCAGATTTCTCTGCTGTATTAATCATGGCTCTCCTGATAAAGATTAACCATTTCAATGTATTAATCATCAATTCCTTGGACAGATAGGTCTCATGAACCTAATATCCTCAAGATGAGAAGGTTGGTTACTTATTCTTTCTCACAACAGAAATTTCTTACAAGACAGCTATGCACATATCTGCTTAGAATACTCTATTATCTAACCTTTAATTTCCACCTATGGTTCTTCACTCCACTCTTTCCATTCACCATGTTTCCAGCCACTGATAATGACATCAACAATGGAAGGTTTTCAGTGGGGGTATATATCATGGGCACTTTTCTGCAGTTTGCTGAAACTTATTT
Organism: Phalanger gymnotis; assembly: GCA_028646595.1. Taxonomy (NCBI): domain Eukaryota; kingdom Metazoa; phylum Chordata; class Mammalia; order Diprotodontia; family Phalangeridae; genus Phalanger; species Phalanger gymnotis. The sequence continues at coordinate 151,941,830 of CM053627.1, read as the reverse complement.
ATGCATACATGTAAGCAAGCACCCTAGTATACCCAGGATGGCCTGCTAGCACAAGTTCTTTATTCTGCTTTTAAAGGAAAGATACCTTTTAAAGGGGTCAACAATTCTACTTTTAATTACATTCACTAGTTCAGGGGAAAAATCAGTCCCCCAAATGTTAGAGAAAATATAAGCAGAAAAAATACAGAGAAAAGATAAGCAGAGAAATTAGAAAGACCAACAGATGGGGCTCTGACTGCCTGAATCAAAGCAATATTGCTATACATTTTACATGCAACACTGGATTGAGACAGCCTTTACATCTGAGTATTCAGGGGGTCTGAAAAAACAGCTACTCAGAGTCTTGACCAGTGAATCACAAGGTCCTTCTCATAGGCGAGCACCCAAGGCAAGATACCATCTCAGAGTATATATACACTTCTCAGAGGCAGAAGGCATCACAATGCTCTTGAGTTAGTGCCTAATCAACTTAGTACAAAAAGGTGTGGATACCTTCCTACAAGCAAGCCTCCCATAACAATCTTCCGTCCCCCAACGGGTTCTATGACTCAGGATGTATCAAAGCTGTGAGCTGGGCCAGAGGTCAAAGCAGGTCACACACACCTACTAATGGATGGAGAAGATCTTCCTATTCCACTAACACTACAATACTATAAATATTTTTAAGAGTATGAGATAAAGTATATAGGATTATGAATGAAACAAGTAAGATTTAAATAGTTATCAAAATATACATATTTAAAAATAAAGAAGTTCATGGACTACAGATTAAGAAGTGCTAAATCAATTTGTAACCTAAGATTTACATAAAAGTGTGGCTAAATGTCATTTTATGCCCAGAAATCCTTGAAGTAAAGAGATCAAGTTATAGATATTGAAATTCGTGCACGAATATACCTTCAAGGAAAATGGTAGATTGGGAGCTGGACACCTTGCCAATCACTGACATGATAAGTCCAATGATGAATTAGTAAGCAAAATTAAAGCTTTTTCGTCTGCTATTCAAGTTCTTCCATGATTTTGGGTCAACTTATCTTCCCAATCTATTTCATACTATGCTTACTAACTATGCAACTGTGAGAATTTACTTTGCTTCAGAGTCTCATTATAATATGGGACCTACTTCAAAGGACTGCTGTGGTGAAGAAGAAAAATATAGTGAAGATAAAGAGTTTTGGAAATATTAAAATGCCAAATCAATGCAAGATTTGTTGATGGTATTATCTCATTTGTCAGCATAGGAGCAGAGGTATTCTGGGACAGAGTTTGTTAAATTTTCAATGTGAGCATTTCCGTCTTGGATATCAGCCAACACTACAAATCTGGTTTGCTTTATTATTTTGTAAATTATTTAAAGTTTTTAAAATGTTGGGAAACTATTAGTAATGAAGATTATTAATACATACATATATGGGGGGTGGAGCCAAGATGGCGGCTGGAAAGCAGGGACTGGCATGTGCTCCCTGCCAAGTCCCTCCAAAATCCTATAAAAAATGGCTCTGAACCAATTCTAGAGCTGTAGGACACACAAAATAGCAGAGGGAAGCAGGGCTCCAGCCCAGGACAGCCTGAATGGTCTCTGGGTAAGGTCTTTAAGGAACGGAGCTGGGAGCAAGCAGAGGGGAGCAGAGCCCAGCGTGTGCAACATGGACCAGCCAGACCAGGAGCTGGGCAGAGCATGCCCTAGGACGCTGAATCAGTGAGCTATGGCAGTTACCAGATTTCTCAACCCACAGACACCAAAGACAACAGAGAAGAATTGTAGAGCCCACAAAATGGCAGAGGGAAGCAGGGCTCTAGCCCAGGACTGCCTGGATGGTCTTTGGGTAAGGTCTATCCCGCACAGAGCTGGGAGCAGAGCAGAGCAGAGCCCAGCATGGGCAGCGTGGACGAACCAGAGCAGGAGCCTGGTGAAGCGGGACCTAGCACCCTGGATCAGTGAGCTGCAGCAGTTACCAGACTTCTCAACCCATAAACACCAAAGACAACAGAGAAGGTTAGTGGGAAAAGCTGCAAGGGACAGAGTATAAAAAGGAGTTCACCATTTGGCCAACCCAAAGGGGGCAGTGGAGGTGGGGCAGCTACAGAACAACAGCTGCAGTTGCTTCATGCCCCAGGCCCACCTAGTGGGAGGAATTAAGTGGCTAATCAGAACAGGAGTGAAGAGCCTGCTGAAGATCTAAGTCCAATCCTGCTTGGGGGTTCTTGGGGAATGAGGAGTGCTGGTGTGGCAGATCTGGCACATCCCCCCAGGCTCAGAACATAGAACTCTTTAGTCTACAAGCAGTCATACTCCATTGAAAAACTCAAGGGTCAAGTGAGTTGGCTGGAAACAGGGCCAGGCAGTGAAAATGTACCCAGATTCAGTCTCAGACTCTGGAATCCTTCTTTGGGGACAAAGAAGACCAAAACATACAGCCAAAAGAAGTCAACAAAGTCAAATAGCCTACAACAAAAGCCTCCAAGAAAAACATGAATTGGTCTCAGGCCATGGAAGAGCTCAAAAAGGATTTGGAAAAGCAAGTTAGAGAAGTAGAGGAAGAATTGGGAAGAGAAATGAGAAGGATGAGAGAAAACCATGAAAAACAAGTCAATGACTTGCTAAAGGAGACCCAAAAGAATACTGAAAAATATACTGTAGAAAAAAAAAAACA